>CM057813.1:121342573-121707573 GCA_030067965.1 Latrodectus elegans
TTAAAATAAATATGAAGAAATTTCTGTATGAAACATGTCTATTTTTATGAATATCATAATTTGAAAATATTTAGTTTGCATTGGTGTTGGATAGTTGAATTTTTTTAAAAGAGTCAAGAAGGGGTGAATTTTACACTCTTAAAATACTTGTAAAAATTTAAATTAGAATTAAAACTGCAAGTATTTGAAAAGAAAATGTTCTTTCCTAGTTGAATTACTTTCTCAAAAATTTCAATAATGTGTTTATTATTACATATTTTCAACATTATATACATATTTTCACGAGTACAGTTTTATAAAAATAACCAAGCTTTTATCTATACGTAACCTGTTATATTCTATCAAATTAAGACATTATTTTAATTTTCAAAATGGTGTTTCAGACTTCATTTACAGCAACATTTTATTTATTGAATGACGATACATTTAAGAAAAGGAAGTTATAAAATTGTATTAGGCTTTTTTATTGTAAATTTATTTTAACATTTTTAAAGGGTTTCTTCAAGAAAAGTTTTTAACTTTAAAATATAACACAATTATTTCAATAGGAGCAATCTCGGATTTTAAAAAAGGCTATAACAATGAAATTGAAAGAAAATATATTTTGTAAGTTATAAGATATGCACTGAAAAAAATTACATAATCTATATAAATTCCTGAAGCTTATTATTTGCTTTAAATAAACATAAAATATTAAAGTAATTATTTAAACAATGTTAACTTTTTTGCCTTTATTTTGGATGAACTTGCTAAGAAATGCTGAGAGTAAATTTTGATCACCTTTATATTAAACTGAGATATATTTACAAAAGCTATTTCAATTTTAAGTAAACAAAAATTAAAATGCACGCATTTTACTGTTACATTATATTAAGTAGTGATTTTAACCACGAACAATTTGTTAGAAATATGATATCTAAAATTTGTTTTCATTTAGATGAATTTTTTAAAACCATTGAAATTCTAAAGATATTCAGTTACAATTTATTAAATAAATTATAAAGATATCCAGTTATAATTTAAAATGATAAAATTAATTTAATATCTGTATTTGAATTATTTATAACACGCGCGCGTGCTACTTTGATTGAGTATTCGAAAATTTTCCTCCACTTCTTGTTAAAAAATTATATTTTTTCAAAACCATTTGCATATTTAATGTCATTTTATATTATTTGGATGAAAAAACAATATTAGAATAAATTCAAAATGATTTTATTATAAGTTTCACACATTTTTACATTACAAAATATGTTTAGTAAGCGGAACTAATAAAGGAATGGAATAGGTTTGGTAAACAGAGCTAATGAATGAAATGAAATATCCTTTTGTTATTTGACAAAATTACTACTTTTCAAAATTTATGACAAAGTTTCTTAGTAAAAGATAAAATATAATAAAGCAATTTATAATAAAGAAATTAAAAAAAAGATATTAAAATTAAAATTTAAAAAATATAAATTTTTATATACATTGCACTTTTAATTGTTAACAAACATTCATTTTTGACACATTGTTTTTTTTTAATTTTTAATGCACACAACGAGAGTGGAAGTTTCAAAAACATCTCCATATTGGTAACAAATATAATTTTTTAGAAAATGTAGCTTGTAATATTTTATAAAATTCTGCATTCAATTAAATGAAAAATGCTTAATAAACCGGAATTTTTACTTCTTTAAAATATCAATAACTATTATAATAAGCTATAGAGTTTAAAATTTCAGAAAATAGTTTTTTCTTTACTAAGATTAAATAGTTCATATAGTTCCAATAGTTGATGTCTTATTTTTGGCATACATTAACCAAATTTTGAATTAAGCTTAGTGATATCATGGGGGAAAAAGGAAATCTGTACTCTTCAACCACGATCATTATACTGAACTGTTCAACCACGTTCCGAGTTTGGCCCTTTACACCAAATGGTGTTTGCTTGTGTAAAGAGTGGGGATAATAGCCTGGCAGCTCATGACATTAAAGATTTATTAATGAATATGGGTAAAATAAAAATCTTAAAGAAACGTGACATTCATAGATTGAGATATAATGAAATTTTTGTATAAAACAAAATAAAAGTTCAGGTGTTGTTCGACAGCTTAAAATCAAAAAACCATACTACCAGAATCTTAAGATTTTCGAGTCTTTGGACCATTCAAATGTATTTGGTTTCATCTTGTGACTAATATTGTCTAAATGAATCATTATGCCAGTGTCAAGCAATGCCGCTCATAGAGGAGGTCCCCCGTTGCATGCAGAAACTTATGAATACAAATTTCAAAAAATGCTGAAGATGAGACATTTTTTTCAAAATTTTCAGTTTCCTCGTAGCTGTGGCAGAACCTCTTTCTCACATTCTTTCACTGATTTTTTCCTGCGGGTTCGTCGTCCATGACTAAAACGAACCAATCTTCATCAGATGAAAAAAAAATGATTTGTTCATAATATCGATCATGGTTAGAGTACTAAATGTTCTAACAAGTTCATCTTAACTTTCTTCAGTGAAAACGTTGTCTTTACTTCATGTTTTTTTCAAAGTAAACTTCAAATGAATCTTTGATTCATTCTGCAGTATAAAACATTACTAATATATTTTTATTTTGCTATACAATTCAACATGATAAAATAGAAAATGAAAATAAATCAATGATTTTGAAAGCAAACACGATGATTTTCAAAAGTAAGAAAATTAATTAAACACATAAATACCTACGTACGTTATTTTATTTGAAATAGGAAATTTTAAAGATGTTTTTAATTTTTTCATGTTGACTGTAACTTTACGAATTTTGGTACAAAGAAAAACATATTCAAGTCTTGTTGCTTTAAAATTAAAAATATGAAACTCACATACATTTTAATTTAAAAGTAAACTGTGAAAAAAAATTTATAAAATAATTATATAAAAAGATTGGCTTCAACTGAAATATAACGATAATATAACAGCTTATAACAGAAGAGAGACAAACAAAATTAAAATCTCTATATTAATAAGAAATTTTTTTGTAAATTGTATACTTATCCTAGAAAATTTGTATATTCACATGGAAAAATAATTTCAACTACGCTTACATAATTCCAACAATTTTCTAAAACTATTGTTTCATATTCAGTTGATTATCCTAAGTTTATATGGGTTTCAGATATATCTCATTTAATCCAAAATCAATCAATCATAGCATAATTTATTAACACAATTTGTGGCTATTTTACTCCTCCTGAAACATAAAAGAAATTTTGTAATTTCCGCATTGTCAGTATTAGGAATTTTTTTAGATTTTCATGATAAATATTATGATGAAGATAATATTTAATGGATTGCAACTGAAATTCATTGCTATGTTCAAACATAAAATTAAATATTTCCAGTTAAGTAAAAAAATCCACTTTAGAACAGCACATGTTACATTTTATTTCATAATTAAAGTGAAAGAATTAAGATTCATTTTAGCCATTTTTATCAACTATGATAAAGGAACCAATTAAAACATAATAAAATACAAGATTGAAAATTGCAAGCACCGAAAATTCACAAGGGAAGCAAATAAGGGTGGATAAAAATACGGCGCGTTTGAAAATGGGGGAGGGTTATTATTTTTTTATTTGGTATATATACTTACAGGGACATACGGTACCATAAACACAATTACTCAAGTTGCAAAATCGTAAAGTTCGCTTTTACGGCAGTGTTGCCAACTGTATTACAGGCCTTCATCCATTCAGTTTACGTCTTGATCTTCAGCATAATCTCGCGCACATATAAATTGAAGGCTTTGGACTGTTTTCACGTGATCTAAAATGCAATAATTTCCTTAAATTGCTTCTATAATAGATTTTTAGGGATGGCTTTGCTCACGAGAGCAAAATATTGATTCGAAATTCAGAATTACAATTGCAGTTATTTGAAACTTTCATTGCGCGCAAGTATGGGACGGTTGTTGTACTTCCAAAAGACGACGTCTTAGAATCTCCACTCAAAATTCTATTTCACTGAGGAATCTCCAAAGCCTATTGTCGTTTTGAATTGCTTTTCTTCGCAGTTTGCGAAGATGTAAGTAAATGAAATATTAGTTTTATTGTTAAAATAGCCAAAGCATTTGAATCTATTTCTGGAATCAAGATGCTATGCCAATTCAATTTCGAAAATTTTTAAAATAATTCTTATAATTATACTATTGTTAATTTTATAATTATACTATTCTTAATTATACTATTCTACTATTTTAAAATAAATGAAAGCAGATTTATTGTTTATTCCAACTATTTTATCTTTGATAAAAACAATTTTAATAGAATTTTGTATTAAAATTTATTTTAAATTAATTAGAAATTTATTAACAATTTATTCTGAAATTGTAAAATAATTCCATACGTAAAACTACATCAATTTTGAAAAATATGATAACTATTTTGTTATAACTTTTGTCGAATTTTTATAATAATACTAAATTCACACTTCCTTTACATTGTTTGGGAAAGATCTTAATATTGGAAATAAAATATCAAATATTATGTAAGCATTTGATTTTATGTACATGACATATTTTATAATTTAATAATGTTCAAATAATAAAAGTCATATTTAATTTTAAGATTATGTTTATCACAGCTTACAAAAATCGTTAAATCAGTTGTCTGTTTTGCCGAAAAACAAATTTTATGTGTTTTTATCCTAATGACAAGGGGTAGAAAATAAGTTTGAAGCAATATTCAGTAATAAATATTGTGAAAGGCTGATTGTGTAAGGAATTTATGAATGCCACACAGACAATTGGTGAAGTCCTGAGAAAAGTTTCGGATATATTTTTGATGTAGAAAATGAATTTCCCTTATAGAACCACCTATTTTAATTAAGGACCTTCAGAATTTGATATCTATGGTATCTGTTGAAAAATTGAAATGCTGTAACATAAATACTGCAAATTTATTCGGGCCTGATTTTATGTTTAAAGCATAATTTGTTCAAACTGAGCATTTTGTTATTCGATATTAACATGAAATGTTTTTTTCGCATTGCAAAAGATTCGGGTGAATTAATTTATGCTATACCTCTGAGCAAAAATATTGTATAATGCACATATTTAAATTCAATTTTTTATGATCTCAAGTCAATAAACCAAATTTTAAATTTCTGTCATCTTTTTAAGTGGATAAATTTATAACTTCTCAATACTTTTAATAAATAATTTAAGAGAGTCTTACTAGAAAATTAACAAAAACAAAACATAAATATCCCCATAAGTTAGTTATAAGGACAAAGTGAGGAGGAAAATGCTAACGCATCAATGAAGTTGATATAATTTGAAGGAGAAAATGTAGTTTATAATTTCAGTAGTAGAATGTAATGCAATGACCAGAAGAGTTTATTAATAATAGTTTAATACTAATCACACAAGGTAAAATGGAACAGTTTTTGCTCTGATCGTTAACTACAAAATTGAAAAAGCTTCGAATAATATTGTGAAGGCTATGTGGCTATGAGAATGTTATACACATGTTGAAGCTCATTATTCTTAATTCACAAGACTGTGCAAAGCGTTGAGTAGATCAAAATGAGATGAAACTTGGGTAAAGAGCATTTCATGTCATACAGGCTGCGGCGTCCTTCTCATTTAGAAGATAGTAAGCTCAAAAATTCCAACTGAACTGAAGTTTGGGTTTACTAAATGCTGAAGAAAGCCCTGGTCTTCGAAATGAAATGACACCTCTGCAGGTTGCAGGTTAAGTATTGAAGCGTATTTTGTTTGTTATCTGATTCTAAACTACGAAAACTGCCCAGCTTCTTTCGTATAGTGCCCAACTCTCGGTTACATACAGAGAAATATACCTGGTTCAAACTTGAGCAACTAGAACTCCAAATCATGAGCTCATAATCCTTTAAAACTTCACAAGAGGTGACCGATAGACAGAAAATTCATAAACATTTTTACAAATTTATACCACTGTTCTTCTCAAGACTTTTCATTCTATAAGCACCATGTTGTAAGGATGATATGGAGGTGCGCAGGAAGATAATATATACAGACATTCATAAATATATGCTTTTTAAAACTCTGAGTTTTAAGTAGTCTCATCAACAGAAGCGTAAGGAATGAAACCTGACAAATAATGAGGCTAAACTATACATAGCGGTGCACGTGAATCACGGATTGTCCTTAAGGTTAATGGGTTTGAAATACTCGCCAATCACCCAATACCTGGTAATTTTGAACCATGATCAGATGACGAGGTCACACCTGAGCTGTCACCCTCCTCTCTACATTAAGTCAACATTAGCTGGAGAAATTTGGACAGTAGATATTAACGTAGGTATGTTCCCAACGCATGGAGCTCCAACAGTCGTTTTATGTTTGTCCTGCTTATGACAACCTCATTAAAAGGATTTTATAAGGCGAGGATATTATTAATATCCTCCTTGCTAACCGCAACATACATGTTGAAGGAGGTGAGAAAATTTGAAAAGCGCACAATGTTCTGCTAAAATATAATGTCTCGGAGATGATATTGCTGGTATGAGAAATATCGACAATATTTTCTTATAACGTGTTTCCAGATGCCTTAATGCGCGTCTTCACTTGTTCAAAAAATAATTTCCATAGCAATATAGATGACTTTACTTTACCATTAGCGCTTGTATTAAATTTGACATTTGATTATTTCCATAGTTTTTGTATACACTTGTTCTTTAGGTCTCATTTATTTACAAAGAATTCGCTCTGCCGATCAGTCAAATAACTTAAATACAAAGGTTCCATGAAAATCAGCTTGAATCCGTTTTCGAAGTCAATAGATCTACTTTGGCACATATGTGCCATCAAATCTTAGAATGTATGATATTGATGTTACCCGTATCATGGTGGCATAATATGGACTCAACAGCATCGGAGGAGAGTATCGTCGACCGTATAATGTCTTGACTATTGTATAACAGTAAGACATAAGACAAGCGTAGTCATTGAGCTACACAAGGATTAGAATCACCCCCTTACTTTCGCAATGGTGCCTTATATATAATGTAATCATTCATTTCGGATTTAGTTATTGGAGCGCGTACTGAACTTTGTGTGCCACTTCAAATTTTTCTTACTCAGACTTGTGAAGGGAAAAAAATCATATTTACACAGGACTCTCATAATAAACTTATAAAGGACATTTATTCTTTATTCTTTTCATATTTTTAGAGTTTAGTAAAAACTGAATGTGGTATGTACACGACTGGCATTTTTCAGGTAAGGTCACTTTTCTGCCAAAGTTGGCAAACCCTAGTTTAGAATGTACCGCTATTAGAATCTGTACCAAAATTGCATTTGCTTAGTGTATACCGTTGCCATGCTGAAAAGCAGAAATGTATATGTAATGAATGCTAGACAGATTATTGGCTCTGTGATAGTGTGCGGTTACAGAGATTGGCTAGTTGCTTCCACGGCTGTTGTAATTCACATCTTTCATGCCTCAGAGTTTACAATAGGGATTCTTTCACCTGGTATCCTTCCTGTTTGCCCAGTTTTTATTATGTTTCGTGGATTGCGTTGAGCCCTAGCCATATGTTCTTCGACAAATAAAATCCAAGTATCATAACTGTGAAGATTTCCTGATTCCAACAAAAAACTTTTTCTGATGTTATTACTTCATGTTTCCATTATTCATCAACAAATAGTCAAACATGTAGCATTTTTATTGGATATATAATTTGCAGTGTCTCACCATCAGGGATAGAAGTGTTATGAATTTCGAGTATTTATGGGGTAATGCCTCATGTTATTCTCAAAGCGTTATTTAAGTCAAAGTTGTGGCTCCTTTCGTTTGGTTTCTCCTGTTGAATATGAAACGTGTTTTGTTTCCACGGCAACAGACATGTACTAATAATTTGGCGTTAACTCTTCTCACAGCAGACAGACAGTATCCGTGGGAAAAGGCTTCGTTTTAGCAAACAACATTTCATTAGAATTACAATGCCATATGCTAATGTTGTTGTTGTTGTTCCTTATGACACTTGGACAAGACAAGCTGGTTATGCCATATATTGATGTTTTTCTACAAATCAAAAATTTTTACAAATCATGTCGAATGTATTATTGTTTTTAATTATTAGCGCATAATTAAGTTTAGCTGCTGCATAAATGGCATGTCATCATGAATTATATAATGCTCTGTCTTGCTTTTTGTGTGGAGAAAGCTTAATATTGAAAATATTTATAAAATTAAAAATATTATTAAAAAAAAAATTCTTTAAGGTATCAAAAATTTTTTTTTTATTTGAAATATTTTTCATTATTGATCATATACTTTAGCCAAGGTAATAAAATATTGAGCGTTGTATATCATAAGATTAATGCAATTTGCGGTTGCCATTTTAACATCGATTCGTTTATCTCCTATCGTAAGCATAAATTTAAATATTTACTCGATATTAAAATTTATACTTCAAAGCAGAGTGTGATCTATATAAATGGAAAGTAGCAAATAAAATTCAGCTCATACATCGGGTTCGTAGAAATCATAAGTTGGAAAGTGAATAAAAAACGACCAAATTTGAAAAAAAAAAAGAAAAAAAAAAAAGAAAAGAAAAAAAGAAAACCATCAAGTTTCCTAATTGTATGTTATCAGAACCTTTTTCTTCCATTTTATACACACAATTTAATTTATTGTGAATGAAAAACGAGAAAACTTATAAATTCCATTTTTTTTTTAAATTCTGAAACTTCTAGAATAAAGAAATATGTTCAGAAATTTTAGAACTCCCTAATTTCCTTTTTATGATCTATGAGTTGGCAGACAATTTTCCTCATCACAGTGGAGCCATCGCTGCCCCAATTATTCGGTGGAATTGTTTCGAAAGGGCTGCTCCAGCACTCCTTCGCTTCCAATTGTGGCAGGTTTGAGTGATCGCCTGTGACCAAGCATTGCATCAACAAATGCATCTCGTTCTCTCTCCGTAACCGTCTCTTGCGTCAAGGAAATAGGGTGCGAGCATAAATTTATTTTATATAGGTCTAGAAAAGACCATTTATTTTAGGAGGAAATTTTAGGGATAAACTATTTACGACTGAAATAAACTTTGCTATTCAAGTGTAATCCAGTATTTTATACGGGCCTTTTCTTGCTTGTTTGTAGTAAAAAAGTATGAGATCTTTATATTGTTACACCTTTATATACCACGGCTTTGTAAGTAAAATTATACCATTGTAAAAATAAATCACTCTCTATTTTATTTCATAAAATTATATTTTCAAAGACTAATTTGGGTCATATTAAAGGATTCTTTACTAGTTAAGAATTAAATTTCAATGTGAAATATTAATCTAATTATTTATCACATATTTTTCATTACAGTTATTATATTATTTAACAAAAACATGTTTTGCTATAGTTTTTTCGAATATAGTATAATAATGTAAAAATCTTCAGGTAAGTGATTCATTAGATTAGTGATTCATTCATTTATTAGTTAATTTCGTACATTATAAAATGTTATATTATTTAATATGGTTTGTGTATTAAAACTTTACAAAAGATATACCGACAAAAACTTATGATAGTTAATAATTAATGAAAAATGTATAAGAAATTTCTTCTAATTCATGTAATTCATTGAAATACTTTATAATTTAGAAAGTAACCATAGCTCATGACATCTGAATATTTCTAGAAAAAAGTATAACAATGATATCAATAAAACTATTTGAATTAAATGTGTTGAAATAAAAATAATTTCTTGAATATAAGACAATGAAACTTATGACGGGAAAATGTAAACTTTTTTTTTACAAAATCTTACACCTTTAGAAGTGAAAATTATAATAGTTTAGCTTCTGAGAAACTCGGGTAATTTAAAATCTGCTGAATATATTAAAAGTTATAAAAGCCATAAATCAGGAAAGTTTTAATTACCAAATTAAAAATAAATTTTAGATTTGTTATTACAATGTAACGAATGTCTTTAAGTTAAATTGAAATCAGGAAATCGTACCTTGAAATCGGACTCCATTTTTTCGCACCACCAACCTTCTGACCTCAGTTCCGCCACCACTTCCGCTGGTGGAGGAAGGCTCGTTGAAGACGCCTCTCATTTCACTGGAAGGACGTGGTGGCAACGAGCTCCTCCATCTGGCAGGCAACGTGGAGGTGTTACCTGCTGACCCAAAACTTGTACCACCACCACCTGCACCACCACCACTTCTAGGTGACTGCTGCTGAGTGAATCTGGCGGTCCCACTTGGGTATTCCTGGATGCTATGCAAGGCTCTCCTCTGGCGATCCATGGTGGAGGAGGAGGAAGAGGAGGATGACGAGGACTGCTGGTGGGGGTCGTTGACGGCTGCCATGGCGTCTGCCAGAAGCTCAGGTGGTGGACCCTGCCTGGGGTTGCCAAAGCCCAGCCTCCGCAGTTCTGAGACGTCCATGGACCGACTGTTGGGCAGGTTGCTCTGCTGCTGCTGTTGGTTGGAGGAAGTGGAGATGGAAGAGTTGTTACCACTGTTCTTGGATTTCTCCGATTTTTTACCAGACCGGGAAGAGTTGGGGTGCTCCCGGATTTCCGTAAGAGAGATCTTCTTGCCCTCATTGGATCGGCCCCCTGGGAGGCTGGTGCTGCGGTGCATGGTGAAGCGCTTGATGCTAAACGGCATGGCTGCTGCTTCCTCCGAGGAGGTTCACGGCAGAAACAGAGCGTGAAAGTCGGTGGTTGTGACTGAAAAATAAACATTAACACTTTTTAATAAAAGTAATCAATTATTTGTTTCATGTTTAATGTATAACAAGCGCATAATTACATAATATGAAAAATTCATGTTTAAACATCGGCAACACATTATATTGTAGTCGTTGAGTTAGTAAATAATCTAATAGGCACAAGGGTTATTATACTATATCATTATATTATAAAATAAAGGAATAATTATTTAATTAAAAATCCGTAAATTGAATTAATCAATATATTATTCAGTTATGTTGTATAAATAGATAGAATTCTTCACATATACTTATATAATGAATCTGCAAGCACTGACTTAATCGGATTGTTTTATTTTAGTTTCTCTATGACGCTAAAAGTGCAATGTATAATGAGAAACTAGCCTATTTCAGAGTTTGTCTTCCAATGAGAAAGATTTTGTTCTTCAATGGATCCCCGGACACTGTGGAATCCATTGCAATGAAATTGCCGATACACTGGCGAAGAGGGGGGCCATGACTTTACAAACATCTTTTTCTAGTGTATCTTTTTGCATAATAAAACGTCTAATTAAAAATATACTGTCTGAAAGATTCAAAAAGATTTTCGAACCTCGATCAGATCAAAAGTCTTGAAAAGACAGACTTTCTGCGGTTTTAAAATAACCCAGACATAAAATGGTGGCTGAATTTAGGCTCACCACCGGTCATGACTGCGTTCTTAGACACTTGTACCATCTTCGTATAGTTTCAAGTCCTATCTGCAACCTCTGTAATCTGGGACGGGACATGGATCATGACCATCTACTCCATTGTAAGGCGTTATAGAAACGCTTATTTGTAGACCGCTACTGGGAGGCCAGGGGCCTTTTAGATACATAGACTATTGTTACAGCTGTTTTATTTTTCATTTTTCTTGTTATTTGTATTTTTGCTGTAATTGTCCTTTTATTTGTGGCATTGGAAAAAAATAATGAGAAACTAAGGAAATTTGATTACATAACCTGCTTAATTATCAAAACGTGAAGTCTTTTAACATTCAAAATGGAATAATTAATTTTATATCTTTTTTGTTTAGGGAATCTAAGAAAATTAAACAGTAATCCAAATTCTATCAAATAAATTGTGAAGAATTAAAGCAATTTAATTTAATATTTTCAGTAAGCTCAGTTTAAAAAGTTTATTTTTTATTGCTATGTATTGTAATAAAAAATATTATTATTGGAATATATAACTAAGTTATATGATGAATGAGTAAAGATATTATACCTCACAGAAGGACAGATAAGAAAAGGGAGAATGGGTATATTTCATCCACCATTTTCTGAAGGATGTAAGAAATTTAGAAATCTATTTGAAAAACCAAGATGGGGAGAAAAAAAAATGAAAAAAGAGTTTTATTCTTTACAAAGAATCCCAAAGCTTCAAATTTTTTGAGTTGGGCTTGGTGCAAATTTTTCTATCGTAAAATAAAAACCGGGAAAAATATAAAATAAAGAAATCCATAACAAATGCGAGATGGAGAAATTGACTCTCAAAAGGAATATTTCTTTCCATCTCTGTTTTTCCCCTCCTTCCTTCTTTCTCGTTTTTTGGAGCAGTCATCTTTCAAAACGCATCAGAATCCTGGTAAATTCCGGAACATCGAGATGAAGAGAAAACACGGGATGCTCCTGAACAAACGAGGTGGGGTGCACACCACACCAGCTGTGACCTTGATGGCTCCAAGACATATGGATGCATTTTGGAAAAATCGATTGTTTTTTGGCGATCCACCCTGCAGGTCTCTGATTGCCTCCTGGAAATCCAGTCTTCACCTCTCCCCCAGCGCAAAGACTGGAATTGTATCTTCTTCAATTGGTGAAAAAAAATTTTTTTTCTCGCTTTAGATGACACATTCGAGTCGAGCACAGAAATATTTTGAGAAGGAAAGTCATTATAAATGGTCTCTTCGTAATGATGTATAAAAATAATATACTACTGCAAAATGTTTATTTTCACATAAAATTATTATATTTTTTATTAGATAAATTAGATTGCACTTCCCTTCTATTGCATAATTTGGTTTCATTACACATTATTAGATTGTTCACAATGATTTTATCTAAACATTGTGAACAATCCAATAATTTAATGAACCCATTAATTATGCAATAGATGGGGAATTTTGTGTTCGGAGTGACAGGTTCCAAATTCAATTCCAGCTACTCTTAAGCAAAGTAGGATAAACTTTGAGTTGTTTCTTTCCTCATGCATATCAGTCATGGTCTGGCATTTTTCTAGATTTCTTCTCTTATGAATAAGAATTTTTTCCATTATTCCGGAAATGTCCTTCTGTATGGCCAAGATTAGTAGATGTTGACGTGTCTCGTAACATTCAGTTTTAGAGTTATTGGACATGCATCATTTTCAATTCAGTTTACAGTGAAAGACTCCAGGCTTAGTTCTAGTTTCGGTTGAATATACTTTGTTTCTTTCGGCCGGCACTTTGTAAAATGAAACTTAGAAAATATGTATTTGTTTCTCATAAAGATGAAAGAAAAGACTAATATTCTAAGAGAGTAAAAATAACTAATGAACTAAGCAACTATAAATATGAATAATTGTTTGTTTAATTTCCACAATAGACTTTGAAGTTTAATGTAGAAAATACTTTACATTTTAATTTCAGTCAAAATATATTAACTAATTTGTTGTCAGTTTTCTTTAATCAAAATATATTTTTCCACCATTACCAAAAGTATCTTTATAATTTAAATCATAACAATAAACTGATAACAACGGAAAGTTACTGCAATGACTATAAAATACTTATAAAAATTAAAAACATGACTTTATTTAAGTTTTCTGAAATATGAAACGTTTTCACCAACATTTAAAATTGATATTTTAATCAATAGATGATTGTTTCACATGAAAAACAAACTTATAAAACTCATTATTTGAAATTTAATTTTTTCATAAACTTTAATGTATATTTACAAAAAGTTTCTGAGAGTTATTCAAATGTTCTTTTCAAGATTTTAAGAAATTGTGATTTTAGTCCTTATGAAGCATTATTTGCTAGACAAATAAGTATTCATCTGTAATATTTTTACGTCTTGAATTTTATTTGTAAGAATTATAAATTTTTTATGTTAAAATTAAAGAAATTTTGTATCGGTGACGAATTCTTAAACTCGGGCTTTTGTATGCTTATGTATTTTACTATTCAGGGTTTAGTTCCTGTTTTGGGATAAAAGCCAATGATTAAAATGCTCTTCGGAAACAATAAAGGCATAAATTGATAACTAGATATTAAATCAAAGTAAAAATCCCCTCTCTTTTGACTAGAATATAGTAAATTTGCAAGGAAAAATTTTAGAAACGAAAATTTTGATGATATATTTGTTTAGGAATATATTTTTTTGAGAATATATATATATTGTGTGAGGGCGCGCCAGTCAGGGGAGTAGCGAGACTCCCAGACTATCTGACAATGAGGAGTATATGCTTTGCAAAATATATATATGTATCTATAATTTATGTTTTAGTATTTAATGTTTGTGTATGTTAATATTAAATAAATGAGACATCAGAAATCTTGTTAATTTTCATGTTAACATCACCATAGATTGCAGCTCTGAAACATAACGATGAATCACGCGGCGTCATGTTACAATAGTGGCAGCAATATTGTCATGCCACGTCGTATTTCCTTTTTGTGAAAGTTCAATATTGCCATGTCGTATTTCCTTTTTGTGGCATGACTCAATTGGCATGCCACAAAAAGGAAATACGAATGGAAAAGTAAAACAGGATAAACTTCATCGATGTTTTTGAGGGATGTTCATCTTGCAAGGCGGGTGAGTGATGTTTGCCAAATATTTATTTTTATTGGTTGGGATCCTCTATAAGATTCGATAATAAGAAATATTTTTTTTAAAAAAAGTATGCTTAAGTATGATTACTAATTTAAAAAGGTTCTTCTCTTGAACAGTGAGAGTTTTATGTACCACGTCAGTGATACGTACTAAAACTGTTTGCGTCAGCAAATGAGCATGAATTTCTGGGTCATCAGTACTGAATTGAATGGTATGACTAGGGTATATCACGCCAGTGATAAATATTATAAAGTTTAAAATTGTTTGCATCAGTAAACGAGAGAACATTTTTACGCCAGTAAAAATAAATAAATTTCTGCGTCAGCAGTACTGAAATTAATTGTAAAATTGTGGTGTAACACGCCAGTGATAAATATTTTGAGGTATAAAACTGTTTGCATTACTAAACGAAATTAAATTTTTACGCCTGTAAAAAATGAATAAATAAATAAATAAATTTTGAATTGAAATTAAAAGTTGATAAATCGTTTTATTGTATATTAGAGTGTATTGATTTTTAAAATTGTTTTACGTCAGTGAAATAAATTTTATTGTATTGATCATTGTGTATTTTATGATTATTTAAATGTGTGTTATTATTATTCATTCACATGGGTAAAGCATTTCTCCAGAAACTGTATGAATTCATGTGTGTTCTGCGTCTCTCATTTAAAAAAAAAGTGATTATTTTGAAGTAGAGTAATAGGTAATTGTATCATACGTAGTATAAATTTGTTTTGATTTCGATTCTCATTTGGAGTCGAGGAGTCTGTGGGTGTGATAGAAAGAAAAGAACCACACGGAAAACGAAATCGTTACTCATTTTTTCTTGCTTTTTGATTTCTGAAAATAAGATAAAATAATATAAGATATATTTCGAATTTTTTTTGTGCACTGTTATAAATATTTTTTTATTATCTCGAACTTTGATTTGAATAAAAAGGGTGAAAGTTTGATTTGAAAATAAAAAGGGTATATTTATAGGACATATTTTAAAAGTTTTGTTTATGTCAATAATTATTACAATTTAATAGATTTGCATATTTTTAAGTATTTTGATCAAATATTTAAAAGAAATTAATGTTTGAATTTTGAATATATTGTTGCAAATTCTATTAAAGGTGAATGTACATATTATAATTATAGAAGGAACTGCATACATTAATGCTAATTGTGTGTTCATTTGGAATTGAATTGATCACTATCTGTATTACAATTGAAATGTTATCATTACAAATGAATATATTGATGTAAATTTAAATCGAAAGTCTTTGCTTATAATTATCATATCAAAGTTATTATTGTTTTTTTCTTTAAATTTAGAAATAATTGGGTTTAATTCATTGTGTGCTTATTTTATAATTTTATTAAGTCATTTCTGCAGTATATCAATTTATGATTTTCAGTTTGAAAATCTAATTTTGATTGAAATAAAATTAAAACTTTTTCGGAATTTGTTATTTTTGAAATTTTATTTTAATAATTCATTCAGATGCGTGTTAAAGTATTTAGCATTAAATATGACTTACTTCGCGAAAGGAAAAAAGTCATCTTTTAGTTTTGGCTTCAGAATTAGGCATCGCGTTGGAACGTGATCTCACGATACTGAAAATTCGAGAGGTCATTACTGGAAGTGCTTCATATGATGAAGAATTTACTAAATCGTTGTTATAAAGAATCATCAATACAAGAAAAGAGTTAAAAGCAAATGAATTGGTTAGGAAAGAAAGAGAAGTGGAAGCAGAGAAGTTACGATTGGAAAATGAAGCGAAAAAGCAGCAAATGGAATGTGAACTGGAGAAATTGCGAATAGAAGCAGCTCTAGGTGTGTCGAAAACAGAAAGATTAGGGCCGAATAATATGCAGATGGAAATACTTACCAAGTTGATGCCTCGTTTCGATGCAAAGGAATGCGATATTCTGTTATATCTTTCATTGTTTGAAAGACAGGTCAAAAGGATAAAAATTGAAGGAAACGATATGGTTTCATATCTGTTACCTCTTATGCCGCCAGACATGGTGGAATTGATTGCCAGAATTCCAGAAGGAGAATTTGGAAATTATGAATACGTGAAAGAGGTGTTATTAAAAAAATTCAAAATGAATGCAGAAGGATTTCGGCAAAAATTCGTTCAGCACCAACGAAATCCCGATAAGACATGGCGAGATTTTGTTTACGAAGTGATAAACTATTTTCAGGATTGGATCGACGGACTTGAAATAACTGATTTTGAAGGATTTAAGAACCTTATAATCACCAATCAAGTTAAGAAAAGAGTTCCTATTGAAATAAGAGACCATTTCGTCGATGAATGGGGAAAGATAGTCAAACTATCACTTTTGGCTGACAAGCTTGATGAATATGAAAGTACACGCAAGTCATTTAAGAAGCAAACAGGTGCACTACCTAAATTTCCGACCCAAACATATAACAATTATCCAATACAACGGGATAGCAGAAGATATGAGAATCATGGAACGCCTCGTACCAAAAACAAGTATGCGAGTTCAAAGTCTGAAGAAGAAATTTCTAAAACTCGCCCTAAGTATGTGTGCTATTTTTGTGGTATGGACGGACATGTGAAGAAGTTTTGCCCAAAACTTTCAAAAAACAAAGCTGAACAGGATGTAAAGAAGAAGTTCAACGTAAATAGAGCTGCAGTGGAGATCTGTGAAGAAAAGGAGGAAGCAAAGCAATGGGAAACGGCTGTACAAAATGGCCAAAGTAATGTCTCACAAACGAAACATAATTGGTGAAAACTTGTGTAATTTAGAAAGAATCCAGACAAATGTTAATGGAAAACGAGCAACCGCCCTGGTAGATTCAGGAACTGAAATCACCGTGGTTAGAAGTAATATGGTAGATTTCCCTATAGAGAACAAGCCATCAATTTATATTAAAGGAATTTTTGGACCTGTGCAGAAAAATGCCCTTTAGTAAACATGCCAATGAGTTTATATATGAGAGGTGCGGGTGACGTCGTGCATCAAGATGTCCTCTGTGCTGTTGCTCCTTCCCTCGTAGAAGACGTTCTCTTGCCGCCAGAAATAAAAAATGTGCTAACGGGAACTATTATTTCTGAATCGAAAATATCCGTAATAGACAATTCCAAAGTTGAATGTGAAGAATTAGATGATATATGCAAAAAACAAGAAAAGGAAGATATCCTTACTGACGAATTTACAATGAATGAGGCTTGTGTTGTAGAAGTGGAAAAAAACTCCGGTGAACGTACGAAAACTGAAGAATTTCTCCAAGAACAAGAAACTTGTAAAGATCTAGAGGAAGCTAGGAAAACTGCAAAGGTGGAAAAAGGAGGATTTTATTTCCAAGACAAATTTTTGTTCTATAAAGAAAAAATTCTGGGAGATACAACAAACCAATTACTTTTACCAAAATGCCGAAGAAAGGAAGTTTTAAAACTGGCTCATTGCTCTGTATTTGGTGGTCACATGGGAGTAAAGAAGACTGCTATGAGAATAAGATATTCTTTTTATTGGACTGGTCTTTCAAAGGACGTAAAGAACTTTTGTGAAGCTTGCAAAGACTGCCAATTAACAAGGAAAATTAAAGATCGAGCTCCTATAACACCTGTGGCGAAACCCGAATTGCCATTTCAAGTGATATGATAGGACCAATTGAGCCGCCTAGCTCAAAAGGTCATAAATATGTGCTGTGCCTGGTAGATCAGCACACAAGATGGGCTGAAGCTGTTCCATTAACAAGTCTTACAGCCAAAGCAATATGATAAGCTATGTTGTCAATATTCATAAGAACTGGAGTGCCTAATATCATTGCATCAGACAATGGGACTAATTTCAACTATGAGCTGACTAAAGAGTTTGGAAAGAGAATGGGATCAAGTCCAAGATTTTCTACATCCTTATATCCTCAATCCAATGGACTAGTGGAGCGTTTTAACCAAACTTTAAAATGAATGCTGCATCATGTCATTCTCGATGAACCTCGAACATGACATACCAAAATTCCTTTCATCTTTGGGCTTATCGAGAAGTGCCAAATAGTACCACTGGTGATGCCCCATTTCAGCTGCTGTATGGACGCAAACCTGAAGACCCCCTCTCAATTCTAAAGAATACATGAACTGGAGAGTTAGAAGTTCTTCAGCATGACACTACTCCGATTTCAGTACATATGGAAAATCTCAAAAGGAAATTGGAAGATGCTGCTTTGAGAGCCAAAATAACCTCTCGAACCGAACAAAATAAGATGGCGCATTATTGCAACTTGAGATCTTCAAAGATAAAAAAAAAAGACATTTAAACCAGGTGACAAAGTTATTGTTTTTATTCCAGATTCTAAAAATAAGTTGTTAGCTCGCTGGCAAGGTCCAGGAACTATTACGAAAAAGAAAAATGAGCATTCATTTATTGTTAAGATGCGGGATAACAGTTTTAAACATGTGCAGCAAAACAAGATTAGAGAATTCATCGCTGAATCAAACACCGTCAATGTTATCTTCGAAGGAGAAGATGAATTTGGGGATGTTCAAACCATGCCAACTAGTCATACTGAAAGGTTATTCCATGAAAAACTACATGACATAAAGATGTCTTATTTGTGACAGATAATCAACAAATTCAATTGATAAAGCTTCTTAGAAATTACGAGAAACTGTTTACAAGACTCTTGCAACCAGTGAAGGTTGGTGAACATAGGATAGAACTTATATCCAATGCCACCCGACACGAACCACATTCTTACAGTGTTCCGATGTCAAATCAAACAGAGGTAAGCAGGCAAGTAGAAGAACTTCTTGATTCGAACCTGATCGAGCCATCCGAAGCTGAGATAACTTATCTAATTGTGTGTGTAGCGAAGAAGGATGCATCAATCAGAATGTGTGTGGACTATAGAGCTCTAAATGCAGTGACAAAGGTTCCGAATTTCCGTATGAAAGAAATGCAGGAAATGATATTTACTGCGGGTATGGCTCAATATTTAACATGTCTAGATTTACAAAAGGGGTATTATCAAATATAAATGAATGAAAATTGTAAAGAGCTGACTGTTTTTTCCACTCACGATGGAGTATACCAGTGGAAAGTTATGCCTTTTGGGTTATCTGGCGCATCTGGTACGTTCCAGAAGTTTCTAAACCAGGTGTTGAGGAATCACTCTCCCTATGTTCAAGCATATATTGATGATATAGTCGTTTATTCGAAAACTTGGGTTGAACATTTAACACATTTAAAAAATGTCCTTACAGAATTAGATTTATAAATTTTCTGTCAAACTTGAAAAATGTACCTTTGCAGCTAAAGAAATAAAATTTTTAGGTCATAAAATAGGAAGCGGTACACACGCACCTGATAATGATAAAATTTTAGCTATAAAGAAATTAAAACGACCAACGACCAAAAAGGAAGTTAAATCAGTGTTAGGATTAATGGGTTTTTATGGAAGTTACATACCATATTTCGCAGAATTAGCGTCGCTTTTAACGGAGTTAACTAAAGAGAAAAAGTCGAATGATGTTAACTGGGGAAAAAGAGAAGAGGAATATTTTCAGCACTTAAAAAAATTTGCTTTGTAAAGTATTGTTGACTCCCGACTGCAGTAAACCTTCTCAGATATATTCGGATGCATCTAACTATGCAATTGGTTGTTGTCTCACGCAAAGGGATGCTAAGGATAATTATAAACCTTTATCATTATCCTTATAGCCTTTGTTAGTCAAAAATTTAATAATACGCAAAAAAATTGGTCGACAATAGAAAAAGAAGCATATGCAGTTTTGTTTGGTCTTAAAAAGTTTCATAAATGGTTACACGGTACAGTGGTCGAGATTATTACCGGCCACAATCCTTTAAAATTTTTAATTGAAACTACTCCTAAGAGTCCCAAATTAACAAGGTGGGCATTAGCACTGCAAAGATGGAGCTATAAAATTATTCATCAACCTGGTATTTTCCATCTTGGGGCAGATGCTCTATTCAGGCTAGAAATAAATGAATGAATATTTTTTATGTTATCTCTTAATGTTTATTGTGTTTTCCAATTTTTATTTTTATATATTTGAAAGTGTATAATATATGTATGTAAATAATCAGTAAGTTGGATGTGTTGTCAGTTTTTTTGGATCCCACTAATTATTGTGTATTTGGTAATTTTTTTCTTTTGGCAAACATTAACTCATATGGATAGTTTCTTAATCTCAGCTTTTATATGTGATTAACTAATGATAATTTTTTGTTTCTGTCTGGGTTCCTGCAAGGAAATAATTCCATGATAAGACTGTTAAGTAAAACAAGCCTCTGGAGAAGCTAGTTTTACTTTTGGTGGCGGCTTGTGAGGGCGTGTCAGTCAGGGAGACAAGCTAAAGCGTGGGTGAGGAGAAGATGGAAGGGAGAATTGTTATGAGAAGGAGTAACGAGACTCCCAGACAATGAGGAATATATGCTTTGCAATATATATATATATATATATATATATATATATATATATATAATTTATGTTTTAGTATTTAATGTTTGTGTATGTTAATATTAATTAAATGAGACATCAGAAATCTTGTTAATTTTCATGTTAACATCACCATAGAAGGTTGCAGCTCTGAAACATAACGATGAACCACGCCGCGTTATGTTACACACACACACACACACACACACACACACACACACACACACACACACACACACACACACACACACACACACACACACACATATATATAGTTAATATTATATTTTATACAATTAATAATCAAAATACCAAATGGAGAATAATACATTGAAAATACTAAATGGAAAATAATACATTGAAAATACTTGGAAAATTTTAAAAGAAAATTATCAAAGAAAGATATAAAATGGAACGAAGTTCCAACATGGCCAGATTCATCAGGGTTGTTGACCACATTGGCACAAAGTATAGCTTTTCTGCACTGGCCCAAGATATAGTCTTAAAGAAGCCAGTGCACCCCAAAGCCACACTAAAAGTTCAAAACAAAATATCAAATATCTTTCTTTAATATTTTTCTTTTAAATTTTTCCAGTATTTTCAATGTATTGTTTTCCATTTAGTATTTTCAATTTATTATTTTTATCTAATATTTGATTATTAATTTTATAAAATACACTATTAATTATATTTTGGTAATTCGGTTTTAGCTGTTTTTACGCTGAAGGTATTACTAAGCATAAATGTTTTTATATATTCTTGTACTTTTCAGTTCTATATATAATCTTGCATTATGTATATATTTGGTTATATGTGGTTATTTTGACTTCGATAGTTTGGAATGAATTGTCTTATTGTATTAGAACCCATTGAACAGGCTGACTCTTTTAAAGCATATTGGATTTTGGTCATTAGACTTTGTGAATGTAGTAAAAAGCAACGTCTGAATGGTGATGAATTTTCGGACACCATAGTAGGTCTTCCTTCACAGTACTATGCTTTGACGGTATTCCTATGGGAGAATCTTTGAATTTACCGTGGTCTAATTGTACGACTGCGTTTGTGAGAGTAAATGGTGCCTGTACTATTCTGGATGCTGTTGAACATTAGAAGAATGATTCACCTTGACTTCTCTACATGCATTAACCTTTGGATATGTGCATGCACATGTGCCAAGGTGAATGCTTAAGATACTTCTTGAGTCTTTAGATTTTGAAACGCCACTCACTGTCTTTGTGGCAAATTCTAGAAGGGAATATTACTTAACGGACTTTAAAATGAAACTAAAGCAATTTTCGCATGTTAGTTTCTCAACGCGTTGTATGTAAATATACAGCAACCAATTAAAATTTTAGAACGTATTTATTCAAAACTTAATGCGATTTTAGTTATTTTATTCAAAATTTTAAATTATATAAGAATAAGAAAGTCATAAACGAGATCCTATAGAAAACACGTTGAACAATACAATTCCTCTTATATATGTATCAAAATTCATGAAAGAATAATTTATTGACTTGTGATATGAAAATGAAAACAAAAAGGTTTATTTTATGCTCTCTTCCAATAACAAGTAATTTTTGAATGTATTGATTTTAAATCTAAAAAAGCAATCTTTGGCTCATACCTTATAGTTTCAGAAACAAAAGTATTTTACACATTTAACCATCACTTCTTCAATCGATATGAATGAATAAAATGCAATATTCACCATTTCCAGATACGTATAAATATTTTATTTCAATAAAACTTTCGGAGCGATTTTTTTATCAAGATTTTCAACTCTTTCAAATATTCATATTCAAAGCTTTTGCAGTTTTAATATTGAATATGGAACTAAAAAAAAAATTGGGAAAAAATGTATAAAATGTTTGAGATTTGCAACTGCACTTTCAGAAAAGGATAGATTTATTTCATATATATTTGGAATGGATATCCATGTATTTTGTTTTTAAACAAGTTTCAGTAACTTTGCCTTCGCGAAAATTTTTAGACTCAACATATCAAGCAAAATGTTATTGATTTATAAAAACATGAAAAAAAAAAAAAAAAAAAAAACTAGAAGAGAAATTGCGAATTTAAATTATATTTGAGTACCACCTTCTTTATTTTAGATTATTTTAGAAATTATTTTATCAGATTTCAATAAAACAAGGCACATTCTATTTCAAGCAATCAAAAAATTACAGCTTTTTTCATAACCAAATTTTATTACTTCTACATAATTATTTATATTAAAACTATTTGGAGAACATACTAATACAGAATTTACAATCATAGAAAACTTGTAGTATTTATTGAATACTTTTTAATCATAATTTGATTCGGAGAAATAATGAATTCTTTTAGTTCAAAAAACTCTTTTTACTTCTGGTTAAACATTTATGCTGGATGGATTCTGCTATATATATATATATATATATATATATATATATATATATATATATATATATGTATATATATATATATATATATATATATATATATATATATATATATATATATATATATATATATATATATATATATATATATATATATATATATATATATATATATATATATATATATATATATATATATATATTGAGTATAGAATTTACTAATTAATTTCGAATCTGAAGAACGAAGAATTGAGAGGAATTTTTAAATTTTTAGGTAAAAAGTCTGAAAATTCGAAAGCAATTTTTTAAAGCAGAAAAACTAATTTATTTGATTAACTAAGTGAGATATTTTGCCTAATGTCTTACCAAGTTTATCAAAAAATAAATCTTTAGTATTTAATAAATATATAGTGCTGTGACATTAAATGTTATTTACTTCATCATTTATTAATGATGAAGTACATTATACATTATACATTAATACTTCATCCATTTATGTTTGCCGCTCGTAAAACTACTGTTTTATATCTGAAGCTGAACAAGTTATTGGTTCAAAGAATTTTTTGATATAAATACTTAGTATTTTTTCATCAACTGTTGCTGATGTGCCAGATATAGTTATTTCGATTTTGACCAAAATGTTTGGTTTCTCTTAAGATTATTGTACTTACAGACCACGTGGCATATAGGCTAATAGTTAAACACTTGTGCAAAGTTTTTTCAGATGACTTTCTATTTAAAAAATGATTTCATGGATATCGAACAATATTCTCATGTGTGTGTCTCGTTTAGTAAAACCCCCAAAACTGATATTTATCTCGAAAGACGTGTATATAGAAATGCAACCTCAATGGGTTATTTTTTAACATTGTCTGAGATAAATCTGAGGATAGTTCATTACTAAAAATATAGTTCTGAGTTCAGGGCATGTCAGTCTTGACCATGAGGACATTAGAAAGCATTTCATATGAATTACTAACATAAATGATTTCACTGTGAAATCATTGTCCATTTGTAAGAATCTTATGTTCCTATTGCTTTGATTCTAATTTTATCTAATGATTTTTTGCTATTAGTCTATTGCAAGAATAACTTTCGCCAATAAGTTTGCTTAATGATGGTTTCTGTTGCAACCATAGCTCTCCATTTCAAATGAGGGTTAAGCTATTATGAAAGAGCAGGATTTATTTACCTTGTTCTGAAGACAAAATCGGTTAGCCAACTTGGTTTCATTTCTTGCTTCTGCAGTCGAAAAGGAAATATAAATGGTTTCTATGATAACAATCAGGCAGAGCTAAATTGGCGGGAGTTATTCTCTTGGCAGATAAACAGTTGTTTGACAGTTGCTTCTCATTTCTCGTAAAAACATTATGCTATTCATTTTCATGTAATAATATGAAGTGTCCATTTATACAAATTGTTACTCATTCTTATCTTTAATTATAAGAAGGAAAGATATAATTTTTTGTGTATATCAGTTGTAGTAAAATGTTATTCGAGGCAACAATAATTCTTATATACTATGAATTTCGATAATGCTTACTGCAGAATATTTTCCATGTAATTTTATTTCAATTTATAAAATTGTAGGAGCAACTTCTAGATTATGATAATCAAAATGAATTATTGAAAAGAAATTACTTTGAGTTAATAGGGTCAGACTTATTAGCTTTTATCAAATTCCAGTTTAAAACGAAATCTTAAATTAGAATACAGCTTTCATGGTAGTTAGATTCACTTTCCAAAATGTTACTGCATAGTATTTCATCATCCTGAAAACCGTATTCACATCATTAAAAAAGCAGAAATTTAATGAATATAAAATCCATGCATAAAATTGCGTAAATATTAGGACAAAAGTTGAAAAATAATGTACAAATAAATACCTTATTTTTTCTATACAAATAAAGTATTCTTACAAATAAGGTATTAAATAAATAACTTATTTTGTCCATACAAATAAGGTATTTATTTCTAAAACCTATACAAATCAATCAATACAAATAAATATTTTATTTTGTGCTTTCACTGAATTTTCATCCAAGGTTGAAAAGTACAGACAATATAAAGAAATTTACATCAAAGTGTCGGTCATTCTGTTTCATTTCAAAAATTAGATCATGACTTTTTAATTAATTTGTAATATATAATTAAAGATGACAACTGTAAATTTCTTTATCTAATGACGCTTAGCATTCTAGAATACAACTCTTTCATAGAAACAAGAACCACGAAAATGTGGTACTTTTTTCTTTAAACCTGTCACTTCTGTGGAACTGCTGATAGGAAAAAAAAATAATGTGCATGGCATTGAATCTTTCTTCGTAATATATTTAATATATTTTTTTTCTTAAATCATGAAATTCAAGTTTCTTTGTTTTCTTGGAAAAATATTTGATTTCTGCTGCGAACGTGTTTTTGGTTTTCTTTTTATGCTGCTGATCAAAAATAATGCATTTTAACAAAAAAATGTACTCTATTTTCAATATCCAATTATTTTTGTATTAAAAGGGAATTTACAAACACACACACACTTCACGCTTCAATTTTTCAGTTTATCTATATGTAGGACTTCATTTCGTGGTACGACGCAGAAATTTAAAAGAAAGGAATAAAATTTTCGTAAAAAATAGAAGATATCCTTATTTTTTGCATATCCTACTTTTTTCTAAAAACTAAGTGCATGCTTTTCATTGAAAGCCAATAGCAGAATAATGCTTTTATCATAAATTAAATTAAGTATAAAAAGTAGTAAACATACTATAAGTGCAAACTGGTTCGCACAAATACAAAAGAAAACAAAAATAAAATTCAGGCAAATTTCTATTACTTAGCTAGTATTAAAAGTTGCTTAATAGGAAGAACGAGAAAAAACAACAGCAATTAACTAAAGAAATTCGCTTTCCGTGGAAGAGAAATTCTATCTAAAAAACAAAATGATAAATATTATCAGTTTTGCTACTTTGATGAAGGAATTATTTAGCTTCTTATAAAAAATTTGAATACTCAATGAATGTTTTTCCGAATGTTGGCAATAAATATTAATAAAAAGATGCCAATAAAATTCTCCCGAAAAAATGCTGAGGAAAATGCATTTGCATTACAATTTCAGGTCATTTAAGCTAAAATGCTTCGCGATTATGTAATAATTCAAATAATTTCTTGTAATGGAATAAGACGGATTTTATTATATTTAAACATTTTAAGTAAACTGTAAATGAAATAACAAGCAATTTTAAGGTCTGATGAATCATATTTTTTGCTTTAATGTTCCTGATTTAAATTCCATTTTATTAAACTAAATATTACCTTTTTATTTAAATGAAACAAATTTACATCTTAAAATTTTTACTATTATTTATAACAAAACTTGATATTTAAAATAATGAAAGCAAACCAATTCTAAATATGGAGTTCATGAGTTAATAATATAGATTGATAAAAAATTTCTGTAGTACATTCACATAATTTTACAAAAATGTCTTTATATAAAATTTCAGAAGCCTGGAATGTATTTTGTATGAATAATTATTAAAAGTGATTATTTTTGTATTTTTTTTTAAATTGCGTATGAAATTATGAGTCAAATCATAGAGCTAAAAGTTTCGGATAGAACCTACAAAAAATACGTAACATTACACAGCGAAGTATTGGAACTACATTTAATATTTATATTTATTTGAATCTTTAAAGTTATAAGTTAGAAATGAGCATCTATCAAATATGCACAAATCGATAATTAGCTGTACCTTTCCATCTGTGAAAATGTACTTTTATCTCTGAAGTATTTATTATATTAACAGGTAATAAAATATAGATTTCAAACCAGTTCCATGAGGTACCAGATAGATTTTTTTTAACGTACATTTGATAAATGTGGCTATTGAAACTTTCGAAATTGAGATAGAAGAATACATCAGTTTTAATTTTAAATGAAAGAAAATATTGAATTTGGCTTAGATAATCTGCATGAAAATTAAGAAAAAAATTCCAAATTAATAAACACATTCCGAAGAGAAAATATGCTTGCTGTAATTGGTGAGTAAATGCTTTTCCCCCAAAAAAATTTAATTTATTTTTGAAATCAATTATACTGTAAGAATAACAAAAGAAAAAATATCAGTAGGTGTACATAATTCCTGTTTATTTACCAATAACAGTTAAGCAGAAGTACAAATTTCAAAAGAGGAAAAATATTATTCTGCTTTTGATTCCATCCATTTAAATTGGCATATTTGATTTGTTCATGATTAATATGTAAGCAAACCTGTGTTGATGTAATTAAACTAATCCCAGTCAGTTTGACACGATCTTAAATATTTTTAAAATATCTTTGATAAACGTGAGCATTGGAACATTATAAATTTATTTGGAAAGTTTGTTTTATTTTAAACAGAATAAAAATGCTGAAAACTTGAATCTCTCCCTCAAATCTTGGCATCAAAATTAGAATAAAAATAAACAAATTAATAATTTTGCACTATTATTTACATTAAGCAGCTAAAAGAATTGAATTTTTTACAGTTCAAATTAAAAATATTTCAGAAAAATAAGTAAATATTTACTTCTGAGTTAGTTAATAATAAAAAGAAAAAATGTTAATAACAAAGATAAACTTTGCTACGTGAAATAAAGATTTAAGTGTTTTAAACTTTTAATTTAAAATATCTATATCAAATATTTATCTTCTAGTTTTTTAAAGCAGAAATTTTAATTCTTTCCACGTTGTGTAAAAGATCTCATTTTGATGATTAAGAATGTCATATTAGATTAATATTTGCAGTATCTGCAGAATTTTTAAAATTAATTTATGTGTGAAGTGGCAAAAATATTAAAATAAAAACGGTTATCTTTTAAATTGGGAGAATATAATTGTCCTTGGTTCAACGTATGGAGAATATTAAATGCATTCAGATGACGAACAGAATAGAAGCTTCAAAATAATTTAAATTAAAATATTAATTAAATTACTTTTAACTTAACTGCTCAAATATATTTCTTCAGTGTTTGAAAAAACTTTGGTTTTCCTCTTAGCCAGATATCTCTGTTTAATATATATATATTTACAGCAGCATTTGTGAAATATTGTTAGAAGAATGCGATTGAAAATGCAGAAGGGGAAGAATTGGTACGATGCTGTCACATGACTTCAAAATCAAAAGCTGAAAATGAATACTTTGAACACTACAGGGCATACCACTTAATGACGATCCATGTGTCATATTAGTGAAGTAAGGAACAAAGAAATGACGTATTCTTTGTCACAGGCGGGCAAATCCTTTGATAAATCCAGCACTTAAGATTGGGAAATTTAAAATTTATTTTCTTAATAAATATCTATTTAGTTTAAAAGAGATTTCAATTAGTTGCCACAATACTTTTTTCTATATATTATATCAGCATAAATATGTAAAATATAAAATGCGATTCAAATATATCTTTGTTGGGGTGCATTTCATAGGTGTATAGAGCCTGTTCTTTGACATATATAATTGGTAAGACAATCATGTTCAAAATTAAATTTTGCATCAATGATTTTTTTCATCACAATCATCCATTAGCAACCCCAGAGTATCTTGGAAAGCGATCGATTGGCGTTCTTGCTTTTGGTGTAAAAGTCCGCTGGTTCAAATGCCAACTTGAACATGCATGTTCATAGTGGTTCTTAATCCACATCAGACTGCAGGTTCTGGTCTAATGAGTTCTCGAGTACAAAGAATGACCTTTGTGAAACAAATAACCCAACATTAAAAACGATCATTTAGTTCCTGGAGCCTAGGTATTGTTTGGTACTAGGTATTGTGGTAGTACATGACATCACGATATGCGGACATCATAGATGTACCGCAACATCACAATTAGTCTGAATATGGAATGATATCACATGACACATTTTTCCCAATTTCATAGACATTAACTATAAAGTAACTGAAATAATCTTGGCAGATAAATCCATCAAAATAGCTCAACTCTCCTTAAATATTTGGCTGAGAGTATGCACAATGAAATTTATACGTGAGGTAATGTTTATACCCATTATTGTTCTTATATATGTAACGTACTCGCATTAAATCATTGTATATTTCTCATATCAAATCAGTGGAATCATCATAAATATTTTTTTCATGTTTAAAAAAAAAAAAACTTAGAATGCATATTTTGTGATATTAATTAAATTTACTCTGTATTATGCAATCAAAGCTGATTTAATCTGTTGATCAGAATTCAGCGATTTTTATTTATATAAACGATAATTTGTAGCATCTCTCTCTCTCTCATACACACACACTTTGCTCTAAAGCATCTTTATATAGCATTTTTTTGTTTCTAATATTTTATTATAAACAATTGTATCAGTTATAAAAGTGCCTCCTGTAGGCATTTTACAATTAGGTATGAGGAATTTGTTGATTTCGAAATACGGATAAATATACTTTATATAAAAATGAATATAAAAATACTATATAAAAAGTAAAATAACATTATTTAGGGATTGGGATTTGGATTTTTCATCAATGTTATTTAAAGATATATATTTTTTCAAATTTTATAATTAATATGGTTTCATTTTAAGCTTATTAGCATATGTTTTCATGACATAATTTTAAAACAAACATTAAATTTTCAACCGAAAAGAATCGGTTAACAACATAATATATTCTTGCACTCAATAGACGTCTGAATTCCCCAAAGAGGATTATGACGTAGTCCTTGTGGAGTTGGCGCGTCATTCTATTTCCTTAAAATTCCTGCATTAATCAGACATGGGGAATCCTTGCTCTTGATTTCAATATCTGCTTTTATTTCTCACGGAGAGTAGGGATTATTCTGGGGATAAAGGAGTGAATTCATTATCTTTTTTTTTATTGACAAGTCAATGAAAAGGGGACTACTTCGCTTTTTTGTTGAGAAAAGAACGAAATTGCTTAACTACATTTTCTGAGACACTTGAAGAGAATGAAATATGCTACAAATGCATCACTTGTCAGAGATCTTACTACTTTGGAAGTACTTATGTAAATTATTTATGTTTGCTTAGAATTTCTGGTAATAATTCTTTTCAATTTTAAGAAGAAATTCAATAATTTAGGATAAGAAGTTAGAAAAACATTTTATTATCTTTGTATTAATGTATTTTTCTATGTATTCATATAATATTTAATCCTTTTTATCGATTTTGATTTAAATATCCCTATTTTGCAAAAATAATATAAGAAAAAAGAGATTTTTTTAATTTTAAATCAGAAAAAGGTATTATTTATCTAAAATAAATAATATAAAGGAAAAGATGGTATAATAAGAAAATACATTTTTGAAGCTTTCATTCTGATGTTATTTACAATCTTCATGAAAGGTCATTTAATTTTCGGTATTCAACTATAATAATTTAATTTGAAAATTATTCTTTTACTGCAATTTGAAAGCTTTTATTACCTACAAATTTCGACATGTAAGCTATTTCAAAAATACTTTATCCTGCTATAAAATGTCTCATTGATCGTATGACATTCAGCTTTTCCGTTTATGTGAAATGGTTTTAAATGCCCATATATAATTTGATCTGAATATAAATACATAATATGCAGTATTAAATAGATGAGTTTTTGTGTTAATTGATGTAAGTTTTATCAAATGTAACTTGTTTGTAATTTTAATTTTTTAATTAACACATTTGCTACTTTTTAACTATTCAAAAACTATATTTAAAACATAATTTTCCAATATATTTCGGTTTTATTTAAGGTTCACTTTTATTTAGTAAGTTTAATTTAAAGCATGTTTTCGAAAATTGAGTAATTTTTTTTTCCATATTTTCCTAAAAATTGAAAGACGAATTATTATTTCTGCAAGATTAATTTTTATCACTAATTTTATGATGTTAAAATTGTATGTATGGTAAATAATTATTTAAAATTTATAAATTTTCATTAAAAGTGACTTAAACTGTATTCTATGGACTAAAAATTCCTCATTTAATTCCAATCAATATTGAACAGCAACACGGTATTTAAATTTCGACCTTGTCTGACAAACAGTTTTAGATTTCAAACTCAGACACCCCCTCCCCCAAATCGTTATTTTGAAATGCGCGTTTGAAAATGGATATGTTTGCGAGTGTAGCTCAAATATTTTCCCTCTCTCACTGATGAAGTAAATCTTCTCATTGATTGTTGTCTTATTTCCTGCTCATGCATTAACATTCTCATTAGGTAAAATCATTTCCATGATTTTTGTAAATTACCAAAAGCGTTAGATGCAAAAACAAAATTTAAAGAACAAATAACCATTACTTCCAGTGTCTCAAGCCACATTTTATAGCCACAATTTTACGTTTTCTGATTTTCTTAATGAGATTTTATCTCATACCATAGTATTTTCTTCATTTTTAATGAGTTTTGATTTTATATGATTATTGTATTGTTTTGTGTAGAATTTAATTTATGTTGTAAACTTTTATATTATTATAATGATCTATTTATTTACAAAATGATATTACTCTTGCTTTTGGTACTACAGTTAGTGAGTTAGAATCCCACCATAAAAATCCATATTTGCAGTGATTTGGTAGACCTTCAAACTGTAGGTCCCGATTAAATTTGGCCTCATATGCAAAAAATAATGTTGAGTGACTAATTTAACCTAATCAGATATATATATATATATATATATATTTATATATATATATATATATATATATTTATATATATAATTATAAAGCAAAAAATATAAATATATATAAAAATACAATACAGAATATACAATACAATAGGAAATCTAGCCAGCGCAAAAGCAGCTAAAGAAAAGATTTGCCAATATAAATGAGAGATTTATATATATATATATATATATATATATATATATATATATATATATATATATATATATATATATATATATATATATATATATATATAATATATATATATATATATATATATATATATATATATATATATATATATATATATATATATATATATATATATATATATATATATATATATATATATAAATTATTTATATTGGCAAATCTTCTCTCTTTAGCTGCTTTTATGCTGGCTAGATTTTCTATTGTCTTGTATATTCTGTATTGTATTTTTATATATATTTATATTCTTATATATATTTATATTTTTTGTTTTATAATTATATATATATATATATATATAAATATATATATATATATATATATATATATATATATATATATATAAATATATATCTGATTAGGTTAAATATTAGCCACTCAACATTATTACTCAACAACTAGTGAATATATACACACACACACATATTTATTTATATATATATATATGTATATATATATATATATATATATATATATATATATATATACGCACACACACATTTAGTACATTCGTACAAAATATAAACATTAATTAAAAATAGTGTTGCCTTTAAAAAAATGGATTTCCTTTTTTATGGAAGAATATGGAAGATGAGATCTGTAACTAGAGTATTTTTTTCAATATATCGCAGTATGAACTCGAACTTGTCTTAAGAGAAATAAATGTTTGTGTGCGTTATTATTATTAATTAAATTTGTACTGTAAATGTTTTGAGCATTTAAAGAAATACAATGAATTGTGAAGTAATAAATTTTTTTTTCTAGAAATGATTAACATAGGCTAATATTAAAGAAAAAAAATCTGTTTGCTGGAAAGTATTGCATTTTTTTCTCAGTGACATTAAATTTGACCATGATTAGCACTAAATTTTCAGTATGTTAATAAGATTAAATATTATTATTTTGATTCCACATTGTTGACAATCTTTAGAATCTGAAAGGATATCCCACAGTGCATTTGTCTTCCACGAGGAATTTTCATTGGTATTAATTCCCATTCATCTGTTGGAAAGGAGGTAATTTGGAAAACTCCGAAGAACCCACTCAGTCTCAGAAGTGAATGAAAAAGAAGAAATACAATATAACTCTTACATTGTTCAATTATAACTGATTTCGAAAGCGGAATTGAGTACTACAATAAACTCTTTCCTATAGGTGATTCATGGTGAGTATTGGAATATATGTTATTTAAAAATTGTATATCGCCCTCTAGATAATTTGCAATTAACTGGAGTTTGGGTTCATTTTGCCTGAATCTTGAAGTGCTGCTACCTCAATTTGAACTCAGACACATTAAAACCAGAAACGGGTGGTATTTGAATGAACATTTGTCACTCGGGAATGTTCTCAGAATCTCCATTGTGACATGTGAGTAGATTCATTTTCATGAGATGATTAATTATTAAAATTTTTTGTCGTTAGGCTGCTCTTTATATGCAGTTAAATTATTCAACGGCATTACTATAGCCTAGTGATAGTGCTGTAGCATTTCAAATCGAAAGTCTTAAGTTCAATTACAGTCAACGTTTGATGATTGATACCTTTCTGTACTCTAAATCCAGATTTAACAAGGTGTATGCTTGGGAATCTTCTTCTTTGCCTCAAGCAAAAACGTACACTATTTGTGTATATGTGTCTTTGGTATGCAAAACGTAGGGAGACTTATTAGACTTGCAATAGTTTTTATCTGTTAAACCACAAAGCTCGCGTATATTATTATTCAGAACTTTTCTGTATCATTATGAACCCGCAACACTTTCTTAGCGAATATTCTCTGTAATAGAGCTTTGCTTCCATCAAATGTTAATTAAAGACTTACGAATCTCTAAGGATCCAAAACGAAAATAGAGATGAATCAATTATTTCTTGTGAAGAATTCTCTGTAAGACTCCGCGTGATTCTGAGACATCTGCAATTCCCGAGGGGGGGAGGGAAGCCAACTGACACAGCGAGCCATGCTTACTTGGGAGCAATAACGAATTCCAAGACCAATTCAGGTCGACGGAAATACCTTCCACGCACGATACTCCCCGTGTTTATCGAATCCTCCTCCCCCTGCAGTTACGTGTACATGTTTGTTGCTATTAAGGAAGAACTGTTCTCAGAAGGTATCTGATGTCTTAGGAGATGACCTTAAGCTATGTGAAGGAAGACATTCAGCATGCACGACATTAAGCCGAGAGGAGAAGCCTTAATGAGAGAGCCTGGTTTTAATAAATCATCGAAAATAATTGGAACAAAGAGGATACTAAAATGTTATAAGAGTGCCCTGATTTTGAAAAGATAATTTAAATGATGCACTAATCCTCCACTGATTTATTGATTGATACAAATTTGGAATAAGGGAGTAGGAAAATATTTTGTTCAATTTTCTTTCATCCTAAATTTAAAAAAAAAAAAGATTATTTATATAAAGTATAAATGTTAGTAATAAAATGTGCACATCTTTTTAGTATATTTTATCAATTTTTTAGACTAAATTTATAATATGTAGTTTATTTTGTCAATTATTTAGAATGGGACTCAAGATCATAGCATTTTAACGCAAACACTATGTCTGTATTTCAACAATTTATTTTATTTTTACTAATTTTACATTGAGAGAGATTTCAAAGGTTTGTATTTATTTAGAGGCAATGTGTAAAAAATAAAAAAATCTGTGTTTCCAGATTGTTTAATTTTCTGTTTTGAAGAAATTATGAAATTGCCATTTTATTTTCGACTAGTCAAAAAGAATTGGTTTAACTTTGTTGGATATTTTGGTTCATTCACACTTTTGTTGCATTATCTGGAGTTTTTGGGTCGAGATAACAGTTGAATTCTAAAGCTTCGGCTTTTTCTTAGTTGGCTATAATAGTTTTTGAGTTCACTTCGAGTATGCATTTTTGCCGTAGATCAAAATTCCCTGAAGTTTGAGACTTGATCGAATGAAATTTTTTTAAAAATCTACTAAGCAGAATTTTAGAAAAATATATAAATGTAGAAATTTTTTTATGCTTTAAATAAGGGGAACGCCTGGAACAAACCCAGTTTGATGCTTCTTAGTTAGACAACGCTCACTGATGGGACGAAGAAGTTTTTGGTGGATTTGTGCTTAGAAATGAGACTGGTATCAGTCGCTTATGGATAATTGTTGAGATATGACCACGAAGAGCAATCTACCGCATCCTCATCTAGAAAAAATTAAAATGGAGAAAAGTTCATGTAGCAGCTTACATTCCTGATCTTGCAGCAGCGGATCATTTTTTATTTTTTAGGATTAAAAAAACACTGAAAGGAATCTAATCTTCTATAGTCACTGTTGGAGTCATTAGAAGTGACGATTCCACAATAAAAGATTTCCACTTGGATACCTTCAACGATTGAGAACAGTGTTTCGAAATATGGGAACTTTTTGATTTTCAAGAGATTGTAAGTTGATATTGTAAACTTTAGGCAAAAATTTATATTGAAACTAAATGAATGTTTTGAAAATCATTCCAGCAACTTTTGAGACAAAACTCGTGGTGTACACAGCTCCTTAGAGCTAAAGGACCCGGTTCAGTTCCTGTTGAACAATGAACGATTGGAGTTAAGCTTCTGCATGTATGACTATCGGGGTTGGAGCTGGATCTTTCCTAGTTTCCCTCCCTTGCGATACGTAAATAAGGTCTTTTACATGCAAAAAGTCCTCTAGCAAAGCTGTTTTCAAGGCATGTTACCTGTGCCTTACTAGATTTTCAACGAAGGAATTATGGTTGTGAGAAAAAGTGAAGAAGTCGAAAACGCAGTCATTACTGAATTCACAACCATTTCCCTTTCTCATTACAAATGCATGAACTTGAGGCTCTTTTTCTTTTCTAAATAAGCATTCCTTTTCATTAAAATTCTTCATATGGTAATCCATTTCACAGCATTATTAATTGTATGTATCTTGAAAAGAATTTATCATTCTAATTACTTTATTTTAAAAAAGCTGATATGAGCCTTTTTCAATCCCTGCAATAAAAATGTCTTTCAATTTTTATTTTTCATAAAATAAATATTTTGCTTGTTACAGAATTTTTCTTTTCTCTTTGTTTGCAATGAAAACATACAAAAGATTTTTTTTTAACTCCTTAGAAAAAAAATCTTCATAATTATCTCTTAAGCAACTTAAGATTAATATCATGACACATATTATTATTACTAGTAAGTTATTTGCTGTTTAGATAATGCTAATGTAGAGACCATCAGTTATGAGAATTAAGATTTCTAAAGAGGAAAATCATATAGTTATTTTTCAATGGTAGATTTTCACCTTTGTAATTTTGCTTCGAAATTTTGTAATGACAAATTAATATTTCTCATGAAATTATGTAGTTTTATAAAGGAAATATAAATAACAAATATAATTATTAGAAGCCAGTGTCTAAACTTTAATACGTTGTTTCTAGAGGCAAAATAATAAATGCTAATAAAGACAGTTTGACTGCTCAGCATAATGATATAAGACTAAGAAAATTTCTATTTGCTTTCTTAATTTTTTGTTATTATTTGAAAGCGTGTGTCAATCTATAACAAATACATCGCATGAGCCCTTACATAGATGAATAAATCTTATAACAGTTTAAAATTCTTTAGGAGGAAATTTGACTTTTTGGCAACCTGAGAACCCACTCTAAATTGTGCATCTTGTTAAAGGAGCTCTTTTACTTAAAGGATTTAACCGATGTAGAATAAAATATCAGAATTTATCACTCTATTGTTCAAAGCTTATTATGTTGATAAAAAAAAACTTTTGTTGATTTAATTTCCTTACTCTTGAAGATATGAATAGTATTAATGTAATGCAATCACATGTCTGAGTGAAACTTTTCTGAAAATGAATGTTTCTCCCCTTAGCAAACAGGAAATATGTATGTATACTGCATAGCGATGCATTAAATCTAACAATCTGGCAGCTTCACACCGTTGTTTGTAGTGTTCGCTGATGTTGCATTCCATCCCGAATTCCTCTTGGGGAAAAGAGCCAATAAATACAACATAGATTCAGGGAGGAACTAATAATAACCCGAACTCTTGTCGATACAATTATCCATCGTACATGTTCTTGCGAATGTTTATTGCTTCTAATGAAGCTCATTCGCCGATGTTAACGAACACGAACATGAGCATGTAAGGATTACTCTGGAACAATAAGTAAGTGCTGCACTTCTAAACGAGAAGTTCTCTACCATGCAATATCCAAGTGCTTGACAGAAATAAAGTTTTTTATCACACAAAAGCTGTTTTTTTCCTGTACTTTAAAAAGTTAGATATTTTCGAATCGGTTTATTGATATTTTAAGAAAGAAATTTTAATTACTTGATGGTTGTTCCAAAAGAACAGTCAGCTGTTTTTAATTTTATATATTTAAAAAATGCTTTATTTATAAGCAATGATTTTCTAATTAACTAAGACGAAGTTTTACTTCGATGCTTTATTAATTTAAAAAAAGTGTATCTCTAAAGTTGTGTACGAAAGACTTTAAGTTGTGTTAATAAATAATTTCAAGTTGTGTTAATTAATGCTAATAAAAAAGGGTATAAAAATATTACTCCCTTTGCATTCGCTGCACCTGGTCAAAGGATGTTAATTCAATCTTAGGAATATTTTTACTAATTATTTACATAAACAATGACTTCTTACTGTGCTGAAGTAATTAAAGCGAGATGGAAATAATAACTTTAAAACATGGAATTGATTAGCGAAGCACTGCATGACATAAACACTTTAGATAAAGAGTGAATACAAACTTACTTATAAATTTTCTCCATCAAGAAGAAAGAAAACAGGCAAGTATGGCTCAAACCTAGCCCACCCCTGCTTCATTACTAAGACCTTTGGGGGTGTGTTAGATTTCAAAAGTAACAGACATGATCAAACGGCCGTCTCACGACTTTTAAGTGGGCACCTGAGGTAAATGAGATTTGAATCTGGGCACAAGGTCTTTTCTTTGTGCACAAATTGCAATCTGAAGCCGGCTTCCCTCGATCACATCCTAGATTGTCTGGGATTTACTTTCGAGGATGCTTACGTATATCTACTTTTGATACTGGATTTCCCTAGGGTTCACGGTGTCATGGATATGATCTAGCTGCAGCTAGAGAAAAACAACAACACTTTAGATAAAATTCATTCCAGAAAGTTCTCTTGCTTGTTTCTTGTTACCAATTTTTGTAATAATTGTAATAAGGAACCGTGTACCACGGAATGAGAGCTTGGAGGGTGCGTGATGAAATGTTGAAGCGAACAAGCGCCAGTGTCATCGTTGGACTGTTGGTAGCAATTATGAGTCTAGTGACTATACTTAATAGCTTTATATTCGTTATTGATTTCGTTTATTATTATTGTTTGTTTGCAGCTTTACGATCGTGCTCCTTCGGAATCCCTAAAAGATTCACACCCGAGTCTGGAGTTGAATAATGAATTATTGAACGAGTCAAATAACCATCTCGGCAATGATCTGATTTGATTTTAAATTCAAAAGTGACCAAACATTATCTTTGCACAAGTAATACAAATGATTCCACACGATATGAAATATTAATAAGTGTTTTTGTTTACACAAAGAGAAGAAAATTTCAGCATATGTTTCAAATAACCACCACCAACAATTAAGAGATATTTCAAATTTGTATATATGCTTTCATTGAACTTATTCATATTTATTTATCATGCAATTTCTTTAAGAAAATATTTGTGTCAAAGTAAAAGCCCTATAATTATAACAAATGATCAGAACAAACTTTCTGTAACTGAAATGTGGGAAAAATTATTTCATTTGATGGGCAATACAATTTAACTGTTATATGATAAAAATCAAACATGTGAGAATGCTGATATTTATTTTTACTGAGAAAGAATTAATCGAATATCACTTTTCCAAATATGGCTTTTATATTTGACATGAAAAGAGCTCGAAATGGTAAAATATTGGATTTGTGACAGACAAAGCTAATTTCAAAATCATTGAAATTCATTATTTTGAAATAAACACATCCAAACATTATAGGATTCAGTTTATTACGAATTTCGTGCGAATTGGAAAAACATATACGAGTGTCCCATGCATTCAATATTTATTTTGCAACATAATTAGGGTATTTTCCTTAATACCTACAAATTGGATTCTGTTTCGATAAAATTAAATAATCTTACTGGTTAAAGTACAAAATTTTAAATATTCCGCTTTATAAAAATATTAAAATAAAGATATCTACATCAATGAATTAAGATCTGTATTGAGCAAATGTTCTCTTCAGTTTATCTAAGCATTTATGCATTTATTTAAATAGTTATCAACATTAAAGGAGTTCAGTGAGCTAGAGAATGGTTGTCTTGTCAGAATACGGTGATTTCGATAACTCACTCAGTGGAAGACATTTCATAAATTCATGATTCAAGCTAAATAAACCAAAATAATTATCTAAAAATTTCCTTTTTTATTTGAACTATTATTCGTTAAATAATATGATTATCTCAACTACCAGTCCTTCCAATGACCATAGTCTGAGCTGGCTGCTGAATATTCATTGCTATTTTCCTTATGTTCAGCTGTTCTTGGATTTGCCAATGCTTGGACGCTCGTGAAAACGTGCAATTCAACAACTTTGTTGTAGGCCTCTGCTTAATTAGTCCTTGTGTGTAAAAATAATTGACTGGTGAGTGAAAAAGAAGTTATGAAACAGTTTTTTTAAACTAAATCTGTTCTTTTTCAACCAAAATGGGATTTATATTAATATATCTAATTAATCTAAAAAAGAAATTTTTATAATCCTGATATATGGCTGTAAAAGGAAAGAAAACGGAAATGATTTGTGATTTCCTGATCGGAAGCTGCCAAATCAGGGAATAAAACGCAATGCTCAGCGGAAACAAGTGTAAAAATTGTGAGCGCAAATCCGGAAATTTTCACCTTTGTTTCCATTTTAACTTCGACATCTCACAAGAGCTTCTCCAGAAATTTCGGAATAGGAGGCCAGCAAAGAGAAATGATTTCCGTTTTTCTAATAAAGCGAGTTTGTAGTTTTGTTGCCGCCGTAGAACTCTTTCAACATAAATCGCGCGCGCGCGTTTTGGGAGAAATAATATTAAGTTTGAAAATATCTTCAAAGGCTATCTCTCTCTCTCTTTCTCTCTCTCTCTCTCACTCTCTCGAGAGAAAAAATTTGGTTTCTACCAAGAAATTTTGTAATACCCTGGTGTGTTACGACCCGTGGCTCTACCTTTTATTCGAGCCCTGCGAAACCCTATGTTTCAGCAAAATAATGCCCGACCGCATGTTGCCGGTATTGTATGGACCTTCCTTGATATGGAAAATGTTCGGCTGTTGCCCTGGCCAGCACGTTCTCCAGATCTTTCACCGATAGAAAATGTCTGGTTAATGGTTGCCGAGCGACTGGTTCGTTACCAAACGCCAGTCACTACAGTTGATGAACTGTGGCATCTTGTAGAAACTGCATGGGCATCTGTACCTGTACACGCAATCCAATCTCTGTTTGACTCTTCCCAGGCGTATAACTGCTGTTATTACTGCCAGAGGTGGTTGTTCTGGGTTGTTCTGAGTGTTTATTTTAGCAGGTCTATGAAACAACCTTTAAAGGCCTTTGGTTAAAGACATATTTTTCAGTATAATATCTCTAAATTCTCTTCATTACACTACTTTGCTTAGATTTCTATTCTATATATTAATTGTTATTCATCTTTATGGTTTAGAATAAAGTATTTCAATTAAGTTTCCATTTTTTCTTTTGCTCAACAAGAAAAGAAGTCTGTTTTACAATACATTTTGAAATTAAATCAAGAATTATGCCAACTGAAATCACTTATTAACATTAAATTATAAGTACAATTTCAAAAGAAGCAATGGAAAATTGGAGAACGCAATCATACAGGGAATTATTTATTTCTATCGGATAAATCACTTGTTTTATCAGTTTTCAATGAGAAATTAAGAACCATTTTTAATACTTGAAGCAATGAAGCTATGCTTAGATGTTGCGGCATTGCCGCAGCTTATTAGTGGCAGGTTGAATACTTAACACAATTAATGTTCTAAGTCATAAGAGGGACTGTACATATTAAATAAACATTCCTCCACTTACGTGGCGTGTAAGAGAGAACAAAGTGCTGGTTCAAATGTCTAACTCTTCGGTTACTTTCAATATAAGAAGTGATTGGTCATGTTTACTGTTTCAATTCAAAAATATAGAGATCAGGTACATATCTCAAATGGTTAACTTAATGTGACATTTTATTAATCATCAAATTTATTACACGCAAGTTCAAATAAAAATTAAAGGTACATTCCTTAAATTAGTATAAGTTAAAAAATAATTAATATAGTCTAAAACAGATTTTATAGATAGATTCTGTCTATTGATATTTATAGACTACAAAATTTCTCACCGATTTTTTTACTTCACTAAAGTGAGTAAATTATTATATGAGTCGTATTTTTCGCCAATTTGTTACCTTTTGTAGAAGAAAGGGCTAAAATTTATATAGATATTTAACGAGTACACAAAAATATTATATTTGATACAAATGTAAATATCAATAAGTATTATACAAGTACAATAATATTTTGTGTATTTGTGAAATATTAATTAATATTTAAATTTGTACCAAATACTCTAATATTTATGCTTACATCAATCAATGCAATTATCATATCTTTGTATTGAATTGATATAAATATATATATTTACATTTTAAATAATAATAAAATTTTAGTAAATTAAAAAATAAAAATTTTAAAATAAATTCAATAAGTTTTATCATGAAAAATAATAAAAATTTTTTATGCTGATTTGAGAGTTACTGAATTGTAAACGCTAAAATTAATACTGATTCTTACCATTACGTGTTATGTCTAGCACTTACATTAATTATAAACATTGTTGCTAACAATAAACAGTCTCTGGTGTTCAAAATGAGTCACGAAGGACAACAAAATGAGAGCGTTTCTCTTTTACTTTTCAGAACTAATTACATCAATTTGGAAGAGAAAGTGACGAGCTTCACTCAACGTTCAGTAAATGAACATGGAAAAGTTTGTCCAAAAATATAAGCGATCCTTGAATCAGACGAGGAATTAAGGCACAAGATTTTGAAAGTAATGAATAAAAATCCCCAGAGAAATAAAATTTTATGATAAAGAATTTGTTTCGGAACTGTGTGTGGGACAATTTTTTTTAAATTAGCAAAACAGAAATAAAACATTTTTATGGGGTGTCCTATTCCTTATAAGCATATATTGATTAATAAATAACACAATTCAGGATAGTTAATGCATATCTGTAACGTTATCCAGAATAATAATTACCCTCCTTTTCTGTTGCTTGGGCGAAACTCATTGGGAAATATTTCGCGATAATCGTCAAGAGTTTCATCTCAGATTGCAAAGTTTCTTTACTGAGGTAGAATTTCACAAAATTAATTTCACTGTGAACATTTTACCATGAATAATAAAATCTTGAATATTTTGGAGAGTCATTAACACAAAATTATTCATTTTAATATGATCAGGTATTTTTTAAGAATTGTAATGAGGAATTTAAATTAATTAAAATTCACCGTATTCACAAATTATTTCATGAGAAAGCATTATAATACATTTCTAATATATATCTAAAAATAATTGCATTTCAAAGAGATTTATGTAAGATTACTGATTCAATTCATTCAAATCTTTTACGTAAAGAAAAATATATTTAAAAAGCCCTTTTTCCATGCATATTAAAATGCTTATGCTTAGATAATTGTCACGTTGTCAGCTGCGTCATTTCTCGTGATACCACAGTAGCTGGGTATCCATTGCAGCACAATTTGACGTCCCTCTTTTAGTAGAGAACTAATTGTTATCTGACAGAGATAAATAGACCCAATACTGCTAGGAGCAATTGAAGGGAGAAACTTGATGGTGGCCTAAGAGTCTATAAAAATACTATGTTGTTCTTATTATTCTTTCTGTTTTCTTCAAGTGCTAATTGCACAGCGGCCACTTCACCATTGTAGCTGTTATAGTATATCCCAACAGCCTGCCAAATCCTGAAACTCTTAGAGTATACTCTTGCACCAGCATTTCTAATGGCATCCACAGCTGAACCATCTGTATATACATGGAACAAAACAGATGATGGATAAATGCTCATCGATAGAATCTAGGGTAGCCATCCTTAGATCAGAATCAGTGGAGACCTTCTTACTAACAGGTAGTATCAGGTCTAGAGGGCAATGAGCTCTATAAATATGGTTTTGAAAGATAGGGGGTCCAAACAAAGGCACTCTCTCTGCATCTAGGATCTTATACCTATCTGACAAATTCCTGGTCAAAATCAAAAAAGTTCTCTCTGTTTTCAATCTTGGAAAAACAGGAATATAATTTTTCCATAAACCATCATCCCTTAGAAGCCTTGCCGAGAGTTTTAGGGCAGCGCTTTGTTTTCTATCTGCCAAAGGTTCCAACCCAGTCTGAACCCAGTTTTGAAAAAGTAGAAATAAGCTCGAAATTTTCAATTAAATTTAGAATCAAATTCTTGATTTGTAAAAGGAATTGTTGTATAACAAAGAAGAAATTATTTTAGATGCTTATATACTTCATTCTTATTTGTAATTAGTATCCAGAATTAATGTTATAGAAGTTGTATAAAATAAATCTTAGAGAGAGAGAGAGAGTTCATTAAAAACTAATAAAATATACGAAAAGCGATTAAACAATGGAAATGTTAAATTTTATTTTCAACAAACAGATTAATATTTTTTAGATTTCAGTTTATCATAAATATATTATTTATAAATATAAGAAATCAATAAATTAAACGTTTTAAATTATTTAAAATGAAATGCATGTTATTTCCTTAAAGACAGAAAATTTTTTATCTTTAAGCAGAAAATAAAGTTGTTAATTTCTGAATTTGCAGAAATTAAGAAATTTATTTTACATCAAGAGAATAACAAGAAAGCTAAACAAAAAGAATTTTAATTTTAGGTAGCACATACAAAATACAAATAATTTTTATCAATAAATTTCTTTTTCTCAAAAAATTATTTCAAGTTTTCCTTGATATGATTTTGAAAAGTGGTTGCATTTTTGTTTCCCAAATAAGGTCTACTCTTTTATTTTAGTATTAGCTGATTTCAACCAAAAATATATATTTTATAGGCTAGGTGTGTGACTATGCTTTATATATTTTTACTAACGTTAATGGCATGCGACATTTCTTTCAAAATTGAATTGTCGCTATATAGGTTAGGGACTTGAGGAATGTAAAATTCTTTTTACAGTTTTGATAGCTTCAATATATATATATATATAAATTTTACCAATAATGTATATATATATATATATATATATATATATGTATATATATATATATACACATATATATATATACATTATTACACCTAGCCTATAAAATATATATTTTTGGTTGAAATCAGCTAATACTAAAATAAGAGAGTAGACCTTATTTGAGAAACAAAAATGCAACCACTTTTCAAAATCATATCAAGGAAAACTTGAAATAATTTTTTGAGAAAAAGAAATTTATTGATAAAAATTATTTGTATTTTGTATGTGCTACCTAAAATTAAAATTCTTTTTGTTTAGCTTTCTTGTTATTCTCTTGATGTAAAATAAATTTCTTAATTTCTGCAAATTCAGAAATTAACAACTTTATTTTCTGCTTAAATATATATATATATATATATATATATATATATATATTATTGGTAAAATTTGTCAATAATCAGAATTTACAAACTTAATTGATTAGGATGATTAAAATTGTGTAGATGATCGCCTCTCCAGGAAATTCTGCTGTCAAAATCCAAAATTAAAAAGATGGTGATCACCTTTTCCAATAATAATAGTTTCTATCTTTAGAGTCATTGAGGAAGTTTAAAAAAGATTTATGAAATGGTTGCTGCAACTTATAAGATGCAGCAGCTTTATATTTTATATATAGCATTGAAATAGTACAAATATTTTCTTCCATGACAGTTCACACATTGCTATCCTTTTGTTTAAACTTCTGTCTCAACTCAAGGAGACTTTTTTTTAACAGGCTCAATTTATTTAGAATATTTTCGCTTATCTATCTTAAAAGAATGCGAATTTTGCCTTGTAGACATATATAGCAAGTCATGTACATGAAGCTTCGAATAAATACGCATGATTATAACCGAAGTTCCGAAACGTTTGGTTTGTTTGTCATTCCAAGACTTTTCTGTTAATTAGACCAACATATGCAGCTTAAAGTACACTACAAACCTCTTCAAGCCTTTGGAGGGAATCAAACATATGATCTGCTGAACGCAAATTCAAAGCGTAAATCATTTGGAGGAAAGTTTGATCACCAACATTCGTAAATATAATACTAGAAGTACTTTGTAACAAACAAATGGTGATTCATTTAAAGAACGATGAAAGTATTTTATTTGTATCTTTTGTTTTTTCAGAAATAATGCACTAAATTTCTTCCATTGAGACATTCTTTGAATATGAACTATTGACAGGTATATATTAAACACATTTTAAGTAATATTTCAAAATGTTCACATAAGTATTATAAGGATTGTAATTAATAAATTTAGCACAAACTTAGAAATAATTAGTTAATGTACATTTCTCTAAAATTGTATTTTATTGACTATTTCCTTTTTCTAAATTGTATTTTCTTGAAATTTATTTTGTTATTTCCTTATTTCTGGGGTTTTTTTCTGACTGTTCCCTCCAAATAATCTAAATTCCTACGGATAATTTATAAGCATAATCTGTTATCCTTCCAACGATGCTTACTTGATATCTCTCATGATAAGTTACCCTTTATGCCAAAAAATGTGTCAATAAGAATGTAATTAAGATCGCAATCCTGTAATTCCATCAATAAAGTGGACTGCATAAAATTTTTATTACTATTAATGTGAAAAAGTACTAGTATAAAATGATTCTATTAATAAGAAAATATAAAAGACCCCTAGAATGTCTGCATTCATTACAACGAATCTTAAAAGATAGTATAATTATCTCTATTAAAAACACACTAAGCAGAGCTTTATAAAGCACTCATTAGATGAACACCAGAAAATATCTACAAAACCGGAAAGGAGAATAATATGAAAACAAATCTGTCCAACATTTCAACCTGGCACCAACAAAGATATTTGTAAAGATCAAGTTTTCAAGCCCAATTTCTACAAAATGATTCAATTTTTGAAATTTAAGAATGTCTTAAATGTACGTATTTCATATTTATATTTAATTAATTAGTTTCATTTCTATCTTAATTATTTAATAAAATACAAAATTCATGCATATATTATTGTATTTTGATTTTATACTGAACAGAAAGCCCCAATTTTTATTCATAATAATTGTGCACATAATTTTCCTTTTTGTTTCAGATTTATCCAAATAAACATTTTCAGCAAGGTAATTTGTTTTTAGTAATTATCTCTAAAAAAATTCAATATGTAGAATTTTTCTCGTAAACTATAAGTATTTCATTTGTTTTCTTCCACTTTACTTCATTAAGTTTACTTTTATTTCCATGGGATTCGAATAATCGTTTTGAAATATTCATTGTTATGAAAGTACTAAGGTTTGCTTTTCTAAAAATTAAATTAAACCTATTATATAGAAAAAGTAAATTATATTCTTTTGTAAAATTTAAAAACGCATCTTTTAAAATAATGATTCTTAAAATACTCATAATGCGGAGGTTATTTCATCATTTGCCAAGTTCAATTCAAAATAATAGAATTCCTGCTTTTAAACTTAGCTTTGTTTCCTGCTTAATTAGTTTGATTAAAGAATCTTACTCCTTCATAAATTTATAAATTTTCCATTACCGATTTAATTATTATTCTAAAGAAAAAAAAATTCTTTTCTCTAAAATAAATTTCAATACTTTTTCCTCCTCGGATTTCAGATACCATTATTTAAAATAATTAGCAAATTGAAGGTGATTCGAATGACACGGAATCTCCTGAAAGGTTTCAGATATTTATAACTAAATTTCCGTTTTTTTATATTCAGATCACAAATTAAGGGGATTTTTAGAGCGTAAATTATTATTATTAAAATATAACACAAAGTTTAAAATAGTATCACATTACTAATTAGAAGTTCGTAACTTAGATTTGTATCGATTTTATTTAACTATTTTTATTTCAAATTTACTATGATATTAATTTTTTTCCTTTTTAATATTAAAGGCTTTTCTATAAATATTTATTTACTATGAAAAGGATTTAATGATGATCGTGAATGTAAGCTGGTAACATTTAATAAATATTGAAACCTATTAAGAACACATTATTTGGAGATTCCAAATAAGAACACATTATTTGGAAACAAAAGATTTAAACTTTATACACTGTTAATAATTTTTATTTTTAAGAATCTTATTTTTTCAGCAGAAATTATGCATATTTATTCATACATAATTTTAATTAGTGTGCAATTTGCTCATGATTATATGTTTGCAAAAATGGATTAAATTTCATTTATAACTGTCTCTATATTTTTAAATATTATGAAGCTCTAAACCGTAACTTGTGATGATCATTATTATGCATTAAGAATGGAACGTAAGTTACATTTTAAATTGGATTTTGTGAATTTTTCATATGGAATCAAACATTATATTACACAATGAATACATGAATGTTTATTACAAGATAAATTAAATTCTACTTGATTTTGAAATGAATTCGATCATTGACTGAATTAGTCTGAAAGTAATTTAACTTAAAATATATAAATTTAATTAATGTATTACATTCTATTGCACACAATTCAGAAAATAAATTGTATTAACATTTGATTTTATAAGGAACTGACAGTATAAGTTGGATTCTTATTCTCTCTCTCTTTTTATATATATATATATAATAAAAACCATTATACGTTCATATGTAAATATATTCTTTAATATGCAATAGGTGATAATTAATTTAATTGTATGTAGTTAACTGTAATATTTGCTTAGGTTATTTAAGACAAATAGAGGAACAATATGAAAAAATGGTAAAAATAAGGTTGTAGTAATGCTTATATTTTAAGTGATAAATTTAGTATTTTAATTATAAGTTGTGGATTTTAATAGATATATGTTTTATATCATTTGAAAATGTATAAGAAAAGTGTGATATTGTGTTTCCTCATAGTCCTATAGGATCCCTTATCATAACTTGAATTAAACATACTCAAGTTCATGAAAGTTGCTTTTGATTGGATGAATTGCATTATACAATAATATTAATAAATTGTATTTGAAATTGTTCAAAACATTTAACACCAACAAACAGAAACCAAAGAAGCATTTTGTTAGTAAATACGTAAGAAATCATGACCAGCATAAGGTATTACTTTCATTTTCTTTGAATATAATATGTGTGCACGAATAAATTAAACATTTATTTTGTCATTTCTTGCATAGTTCAAAGATTTTTCATTAAATGTAAACTTAATTGAATTACCTGAATTAAAAATCTCAATTATGAGGTGGATTTCGGTTATTATGCATGAATAGAGGCTCATTTTCTACGGATAAAATATTTCTAATGTCTTTTATTTGTATGTATAGAGAAGGATAAAGAGAAAGAAAGATAAAGAGGAGAGAGAGAGAGAGAGAGAGAGAGAGAAATGATTAAACAGTTAAAATAATACTAAAAATCCTGCAAAATTTCCCCCTAAATGAAAGCTTTGTATTTTGACAAAGATTAATTGATTTCTCTCAAAACAAGCGCACATTTATGCATATACAGATGATAATAGTTTAATTCATTGCTTGTAATAATTAATTACATCGAAAAAAATGGAAGGAAATTATGCTCTTAGTTCAAAACGCGAGAAGGATTTAAATGTTACTTCACATATCAGCCTGATATTCAGTTCATCATAATGAATTAATAATATTATTTACAATAAATAACATTCGTTGTAAAAAAATGATGCTTATATATAAATATATTTCTGTTAACATATTTATTCATACGGAAAAAATTTAAGTAATTTGAATGATTACTTCACATATTTATGTAGTTATTAATTACTGAAATAATGTTAGATTTTTTTTAATCCTATATGATATTCAAAAATATTCACGAGAAATATTTGAAGTTAGAGCAGGATTTTTGAATTTTGTTTTTAATCAACATTTTTATTGTTTCTATAAAACTTTTTATTGCCAAAAATTCATTATATCATCTTTATTTTATTTAAAAAATCTTGATATCGTAGGATAGTGTTGTGTACATCTGTCTGCTGAATTCAAATTACCGCAGAGTATAACAGGTGAACAATAATCGAAAATATTATAAAAGAGTAACTGAAGCCTTAGTGTAGTATTATGATCTGAAATATATAGCCAAAAAATAAATATGTAATTTAAATGTTAGTGATTAAAAATCTAATTTATATGAAAAGTTAAAACTTTAAATTTAATTATATATCTAAAATATACTAAATCATATGCATGAGCATAGAAGGGTCTGAATTTCTTTTGAAGACGTAATAGTTTGTTATATAAAAGAATTTAAGCTATTATGGAATAAATGTTTGCCTATTCTGTGAAAAGTACTTTTTTTGAAAGACATTAAATCAAGAAAGGAACATAAAACTCCAGGTAAAAGTCTCGAAAATAATCTACACAATGCAAATCAAATTTTTCTTTTCCTGAAGTCTACCGGAAAAACTTTTTGAACAATGGCAAGGATTGCTTGCGTTTCTGGAATTGTGTTTACTCTTCCCAAAGTTGGAAAATGGCTAAATTAAAATTTTGGCGAGACAAAAATCCCTATCTCTATTTACTTATCTTTTTTCCTTTTTTAAATTTTATATTTTAACGAATTCCTGATTCCTTTTGAATTAAATTTTACTATTTTGAAAAGCTTTTATTTAGAAAATTGTAAATTTAGAACCAAATAGAAATTAAATGCATCATAATGCATCATCAGCATTTCTTCTAAATTGATAAATTTTCTAATATTTTGGGACTTTTATTTAAAAGTTAAGTATATATATACATTTAATGTAAAAATTAATAATTAATTGAAAAAAATAAATAGTCAAAATTGGGAATATATGGCGAATATGTATATCGCCACTTTCTAACATAATATTAAAAAAAGTTAGTCCTCTTAAATTATACTAGTTCTTTTAAATGAAATGCATTTGTGTGAAACTTTTCATTGTGAATGTGATGTAAGTTGCAGATCACCCAAAAGACAATACCAAAAAAACCATAGATATCACAATAAATTTTACTTGACAGATTACAAGTTTAACAAAATTCAACTTATAACTTCGAAGGAAATGTGGAGAATGACAAAGTTAATGCAACCGCCATGGTTTGCTATAAGTGTTACCCTATGACTTGGGATAGAACAAAGAGGCTTTCGATGTATTCTTAAATTATAACAGTTCCTGAGACTTTCTCATATTGCTAAAATAAATGTAGTGCATCAGAGAGTGATATATCTTGAGTTGTGTGAGCATGGAAAACTTTTCTCCATTGGTGATAGTTCGGGAGATCCAACAGGCTAAAGTAGCAATTCAATATAATTGGTATAGATCTTTTGAAAATTGCATGTCGCGTGTATTCACTCAGTTAGAATGTGACTGATGGTATGCCCTAATGGCTTAAAAAGTCCAAGCAACTTAGATGTGTAGTCCTGGCTGTTGAATGTTTTGACAATACAAGCTAGAGGTCTGTGCCAATAAAATCCACGATGTCTCCAGAGTCTGATACGAATACAAAATTCTGTAACGCTTTTAGAACAATTGTTTAACACTCTCTCAGCCTTGTATCTCTAGAGTTCAAGTAGCACCCAGGTGTTACAAGCGTAAGTGGAATGAATGTGAAGTTATTTCATCATGCAATCCATGTTCGCAATTCATCACACCACTCAGCGCACATGGGCCTGTTGTTTTGAGTTAAGGGTAAAGGAAGTAATGGACCCTTTTCAGATATTCGACTCAGCTAAACGACGTCGAATGATATGAATGGATATCGAATGATGGATGCATTGCAGACTGACTCTGTTGCGCTATGGTTCGTGGTGTGGCTGAGTGATCCATCAGCGCTTTGAAGCCAATATGCCTGACATTATTTGCAGTGGGGGAACGATGAGAATCCACCTAGTCACACTGATCAGCCGTTCTCTCTTTCATCCAGCGATGTATGTGGCATCAGTATCATGTGTGGCACAGTTTTCTACAAAACGATTGCTGATTTATCTAAAGAATAATAGCAATCCTCAAAGGTTATTATTTTTCTTTAGTCAAAGCTCAGAAATTTGCTTGAAAGAGACTTGATACCTTTGCCGAGAAATTGTTAAATAAATGTGTTGCAAAATAAAACTTAAAATATTCACAAAAATGTCAAATCCGTAATCTCTCTCCTCTGTGTTATATAGCTCTTGCCACATGGTGCTGAAGTCGCATGTGATTTGCATATGCCCTACAATGCAAGCGTATAATATAAATTTAATATGGTTTGCATTCTTCTTTCCAGATGTTGCATTTTAGGTGTCATTCTGATAATTATCAGAAGATGACGAATTCATCAAGCTATTATTTAAATTTATAAGATATGGATCAATATAACATATTATGAGAATAATAATAATAATAATACATGATAATAATAAAAAAATAAGAATTTAAGAATAAGAATATGACAAATTTATAAGATAATATAAATACAAATTAATGATAATCATTTGTAAGGAATTTTATAATATAAAATTTAGCCTTTATTTAGGCAATTCAATATTATACTCTCTGTAGAAATTGTTAAATAAATTTCACTTAACAATTATATCCAGTAATATTTATATTATTGAATGTCATAAAGTTATAGAGTTTAATAGCAACCTGCTGAATCAGGTTTAGAAATATATACAAACATTGGTATAACTATTATGTATATTTGTATTGATTTATAGACATTTGTTACGTTTGAATGAATATCGTTTATTTTTAAAGCAACAATCATATGAACATACAAAGGAATTAACATTATTTTATGATTTCCAGAACAAAACATAAAAAATAAATAAGGAACTTTATCGTTAGTAATTTTCAATAAATATTTTTTTTAAAACGTAAATATAGCCAAAGATAAAACTTTCAAAAATTGTATGTTATAAGATAATGTACATTGCATTCCATTTCAATGCACGAATATTTTTTAAAAAAACAGAACCAGAACGAACACATGAAACAGAATGAAAAAGATTTGGAAAGAATCTATGGAATGCAAATACATTTTTGTGCTTTAAAATTCTTTAAAGAAAAGCCTTTGTTTTATAAAATTGATTTATTATAAGATTCTTAAATGTGTTTTTAACGTGGGTAAATAGAGACTATGGAAGACCCTTATTTATTTATTTATTCTTTTCTTTCTACATTATTCTGTAAATTTTGATGTTTTATTTTAATTAGGTCTGGAAGTTAGTAATGTTTGATACTTTATTTCGCTTGAAATATAATATGCAAAGAAATCTGTTAGAAGTAAACAATAAACTTAGTTTAGAGCATAATATAATGTTATCAAGCAAACTCAATGTTACTTACTAAATCAGCTGTAGTCGATGTATTATGAACCAACAACACTATATTTTGAAATGGTAAATACTGAATTTTAGTGGTGGCAAATTTAAAAATTTTAACGATAGTGTTCTTGAAATTCTTTATTAATTGTTTGTTCATGAAGTTTCATGTATTATTTCACAAAGGTACAGTTCAATAATGTATTAATTAGCAGTGTTTTTTTTTTTTTTTTTTGCTTCGTAATCCTCCTCATTCAACCGCATGATGGCAATAAATGATTGTTTCGAAGGAACATCAATACTTGGCAAGTATTGTTTTTAAGCAAAAGTTTTCGCAGTTGATAGTGTTTCTATAAACGTCTTATTAAAGAAATATATAAACTGATTTTTGATACTAAAGAATTAAATCGCATATTTTTATTAATGGTTTAAATGTGATGATTTTGCGCTTTCACACATCATGTGATTATCAACTACTAGTCATGAAAAAAGCTATCTTGATAGATTCGAAAGTTTTCTTCCCTACAAGTTTTCGCTACACAAGTTTCTTTTCCTGCTAAAGACTACAGTTTTAGCTGACCGATAGTGGAGTGGTTAGCGTCGCTAACCTCGAAGCAGTGGGTGCCGGGTTCGAATCCTGGTTCGGTAGCGAATGTTCTTTTTCCTCCATGGGTGTGTGTGCATTTCATTATCTCTTCAATTTCGGGGTAAAAGGGCTCACTCACTGGGTGCCCCCACTCAACGTGATACCATCACATTCTACTCTGGTAGCGCTGAATAAGCATATCCTAAGTGCATCCGGACTGTAGAAAAAATAAATGCATGCAGTATAAAATGAAATACGAACCACGCTAAACACTCGCAGTCAAATGTAGAGTCGAACTCAAAATTTTTTAATTTAACAGATAGAACTATCATCCTTCAGAGACCAACTGGATTTTAAAACCGTTGATTTAGCGTAACTTTATGAATTAACAAAATTACTATAATTTGAATATCCACATAAATCAGATTTAACGCATTTGTGATCATTTAATATAACAATGGATGTTCTTGTAAGAAAATTTTTTTATTGCAAGCTGTGTTGCTATTTATAATCTCCCATCTGCTTTGGCGAAGGCAGATCAGATCATTGAAACGGTTGACATTGATGAAGTCCGTTACAAGAAGTGGACAATTGTGGATGTCATCCCAGTTCATTCCAAGGCAGTCCAAAATACGCTGAGTTAATGATGCCTACTCCTGCGGCTAGCATTTGGGGAATATCCCCAGAGTATGTGAGACCAGAGTCTATGCACTAATCCGAAATTTCATTTTGACGTAAAATTAAAAGCAAAAATGAACTGATATCTTAAGCTGTATTATAATTTTGATCTTCTAAAAATTGATACAAAATGATAAAAATTTAAAAATAGATTAATGCAAATCACAATTGATATTGTGAAATATGGTCTGAAAGTCTGAGGAATTGTTCCGAAAATTAACCGACGTTATAAAGAACAAACTTTCTTTTCTATCGCGTAAAGAAATGTTTTCTGAAGCACAGATTAAACCAAAGAAAAATCGTAAAATTACTGATAAAGTTTTGGAAAAGAATCCACATAATAAAATTCTAATATTTCTATTGTCAAAGTTTGTTTGGAAATTGGTTTTTTTTTTTCTGTCACTGAACTTTCTGCTGGTGATTGTTACCTGACAACACATTTATTTTTTTTTAAATATATAAATAGTTGGATTAAGATTTTAGGGATTCTTGTTTCCTATTCTCCATTTTTTTATATTTTTATAATCTTCTTTTATATTATATTTTTCAAATGTTTCTTAAAATGTTTTGAATATACCTTGTCTTTTTTTTAAGATACATTAAATGAAATTCAAAGTCAATAAAATACTTAATGCTTGAAGTTTTATCAGCAAAAATTATGAAACGTCATAATTTTTCACTTTAAATATTTTTATTTATCAAATATTTATATAGTACAATATTAGTATACGCATAAAATTTCATCTTTGATAACATCTTAAGCCATAAAATGTTGCACATTGCGACTGTTTTTATTAAATTTTTATAAGACAACATTTTTAATTATTAAAATCGAATAAAAATGTAAAAAGTGTTCAAAATAAATTTGTCAGTAAGAAATGTTAAAATGATATTGAGTTAATTCCTCAACTATGTAAATAAAAACTTTACTCAATATTCATATTTTTTTCAGTAAAAAATGTTGAAATACTTCAAATGATAATAAATGTTTTAATGATAAATTTTTAATGTAAAATTAATTTTTCAATAAAAATTATTAATGTTTAAAAGGAACTATTTAGTAACTGTGATCTTATATAATTTTGTATTGCTGTAAAATGTATATTATCTATCCTCAAAGCGTACGTGTAAACAACAATTTAAAAATTTTTAAAAAGTTTCTGTACTTGAAGTGCGTGGAACTTGAAACGGTGTGCATCACATCATAAGCAAATTTATAGTTCATACAAATAACTTTGTTTTAAACTAATTATAAACATTATAATGAATTTTTCAAAGTGAATCATAACTTATATTTTATAATTAAACAGATACATCTATCCAAATGTAATTTTTTTTTCAAAGTAGCATTTGAGGAATACATTGAGTAAAGTTTTTATTTACATAGTTGAGGAATTAACTCAATATTAATTATTGAGAATAAGAAATAATGAAAACCAGATATAAAAGATTTGGATATATAGAAATTAGCTTTTTATTCCAATTCGAATATAAGAAAACTTATTTTATTTTATAGTTGATAACAAAATGTATTTTAATTAAACAATGCATGAATGATATTTTTGAGACTATTTTATGTATTGAATGTTATTTGTGGTTTCTAGATTAAAGAATTGAACATTTCCACAGTAATTGCTTACATGTTTTGAAACATTATTTCCCACCAAAAGGATTTGTGGTAATTTACAGACCAAAAAACATTTCGCTTATAATTAATTGATGGTTTCTCTTCGAAAGACATATCATTAAATGAAACAGTATAACAATTTAATTTCTTAATTTAAGTGATTAATAATTTTTTGCTTACATAAAAAATCTTAAAAGAGAAGATGAAATTATAAATGTCATGATTATCATATTGCAATTTTATATAAAGCCTTAGACATATTTAATTGTCTTAGAATAGAAAAAAAAACATTATTCAAGAATATGAGAAAAAATAGATGCAGTTAAACATGATTAAATTAATTTTGTTTTTAAGAATATACCGTAAGATTTAAAAATGAATGAATAAAAGATTTGATTAAAGAGAAATAACTGTAGAGATTTTAAATTTTATGCTGTAAAAATTTCTAATCTGCGTGGGTAATGATGCGGAAAAGCATCAAAGAGTGGAAAACAAACCTTGTTTCAATTAAATTAATTATAAAAACTTTTTTTGGGAGAGAAATAAAAAAAAGGATAAAAATTTTTACTTTCAACATTAAATAAGAATCACATCAGAATCACAAGTTAAAATAATATGATAAATAATTTAACTTCATATGAAAGTGAATTGCTGACGAATGAATAAATGTACAACTAAACCATCTTTTTCAACACAAATGAAAGACATTTTTATAATTTAAATAATTCAGCTAAATATATTGAGAACTTATGTCACAAAGATTATTGTAAAATATAAAAATATAAATAACGAAAAGTGATAATTAGGAAAAACTTGAATTTTATTTTTAACATACTTTTATAATTAAAATAATAGCTTGATATAAATGAAAAATGGTATTGAGCCTATACGCAAAGAAAATAAATGGCTATAATAAAATAGTTTGATGTTATAATTAATGTTCATATGTAATTTTTTAATATGCTAAAAACATGTACGAATAATAAAATTCAACAAAAATGTACTCTTGTTACATGAAAGAGCTATTATTTTAGGCTCATTTTATCAATATTCAATGAAAAATCTAATACATTTGGCAAATAATAATTCCCGTTTAAATTCTAAATTGAAAATAAATAAAGCTCTTCTTAATATTTTTTATATTATTTAAAATAATTTTGTCATTATTAAAGTTTACTCATTTTAACGAACGAATTGATAATTCAGAGAACATGATAAAATGTTTTATGCAAATGCAATTACTAAAATTATCAAATTGTTTGTGATGATTAGTTAAAAACTCGTAAAGAAATTATAATAAAATCATTTTTGTACTATTTTAGTGCAAATATAATATTTAGTACTATACAAACGAGACATAGTTAACACGTTGAATAAGATATCTCTCTCTTGTATATATATATATATATATATATATATATATATATATATATATATATATATATATATATATATATATATATATATATATATATATATATATATATATATATATATATATATATATATATATATAAATGTCAAAATGTTTTTAATGCTGTCAAAATAATGTATTTTTGAAAAATGTTTGTTAATTTTATAGTTTCTAAGTTGACTTCAAACTTCAAAGGTAATAATTTAATAGTGTCAGAAAAAATATGTACTTCGGAAATTTCCAGTTTTCTACTTTGTGATGCATAAATAGAATTCACCGCATATGAAAAAAGCTTTCCAAAGGATAAATATACTGCAGACTTTCTAAGATGTTTGCCCTTAATCTATTTATAGTGTGGTGCCAAAATCTTTATACCATTTGAGCTGCCCTCTTTGTGATTTCAAGAACAATATCTACCTTTTTTGTCATGAAATGTCCAGGAATTCATTGTCAAAAAATTGTTTTTATATTCAGCTAAATCTTTGCACTACTAACAGAGGATTTAAAATTATAACATTTCATGTAAATCAGTGCTACTCATTGAAATTGCAAGAAAGACGTGGTTGAAGAAGGAAAATAATATAACAAACAAAACGACAAAATATAAGCCGACATAAGATTCAGACTCATTAAGCCTGGTTAAATATTAAGTGGTTCTCTTCAAAAGGGGCAGGAAAAAAGGAGGTGTTTAATTATCTCCAGCAAAATTTAAAATTAAGACAAGAAAAGGAAATATCAAAGAAAATTAATAATCTCAGGCATCTGAATCAGTTCATAAGATTGAAGAGGATTATCCTTGAAATAATTTCTTAAGGTTTATGAAAGTACATAAATCAGCTTAAAGTGCACAAAGTTGTTTGTTTTTTCCACAAAGAACAAAGAGATCGCCATTAAACCCTTGGCGTTAAGTACTGTTTTGAGTTAAATATACTCAGAAAGGTGAGAATGGAAACAAGCCCTTCATCAAGAGCAATATGTATTTGAGAGAAAAGTACCTCCCCTTTAATTACTCAATTAATAACTCTCAGTAATTAAGAAGCTTCCCGATGTTTTCCTTAGCTTTCGTCTACAAGTAATTATTCGCTGGGGTGGGGGATAGTGATGGGTGGAGGAAAAATCACGTGGATTCGTCTGCCAATATTTTTTTGATGATTAAAACCTTTTCTTATACAATTTTTTTCAGACTCTTTTCTTATCATCAAAACAAATCTTTTCCATTTTTTGAACGTTTGTTTTAATTCGTCTTTACGGATGATTATGCATAACGAAACAATAATTATAGTTATTGCAAGGGAAAAGGAGAGCAATCGAAAAGATTAAGAGTAATTACAAATTATTAAAACATGATGAATTTTTTACTATTTAGTGGGAAACTTCATTTCACTGAAGATTAAGTGTATATCAATATTTGTGCACTTCTTTTCTATTTTTTTTTGTTGTGTTTAATTACTGGGCTCATATAATACATATAACCATGTATTTAAGTAATCTCTAGCAAATCTCCAGTATTTAACCAAGAATTTTATCATCTTTATTAAACTAAGAACTACTTATAGAACTCTTTCATTAAAATGGAAAAAAAAAATAACTGAAATAAGTTATGAAATAAAAGGGATAGTTTTGAAAATGTTTTTTTTAAGAATCAAGACTGATGACGGTGAATTTCTAGAAGGATGTTTATTGAGATAATTTGAATTCAGGATATCCTGTGAAAGAACTTTTTAGTAATTTCTTCAGATACCTTATTAAGGGCTCATATCAAAACATTATACAGAAGTTTTTGAATTGGAGATACATTGAAGTTATGTGCATGACGCATATAGACATGTAGATATTGGTATTCAGGTCCATGACTGACTACTGACATACATAGCTTCTGTTCAAAAACAATTATTCATGGTATTTGAAGTAAAAATAAATTACTAAAAACACTGTAATTAACGAATAGTTAAAATACTCCACATTTAACACACATTATTAATTATTCCATTTAAAACACTACTCCGTATCTTCTGAATTGGTTAGACACAGAAGTCAAGGACTCGGACATTGAAGTCCATTACACATAAAGGGATTTTTTGTTCTGAAACCAATTATTCATTTATTCACTCCAAAAATACATTGCAAAGAGTACTTTATTTATAACAAATAGCTTGATTTCTCCCTCTTCAATATACAAGTGAGAAACTAGACCTTTGTCTTCAAGTGTATTATTTAGTACCTAACATACCTCAAGGAACGGATGTTAAGAAGTCACTAAAACAGAAAATATTTTAGGTTATTTCTTAATAATATGAATGTATTTTCATACGCACGCATGTAATAATAATAATTGCTGTTGTAACTACCTTTTCTTATTACAGTATGCGTTACCATGATAAAATTACCTGTCAATTGAAATACTTTCGAAATTTTTTAGTTGTTCCAATCATTTTTAGTATAGAAAAATGATAAAGTACTTTTCACAAGAGAAAAGTCATATTATAGAAGTATGCTTAAAATTTACTTTATAAAATTTAATTTATATATAATAATTTGAAGTAAAATGTTTACTGTCCATAAGAAATTGCCGACTTAATTCTATCATGATACATGTTTCTTTGCCTTCTTGAAGCAGACATCATCGCTTTGTCAATATTGGCTTCTTCTGCAGGCGACGTGCCTTCAGAAGCACGGCTTCGTACTTTATCATGTCTTTTTTTTTTCAAGAGAAGCAGATGCTCTGAATCTGGTAAGAATGAATGTGGCCCAAAGCAAAAATAATTCAGTGTTGGAGATGATATTTCTCTCTATTGACTTTAGTTTATTTGTTTTCCATTACTTTTATACCATAAAGATGAAGCAAATGCTTCATCTTTATGGTAATAAAGATGAATACAATAAGCGTTAATAGAAGTTACTGTTTTCATTTTGAAATTAATGGATGTGACTTATGTCTTTTGTTTTTATTTCGTAAGAGCATAAAGCACCAAATTTAGTTTTTACCGTAATATGATCGATGATGACTTACGATTGATTAAAATTTGATGTTCACGTATTCAAGGCATTTCTAAAATATCATTTTACATTTGTATATGGTTGTTAATTTATACACCTAGCAATGGGTCTTCTTTTGAGACATTAAACGACTCAAATGTGAAATATACACAAAATAAAATAATTAATTTCTGAAAACAGATATGTAATGAATTTTGAAAAGAGAAAATGGTAAATTTTGTAGTGACAAGCATTCAAATGAAAATGATTTTATTTAAAACCAAAAAGTAAAAAATATTCAAAAAATTGTGAAATGTAGATGACAAATTATACTTTTACGTGTACCTAAATTAAAAAGATTTTATTTTAAACATCTGAGACGTCGAATAACATTTGATTTTAGAAGAAGTATTTAAAATAGCGCAAACATGCAATTTGAAACAGTGCAATGTAGCAAAAATGATCCTGTGTTTGAGATGTTATTTCTCTGTCATTAACAAACATATAATTATTAATTCAATGAAATAATTAAATATAATTAACATATAGTTTCATTGCACTTATGCATTCCTAATTTAAAAAAAATTTATTTATATTAACAAAAAATATGATTTTTAAAAAATCAAAATAATTTAGTAAACAGAACAAAATAAATACCTAACTAAATTAATTTTAATTCAAATCATTAAAATTAATAACGATGGAAAGATAAACATTTTAAAGAAAACTGTAAAAACAACTTTTAACAGAACAGGAAACATAAGCACGTTATTCATCTAACTGAAAACGATTTTGCTTAAGATACATATGTCCAGAAAAATAATTGCTTTTGCAACAACATCAGTCTCAATTCAACCAAAAGCAAAACAATAAAAGTTTTACAAATCTCTAGGTACATAAATCATCATAGCTCATGAATTAGGAACCAGAATTATGACACGTAATGTTCCTAGATTAGAGTATTCTAGGTTTGGTAGAGTTCAGTATTTTGGAAGGCTTTTTATAGACAATAGTATATTTTGAAATGAGCATGGGTTGAGAAAGAATACGGGAGACGTTCAAGCAGCTATCCGAATAAATGCGATTAACGGAAGAAAAAGAACTTTATAACATTTTTTTAACACTTCAGAACAGAATTCAGGAACTTCGGGTCAAAAGAGTGAATTTTTATCTTTGAATCATTGTTTGGAAGGACCTCTGACGTATGAGAAAATTCTTGTGTAATATATAGAAATAGTCATAAAACACACCGAAAATTTCAATCAAACTTAATTCATAGCAGATCTTGGGTTGTAAGCTAGATCTGATTTCATAGAGTGGGTCTAACAAATGTAGGTTTTTTTTTCTAAGAATTTCTAACACTGAGACAAAAATACCATTTCCTCTATTCCTCCAATTAAAAAATGCTCTTCATAAAAATTAAATAGATTGTAACATACAATGTCGTCTATTAACAGCATTTTAAACTAATTTTGGTAAACTTCCACATCACACATTTTTAACATTCAAAAGCTGCATCAATGAACATCATTTATTTTCGTTATTATTCTTTTATCCATCTTAACTGTTAAGTTTTTTAAAAGATACGCTGAAATAATTTTTATTGCCTTAAGAATGTTTCAATCAAGTATTCTGCTTGAACTTTTTAGATACATTTTCCTTTTATTCCGTTGAATAATTGATAAAATTATTGTTTCATTTTCAGCAAACAATGCATCCTTTGAAGAGGTTAACATTCAGCATCTACTCTGTTGGAATATTTTCCGTTTGATAAAATTCCTTAAAAAGCATATGGATACTTTTTAAATATTAATGTTAAGTAATTACAATAGAAAATGAGTCTTTTTAACATAATTGTAGTTTAATTTGAGGGTGAAAGCACGTTATTTCATGCGATGCATAATTTTATCCATTTCTTCATTCAAAAAAAATTTTAAAATATTATAATATGCAGTGAAATCTATACACAGCATTTTAAATTAATTTTAAAATTTCAAAATCATATACTTTTAACATTCAAAATCAACTCCAATCAGCATCATTTATTTTTATTATAATTCTTTTATCAATCTTAACGATATTTTTAATTTATATATGAAAGATAGATAAGTTGGAATAATTTTGTTGGTTCAAAAATGTTTTCCCAATTATTTTTTACAATATCAATATACTGCATCTCTAAAGGATATTGTAAAAAATATTTTTGATTGCATTTTCACTACATAATATTCATACAAATAAAAAGATGAGAATCTTCATCTCCTTAAATAAGATTCATTGGAAAGTGGACGAAAATTTAGCAATCAAATATCTGGCTAAAAATTATAGCTGTAAAAAGAAAAGACATTTTATGTAAAATATTTATATGCAAATGAATTTTTTATATGTATTCCTTCTACCCAACCCTACAGGACTCACAGTTTTAAATATTGCGTTATCAATATTTAGTTTTCATGTTAATAAGTCTAATTCACGCGTGTTAATATTAGAATACATAGTTTTCCTCAAATCATCATTAACTAATAAAATTTGGTATATTTATAAATGTAAGCATTTTAGGGAATACTTTCAAATAAATGATTGTATTTTGATGATAGATGCTTTTATTATTTACTTTATTTTTTTCTAAAAAAAAATTGATTACTTTTTTATTTAAAGCGACATTTTGAAATATTGCACGTATCAACGAATCTCACTTTTTAAACCCAATCAACAAAAGCCAGATATTTCTGACTGGCATAAAGATTTTACATCTTTTCCATTTCAATAGATTAGGAATATTGGGAAAAATATTCGGATACATGAATTTTGAAAAATGAATTTCTCATTCTTAGGAATATAAGCAATATTTGTTTTTATTGACTTGATTTTAAATGGATTGCAAAAAATGTCAAGGTACATAGAAGAAATCTTACGGTATTTTAAATTTATACGTTGCCATGTAAGGAAAAGTGTTGAAAAATGTGGATTCCAAACATATAGTTTGTTTCTCGTATTGTTGCTTCTTTATTTGCGAGAACCATTCTACACTGCTGGACAATTGCTGACGACAGATAACACTATCATCCATAGCAACCATAGAATGAAAGGAAGCAAAATGTCGAAAATTAGAATAAATGTGGGATATAGTAAGAAGAAGTATCCGTATGCAAAGTTTTTTTCCACGTCTTTCAACTCGTAATAGCGTTCATAAGAGCTCTGAAGGTTTTGACGCGTGAGGACAGTTGTTGTTTCAAGTCAAAGTTTTACAGGAAAAATTTAATAGACGAACTTGAAATTTTTGGCATGTCTTCCCAACATCACTTAATTGATTTTATGCGTGGCCGAATTATTGGAAACATCGAAGAAGGGCAAAAAACAACAGATGTTATCAGGGAGTTCGACATCGCTCACAGCGTTGTTTCATGGCTGTGGAAGTCATTTAAAACTACTGGAATGCGTAGTAGTCGGCACGGGGGGTCGTGTTAGAAGTACGACGCCTGCAGAAGACAGATATATCGTCCTATCAGCAAACAGGAACAAGCGCTCTACAGCTCAGCAGGAGGCAAATCAGTTTCTTGCTGCCTCAGGAAATCAAACTTCCAAAAAACTGTTGCAAGACTTTTGAGAGGAGAAGGACTATACGCCCGCAGACCTGTTGTGTGCGTCCCATTGACCAGACAGCACCGTATTGCCCGTTTGCAATGGTGTCGTGAGCATCGCAATTGGACTGAACAGGACTGGGCATGCGTACTATTCTCATATGAGAGTAGGTTCAGCATGTCATCGAATTGTAGACGCCAACTGATCTGGCGCGAGAGTGGTACTGTTTATCGCCCAAAAAATATTCAGGAAAGGGACCGATATCCGACATGAAGTGTCATGGTGTTGTCCGTCATCATGATCAATGGCCGCACGCCCCTACATGTGGTTGCGAATGGAACTATGACGGGCCAACGATACATTAATGAAGTTCTCCTTTCTCATTTTCGTCTTTTCCGTGGTGCTGTCGGTGATAAATTTGTTTTTATGAACGACAACGCAACATGTCATCGAACACTCGCTTTTCAGGTTTGTCTAGACAGTGAGAGCATTCAACGCCTCGTATGGTCATCACGTTCTCTAGATATAAACCCCATTGAAAATATATGGGATGCTTGCGGGAGGCAAGTTGCTGGTCGAAACTACAAGACTCCAACAATCCTAACTCCGACAAACAAGAACACCCTCATCCGTATCTCACAGAGGAATGGGATAAATTGCCTCAACAGCTGCTGGATAATGTTGTGCAAAGTATGATATGACGTGTGGAATGTTGCACCACACTCCACGGTGGACATATCTCGTTCTGATACCTTTCTTCTAAGTGCCTGCTGACTTTTGGATGCATTGTTCCATTTTTCCGTATGCAGCATCAAATTAACATTCGCTTTTCTTTCAGATGTTTCACAGCTTCTGTACTTTCCAGAACAATAAATATTCCTTATTCCAATGTCTGAACAGTGTGGCAACTGTATTTTATCCTACTAGGCCTCCTTAGCAATTGTCCAACAGTGTAATTGAGATGTACTAGCAAAAGTGGATTCATAATAGTTATAAGGAAAAATTCCCAAGGTAGGAATTGAACTTATGAACTGCTGATTAGAGTACTAACTATTTAGCTACGAAACTGTCGTATAGCCCAAAAGAAAATAACTTACACTGCATTTAATATTTCACATTATTTCAATAACTCAGGCATAAAAGCATTTATTTATAATTGCAAAATATTAAAAATGTAAAATAATAATTTTTAATTATTACCAAAGGAGACTAAGAAACGAATGTAGAGTAATTAAGTGATAAACATAGAAAAACTGAATTTTCCCAATTTTCAGTAAATTTTTTTTTTTTTTTTTTTTTTTTTTTTTTTTTTAGATTTAAAGTTTTATTAATAATTTTCAAACAAAACACCTAACGTAATTTAATCTATTCTTGTAAGAAATTCTCTAATTAGAGTTATATAGTATAAGCAATAAACAACTTCAATATTTTTTTACATTTTGTGCTTTACTTAATAGCCTTCTCTGAAATTAAATTTTTGTTTTCATACTTTTGTTTTACCTTAGCAAAATATGTTCTGTATGCAAATAAATTTCAATTATTCTATTAGTGTAACACAGTTAAACGTCAGATGGCTTGTGCTATACAAAAAAGAACGACTTGATTTCATCATTTAAGCAAATCAAGTTATAGTAAGGAATACAGAACATTCATTTGTGTGCTGCTCTTTTTTTTTTTTTTTTTTTTTTTTTACTCACTATATATTGCAAACAATAAGTTAAGAAAAATTGTGCAGCTAACAAAGTGTTAGAATGGAACACTGTTTTAAAAATTAAAACTGTTATAAAGTTTATAGCATTGATAAGAACTACTTTATTTGTATAACCTCTATTGGTATGAGCATTTATAAATTTGAGTAAATGTTATACATGTATAATGCATCTATAAATCTCTCATTAATACCAAGCTATAATGAGGTAAAATAACACCCAGAAAACATATATTGCAAGATTCTGAAATACCTTCTGGATGTTTTTGTTCGAAACTCTCAAAATACAATGTATAAAAAGAAATTTTGATGCTAAGCAAATTTATAAAAAATATTTATATAATTAATAAATGTCTGAAACAAGTAATTTAATTAAAAATAATATGAAAGATTTGATTTAAAAAACTGTATACGAATTTTAAACCAAGCATTAAAATTTTTAAAAAAATTTAAAGAATTAGAAGAAAATGTTACATTATCATAAATTTGTTACAGCGTAATACATTACTAATCATATGATAACAGTAGATAGCTATTATCTTACAGTAAATAGCTATAATTATTATAGCACTGGTTATTAAAGTCATGTTAAATATTTATAGAGTAGATGTAAAAATGGTGAAAACAATGAATAATATTTAGAAAAGATGATGACACACGTGACTTAACAAAACTCTTTGTGTTTTTTCTGATTGACAATCTTTATTTAATTCATTTTTAAATTAAGTTAATGTTAATTGATGTAGAAATATTTATTTATTGATGTAACAAGTGAAAATTATATATCGATATAACAATTATCATAACTGCAATTATTGCTTCAGACAAATTTTGCGTCTTTGAAAGAATAAGGCGAATTAAAATATTTTTTTAGTACCTCCATTTATTTAATTTTAATAAAATTATCTCGTACATTTCTCATCGATTTAAAATTTCTCACGCAATAAAATTCAGTTCATAATAATGAATCCATGTAAAACATCTGCTTAAAATGCAATGTAAAAGTCTATAATGATTTTCAAAGTTATAATGATATTTTTTTTCCTCTATTTATAATAGTAAAATACATTCCTCTTTGAAATGAACTCTTTGATAGGATGTTTTATCCTTTTTTGCCAATATAAATGTTGAAAATGTTTTCCAAGAATGTTTACTATATTTAAATATTAATTATTTACTCTTCCGAATGAATTCATTTGATTTGGGTTTGTAAAATGTATTTTTTTCTCTAGGTCAGGTATGTTCTAGGATTAAGTGTAGAGAAGTTATAGAACTATGATACTAAAAATATAAAATTGTATTTCAAATACTTTGGTGATTATCTAGAATTGTAATATTCAATAATTTAAAATGTGTGTGAAGTATCGAATGCATATTTATAACATATTAACTTATTGTACTCAATGAGCTATACAAACAATATAAAATGTCATTAGATTTTGACGCGTCATCTTCATCTTACACACGTATTTATCTGTGTGAGCAATCTTATTTTTTCTTCCTATTATCTATTATCAGAGCATGACTGCATGGGGGGGGGAGGGACAAAGGCATACTTTGAAAGCAACCAATCCGATTTGAGATTCAAACAAATACATTATGAGTTCGAGTGCACTTCATTAGAGCCTGTCTCTTGCCTTCCACTAGAGGGAGTTCAGAATGAACATGTCAAATTTTGTTGTTGAATGCCTGACGGCCTAACCTGGTGAGAGCATTTTAATCTCCACCACGTAATTAAACATTGCATAGAATGAGAGCCATATTCACCTGAAACAAACGAGAAAAACCTCAAAGCTTTCAAGTTTGCATCTCAGCATACATGACTGCTGAAGGTAAAAGCGCGATTTATTCTTACCGTCATACAACAGTGGGTGGAATCGAATTCGGAAACTTTTTGTTTTGAAAAGCAGTTTCCTACCGTTAAACCACATTTTTTTGTTTTTCACTCAATGGTCATTTTGCACACGAGGGTTAGTTATACTTGGATATATGGTTTAAAATACATTCCAAAGCACCGCAAACATCGAAACTCAAAATGGAATTCGAACACCTAAACTCATAAACTGTAAACAAGAGCGCTATATATTCGGTCACCACCTTTGCTCATTAAGCCATGGAAATCCCAAAAATATTCAAGCAGCTCCAGGATTAGACCTAGCATTTTAATTATAAAAACCACGACGTTGTTGGTTATGTTTAACTTTGTTGGTGATTAGAAATTGACCTCTGTAAACGTAAAACTCGAAAACGAACAAATATTATTTCTCGCATGTAAGATTATAATTGGTCGCAATTTTATAATTGGTTGTATTAGATTTCTTGGTAAGAGGTCATAAACACATCACACAATTCCTTGTCACTTAATATTGTCGTGTGTTTTCCTAATTACCACATATAATAAGCTTACATAACTACGTATCATCGATTAAAATTAATAATACTTGGAGCCGCACTTAAGATAAATTCCTTCTCATATAATGTGATGCGAATCACTGCTAAAGAAATTTATCAAAGCTCACACGAACAGAATGTCCATCAAATGCAATGCAGCAGATTGTAGAAAAAGACCTTCTCTTGAAAAGACTCAAAACAGACAAATCACAGTGTATAATTTATTTAATACATACATTAATTTAATCCTTAACATTTTTGTTAGCATTTTAAATTATATTTAAGAAATAATTTTTGGATTTAATTTCCTTCAAAAAGAAATATATTGCTATAGAAAATATCGATTCTTCATTTGTATAATCTACTGCATAAAAATAAACATAACAATTAATTTATTTTCTTTTCAAATTATTAACTATATGCATATTTACATTCGAACATAACAAAATTGTAAACTGAGTTAGTTTTGTTCTATTGAAACTTACTTTTTTTGTATAAAATCCTATGTATTTTCTAATTAAGAAAGAATGTTCTTGAATTCAATATTCCTTGCTTATATCTACTGTAATTTGATAAAAAATAATTTAAATTAAGTACAATTGTAATTATACTTAATTTAAACTATTTTTAATCATATATTTTAAAACAACGTAACTTTGAAATATAAGTTCAAAAATACCTGATTCATCAGTCTTAGGAAAGTTAGATAGATCTATAAAAATTCTGGCGAAATTTTCTAAATTCTCCAGTATTCATTTGTAATACGTATCTCTCAATATAATGTTCAAAATTATTTTTATATTTGTGGGTCCACATAATATATAATTAATGCTTATTTTTAAATATACCTTAAAAATCTACTCATAAAATTCCAAACTGAAAATGCAATTTATCAAAAGATATATAAAATAAAGTATATTTCTCGAATATATTGCAGTTTGATTTTTTAAAAGAACTTGGAGTTCACAAGGGATAAAGGAAAACTCTCCTGGGATTCCATTGGTTTTTACAAAAGGAAACTTTTTGACAGATCTGTTCTAATATAACAGAAGACTAGCTTGAAAATTAAAAAAAAAGGTGACCATTCCAACAATTTTATTTCTAACAGAACTTCCTCCAGTTTCGCAATCAATATTTCTCAGTTATTTTAAAAATGAACTATTTAAACATGAATTTTTGTAATTAAAATGAAATGTTCGACACACTGACATATTGTTGGCAATATTCAAGATATGCCATGGATTAATAGAATAAATGTTATTTTTATGTTAAAATTTTTTAGTTTCACATTGTTTTCAATAAATTTTAACGTTTTCAGAATTTCTTGAAATAATATTAAACTTTTTTCTGAACAAAAATAATGTACATGGTTTTTCTGAGCTGTCATTTTGGTCCGCGTTGATTGATTTTGTTTGGTTTTATAATTTAATAATTTTTGTGATTACAGTGTTTGACATATTTATTGTTTAAAATATAGATAAATTATACTAGACGTCTCAGATGGAAGACATTTGAGAAAATGATCAAACTGATAAAGTGAAAGCGCGAGCAAATCAGTATCTCCTCTACTGTGCTCAAGCAGGCTAATGAGTGTAATATAGGCAGAATTATACGATGATCTAACTTCTCTTATAATATATAAATTGTGATATAACACAGGAGTGAATTCTGTTTGAAATATTTTCCACAATTGGAATATTTGATTGTTATTTATCGCTTACATTCATTTTCTACTCGAAGAGAATTTTGAACTGCAATTCATTATGTGCATCGAAAATAGGATTTCAACGTATTATATATTGAACTGAAAACTTGAGAGTTGTTCAATATATATATGCTGGCCACATTAAATGCAACATCCTGAAGAAAGCATGCAAATAACATGAAATTTACAAAATGTTTCAGCGGAGGTGAGATATGCAAATGATTAGAATTTCAGCGCAGACGCACATCACGCGCACCTGTGACGCCACTTCAAAGCACTATTTAAAGCTTGGTGATCCCTACAATTTCAGGTTCGGAAATTAAATTATTCTTGTGGTTTAAAAAATGATCAAATATGTCTTGTAGCGATCATTTTTTGATCAAGTATCCGAGTTCAACAAAGGTAGGATAGTAGCCTACTGAGATTGTGGATTATCTATTCAGGAAAGTCAGTAGTCGTGTTGGACGAAACAAAACAACTAACCCAGAATATGTGACCGTTGGACGCAGGAGAATACGACGGACCGATGTGTTCGATCGCATATACCTCAGTGCACTACTTCATGTTATGACAAGCAAGTTGGGAACATTAGCAGCGACGGATAGATCAGCCACATTACGAACCATAGCACAGCGCATTCAGTCTGTAACGTATCATACAGTGTCTGAACGTACCATTCGACGCAATTTACAACATAGTGGTCTGTTTTCAAGATGTCCATTGCTTCGTCTACCCTTGACGCAGAACGACAGACGTCTCCACCACCAATGATACGATTAAAGGTATGGATGGCAGAATGGAATGAAATTGTCTTTAGGTATGAGTCACACTTCTGTCTACAATACCACGATGGTAACATACGAGCTTGGAGACACCGTGGTATGGAAAGGTATTGGATATCACTTTCCCACTTCTCTACGCATTGTCAGTTTTTTAAGCAGCCTGTGCTACATCTCCAAGGTGATGGAGTTAGTTCTCCTTCCTTACATTTAGGGCTTGCCCACTGTCTCATTTCAACGGGATAATGTGAACCACACGTATCACACATTGTCCAAGAGTTCTTCATCTATCGCCAAATTGAATTGCTTCCATGGCCGGCTCGCTCTCCTGATCTTTCACTGATAGAAAACATGTGGTCCATGGTTGTACAAAGATTCACCCATATTACATCCCATCCACCACACTGGATCAACTTTGGTAACTTGTGGTAACTGCTTGGTCTGCTCTACCCCAAGAATACATCCGGAGTCTCTTCGAATCAGTGCCGAGTCTTATGGCAACGGTGATCTCCAACATTGGCGGTTACTCTGGCTACTTATTTTGGCAGGAACCACACTTTATAGAAGTCCATAAATTTAATTATTTGATGTTTGGTCAACATGTTATGTTTAAAACAAATTTTGCTATGTTATCTTTTATCTTTCTTGGTGTTGCAATTTGGGTGAACAGAAGTGTGTGTGCATATATATATATAATTAAGATGCCAAAAAGTAAAATTTAAAATTTTGGACATCACCTAATGAATCGCCTTATCATCTTACATAATTATAAATCATTTAATTTTAATATCAAAAGCCTAAATTGGTCCTTGGAAGAATTTTTCATAAAAAATTAGCTATTTAATTTTTTCTGAGATTTGCAAACTTAAATATAGTGAAGTTTTCAACTGTGGAAACCGTGAAATATCCAAAGCTAGCACATAACAGACATACATGAAAGTGACCAAGGTTATTTTTCTCGGAAGAACATAATAAGCGGTGCATTCAAGTAAATTTTGTCTTTACTACTGTTATTTTTCTTATTATTTTTAATAAACTTTTCCTTTAATATTGAAATAAAATTTATAATTCATATTTTGATTTATTTTTATAATATAAATTTAAAACTCACCTGGTAGTAAAACACATTGTTCTTTTTGGCTGGAATGTAGTGAATTCGGTTATTTGCTCTTTCCCTGAGTGTGCCACAAGACGAGTCCATATACCTTAGGTATAAAGAATAACTACTGTTAAATCTTCCTTTAGCGATGGTGTGTACCGGAAATATAAAGTTAGCAATGAAAGTTAAGACCCCGTCTCTCGATCTTGATTCGAATTTGTAAAGTAACTAGTAATGCACAACATATTTGTGTTTGGTAGACAATAATGGATCACAATATCTATTCAAACTCAATCATTTTGACTTGATTTGGATAGTCGTTTCACTTCTTAAATTTTGAGAACTACAGTAGCCTCTTTAGTTAGGGTGTCGTTTTCATTATCCAGTGGTAGTGAGTTCGAATTCCGGCTTTATCGAAGGTCCGCCATGTTTGCTTTAGGCACGTTAAAATTGAGCATGGTCACAACGTCTCCAAGTAAAATGATACCTCAGGGGGTAGCAGGTCAAGCATAGGGGGTCTTCTGCTTGGTCCTTGTTTTACAATCATGAAAACTCCACTCGGCTGCTTCCATCTAACTGGTAGAGTACACTTTGGGACTAGGTGCAGGGAAGTAAGGAATGTAACGCTTTAAATATTCTTTTAGTTACGAAGTCTTATACTGCAGTTGAGATTTCTTTTACCCTCTTTTCAAACCACTTCTAATCAGCAACTTATTAGAAGAAATTATTTACGTTGGCAGCAGTGGATAGAAACAAAATGCTTTTTCAAAATTCAGAAAATATTTAACACTGCTAATTTAAAAATAAATGAGCTTAGTAAATGTATAAAGAAAATAAGGATATGATGTAGTGTTCATGTATCCCTTACAAGTTGATGACAAATAGTTAAGGAAAACATTTTAAATAGGAGAAACAACACTACAGCTGTACTCTGTTAGCAAGCAGAATTCCTGAATGTAATGCCTCTCTTAAAAATATTTCCATACTAATTATATATCGATGTGTGAACAATTATGCAGTGAATTCCACATACCGTTCATAGCAGTTTCAATTTATTATAAAAGATGTAAAAAACCACAATTAAGGAATGAAAAATACCCAGACCGATATTTTCCGTTTTGTGCAGCCTCTCTCAATTTAACAGAACTCAAAACTTAAATGAAAACAAAACAAAGTTTTTATATGTATTTTTAAAAGACACTTAGATGTCATCACTTAGCAGTTCAAAAGAGGAACACTCTTTAATTTTTGCAATCTGCACGCATTTAAATTCCTACTAAACCAGGAGAGCTCTGTCATATTTCAGAGGACCGACAAGCAGATGCGTCACTGAAGGGAAGACGCGAAGACAGATGAATGTGCGCCTTGAGAAAAGCACATTAATCTTTTGGGGGCCGATTCTCCTGATCTGCGATTCCTGAAAACTCGAGTGTCAACTTCGTCATTCATTGGCTTCAACAAATGGGCGGCCGCTCGCCAAGAAGTTTCCATGCTACTTGGCACAATGGAGGGTTCGCAGTTTATTTTTTTCACATAAAAACGAGCTTGAAACAAGTAGGTGTAATTCATTTGAAAATTTTATAGTCCTAAATCACAAGATTAATTACTACACACACATACATTTTTTAGGTCAACTCCTTAGGAAATTTAAATTGATTTTCCAGTAAATTTGTAAAAAAACATGTAAATAAGCAATGTTGAGAACTTTTTTTCTAAATATTTCATTTTTCAATTCGAATTTTTCATTTTGTATTTACTTCATGTGGTTTCTAAACTACTTTACTTTTCTGAATTTAATCCATAATTTTTCAAATTAATTTTGGCAACTATATTTTTATCCCAAAATTTTTAAATAGGTGCTGATTTGCTTGATATTGATATTTTTAATGCACATCTTTATTTCCTTCTACTATGGGTTTGTTTACTTTGCTTTGATATGCATTTTTACTTTAAATTTTAAAATGAATATCATTATGTTTCTTTCTTTCAATACAAACTCTCTTCGGGAAATTGCTTGATGGTCTTCAGACATATGTCCTTCGTCCTTCGTAAATGTCAGAAAAGAGTGTTTAATTTGCATAACTGATCATCTCCTTCCTGACGAAGACGTGGTCCCTATGCTTTCCTCCAACTCTTTGTATTGCAGTGTTTTATTCTTGTTAGTAATTTTTGAAATATTGGGTTTTTCAGAAAGTAACTTCGTTTTTTCTACGTGGATCAGCTTTTTGCTAGTAAAAACCAACAACTTTATGACTGTGGTATCGTGCTATTACCAGAAAGATGGTAACAGCTATTGGACTAGAATAGACAATGTGCAATACAACACAGTATTTATTTGATGCATGTTTTTCATTTTCATGAAAAACGAAATGAATTTCCGAACAACCCAATATTTTGTCTTACTAATTGTATTATTTTTTTCTCTTTAGCTGTTTTTGCACTGGTTGGATTTTCAATAATATATACTAGTTTTTGTATTGTATTTTTTAAATTTTTGTGCTGTATTTATTTTAAATAAAATACAGAACATGAATATATTTACTGCTTTAATTTGTATTTATATATATATATATAGTGCTATATATATATATTATAAAACTTCTGTTACAATTACACTTAATTAAAGCAAAATTAATATGAATTTCATTCGATTTAGTAAGCCTTGGAGAAGCATATTCATAGACTTTACATTATTTAAATTATATTTTTTAAATCTCAACAAAGTTGGAAACAAATGAATGGATAAAATGTGGAAAAATTAGTATTTATGAAGTGTTAATCTGATTTTTTGTTCAATAATTCATGAATTTGATTCCCATTTCTCTCATAAATACTTTTGTATCTATGATAGGTTAAATTTAAAGGTGATTGTAAAGAAATCAATTTGAATCACTCGACATATGAAGTTAGCTCATGATACTTATAAATACTTATTATATAACTTCAGATAAAAAAAAATACATTCACTATATATTATACTGTTTTTTATGATCATTTGACATTTCAGTAACCGATACTATTAACACTTGCACATGAACTGAAACTTTAAAATTAAATTTAAAAAAATGATATATCTAACAGAATTTTGTCAGCTAAAATAATGTGTATATATATATATATTATATTGTTTAGGGTGAATGATAAGTTTGATCTGAGTTTTCAAAGTTATTAAATTTCCATTTTAGTAAAAAGATTTTTCTCTCTCCTTGCTAAAATTTAATGTTTAACGCAGATTTATTATCTAAAATAATTTGTTTAACGAAGCACTGTATTACCATAGGTATTTACATTTCGATATTAAATTTATAATTTCATTTCACATATTTGGAAAGTAATTTAGAATTTTAGCAATGATGTTTTAAAATAATATAAAGTCTCTGCAATTTTCAATAATTATTATAAAACTTGATACAGAAATTCATCATTTTCTTAAATATTAAAATGAAGGTAATAGATACTTTAATAATAAATTTATATAAGAAAAAAAGGAGACATATCAAATGAAGGTTATTGAATATTTATATTAATTTAGCAAAAATTTAAATGATTTTGAAGCAAGAATTTGTTCGTGTATCTGTTCATAATTAGCACATAACATTTAAATAGCTATAAATGTAGAGTGAAAACACAGAAAAAGTAATTCAGATTTGATTTATTATAATTAAAATGCTTAATCTAGTATATTAAGATTATAAACACAATTTTAAATAAGAATGATGCAAAATTTCTAACACCATATTACATGCTATTTTCTAAAATAAAATGTCTTACAAAGAATATTATAATATTTAATAAATATAATTTATATTTTATGAGGAAAATATCTATTAAATTTATAAAGAACGATAATTATTTGGATTATTGTAAAAACAAACTTCACTTTAGGTCATCAGTAGAATAAGGAATAATATTTTTACCATAAATATATAAATAATTTATATATTATTATGTTTTCATGCATAAATATTTTTATTAAATAACTATATAGTATGTTAAAATCACACAATTATTAAGCAAATTCCATTTTCAAAACCATTTTCGCATATATTTTATACAATCAAAAATAATTATTATTAAATCATATAATTCAGTATTTAATATAAAACATTGCTCACTTAGATTCCTTCAGTATAAAATATATTATATTTTTATACTTTTAATATAATCTTTGTTAAAAATTTCACAACTGAAAAAGTAAAACTATAAATACAACATATAATATAATATACAAAATTGTTTTATTCTTATAAAAATCTAGTATACATTAGAAAATTAATATTAGAATAAGCTTAGAAATAGTATTTTTCCTGTCTGTTCTTTAAATAATTTTATTGAAAAATCAGTTTTTTATGTAATGGAAAATAAATTTTAACAAAATAATCATTATAGTTTGTTAAAGTTCAAAATTAATTGAATAGACATTGATGGAATTAATGTTTATTAATGATGCAGAATTTCTAACACCATATTAAATGATACTTCATCTTTACAATTGTTAGTAAAAAAAAGTAGCATGTAGAAATGTAAATTAATACATATAAATACAATGTAAAATTTTTTACCCATTTTTATTATTGTGATTTGAGTAAGTTTATGGATAGTTAGCCTATTATGAACAAGTAGTGTTCATAAATGGTTGCGAACGTACACAATTTCAAAAATTAAACATTGAAAGGAGACGCTTAATCTTCAGATTCCAATGTAAATTTATGAAGTCGCAATTTTCTGAAGATATCGCTGCAAGTATGCAAATGTATATGTCATGCATCAAGCCCCCCAACAGGGTTTCATATAAAAAATAATCAAATAATCACCAATTATGTCAATGAGAAACCTGTTGAATATAAAGCCAGTATTATATATTCCGAAGATGTAGGATTCGATACTTTAACAGAATAGTCAAGGCTTCCTATGGAGAAATCTGAAAATAATGTCATAAAGGAAGGCAAGTTTAAGTATTTAAAAAATAAAGGAAAACTGTTGTATTAGTGGTCAGTACCATATAGTAAAAAATATGTGAAATAATAAAATATTAGAGTATTTAAAAAAAAGGCAGTTATGCTTGCGTATGAAGAAATATGCACAGAGAGTCGTAAAAGAAATCTAAACCACATGTGAATAAAAGAAAAATGAGACAATTGTATAAGAACCCAGGATAACGTAGTGCCTACAACGCTGCGAGATTATGAGTCACGCGCGCGTTTTCGTATCAGAAAATATCAAGGAGGTATTTGTAAGAATCCAAGGTTATATAGTGTTAGGAGAATTATAAAAATATTTTATAAGAAGGTAGCATTATGTAATGTTGAAGACGTTGTTGGATTATGTAGGTTTCGAAGATTTAAATTCCAAGTCAATGTTTCGTATGGCGAAATATGAAAAAAAGACAATCATAAAAATGAAAAGCTCACTTATAAGTCGCTAACATATATAGTGCTAAAGATGGGTAATTATTTAAGATTCTAGTGTTTAAAAGCTATTCTTAGTTTCCTAAAGTCAATTGTATACAAAGACAGATTTACTAAGCGTTCAAAATGTTAAGGTAATAGGGATGATTTAAATACATAAAGCCAATAACCATTTTAGATCAAAAATATGTAAATGTTACGTATAAAATGTCAAGATTAGGCAGAATAGTGTTTCATATTCAGAAAAATAATAAAAAATATTGGTAATATAAGAAATCAGGATTATGAAATGTCTTCAAAATGTTATGAAAATGTGTATGCAACGGGATTTGAATATACAGCAGTTAACAATGGTTAAATTAATAATTATGAAAGACTATCACACCAGAAGCCCTTATCTCATGAATGATTAAATGAAAAATATAATAATAAAGATGTCACATATAAAAAACAAGATTACGTGAGGTTAAAAAGCGTGATTATATAGGATTAGAGTATATAATAATCTGTCATGGTTTCTTACTGAGAAATGTGATAAAAAACAGTTTTCAAAAACGTTAAAGAAATATGAAGAGTTTGCAACAACCAAAACCACGGTTTTACTTCGAGAAATATGAAATGACTTGCGTTTAAGAAGCCAGCATTATATAGAGTTAAAAGATTACATAAAAAGGTAATCTTTTATCCTGGATTCCCCTATACGGTTGTCTTCCTTGTATTCTTCTTTTTAATCCTCTCTCTTTTATATATATATATATATATATATATATATATATATGCTGTTTTCATACGTCATTCTTTTTTATACGCGGCATTTAGGGAATATGTGTGTACTATATACGTTTAGAATATCTTATAACTTGTCAGATTTCACACATTATGAAAAATTTAATTGTCGTTGGTTTTAAATATTAAAAGAATATTAAAAATACAGTTAACAATACTAGTTTGAATTAAAATGCATTCATATATTTATTTTATAATTTCAAATAATACTTTTCTGAAATTAAAAAAAAGTTGTAGATATAAGTGAAAATTAATCAGTATGCTATAACATATGAAATCTAGTTTAAATTTAATAAATAATAACAAAATAATCGTATTTTCATTAAATATCATACCATCAAATATGATGTTTACATAAAAAAATAAGTATAAACTAGAGTTGCATGGAAACAAGAAAACAAATTCTACTTAAATCAGAGAGCAAGAAATTCCAGAAAATATACTTTTTATTATTTTAAATAGTAATATTATAAACTTAAAATAGTAGCTGTGTAGGAAATTCACAGACTTATAAATTAAACATCTGGTATGTATTCTGACATGACATGAATCAGAGTAATTAATTTAATAGAATACTGCGCGTTAATAGTAATTGAAAATTCATTAACGGTACATTTTATAAACCGAGATTAAGGGACATAAATTAAAGTATATTTCTTGATATTGATTCAATAACTTACTATTTTAACATGTTGTTTACGAGCAAAATTAAGTAATAGCAATATAAAGAGTTCTTTTAATTTTTACAGTTTCATACAAATTGTCGACAAAAACATGTATTTCATCATTTCTAGTAGGTGATTTGAATTTTTTTACGAGGAACAAACTTAAGCCTAACATTGCTATCTTGCATTTACTTGACCAACTTAAGTCTAACACTGATGCGTCCTATCACTACACATTGATAGTTTTGGTGGATAATCCTTGATTTCCTCCAGTGAGCACGAACATCTAAGTCGATTTCTTCTCTCTCAGAAAAGTAATTAAGTGTTCCTCTCTGAGAAAAGGGAAAACACGTCGTTGCTTGGACAGCCATTTGCATAATTCATTTAGTTGCGAGCTCTGTCATTAACCTCCGACAGAGTGCGTTGCAGTTGGAGTCAGAAATGGCTTTACTCGTCGCGTGAAATATGTTGATGTGGTTGATAAACTGGAGGAAAAGTAGCTTGCTTATGTCCAAGAGAACATCACACCAAATGAAAATTCATTGCTCCCATAAAATATGGAAGATGGAGTTGCATTTTAACACATTCTAAATTACTTAAAATAGTTATAAAATTTTACTATTGTTGATTGAGCATATAGTTGGTACAATGTTTGTGGTTTGATTTGTAGTAATTTTAATAAATAAATTAATAAAATAAAATAGTAAGGCAGTAAATTTTTGCACACGACGATTGTTTCTACAAGACAGTTTAAAATAGATTCAGTACCATTGCAAATATTCATATTTGTTGTGACAGCTTGTAAAACCAACTATAACTCCCCGCCCCAAACACACTTCATTTCAAATGTATGGAATGGAATATTAACTAATTACATTTTGAAAAGAATTCTTACATTTTTATTTACATTGAGAAATTTTGAGGATTGAAAATACGGCAAAAATATATCGAGATCGAGATTGGCGATTTTTGCTTGGCGCTATTCCCATTGTTGGCGGAACGCGGTGCAAACAGTAATGGTGGCGAAAACACAATGAAATTTCAAAAATAATGCAGTAAGTACATAAAAAAGAAAAAAATGTTCTCCCTTTATTTTGCTAGAATATCCTCACTTTGAAGTAATAACACCTACAGATATTGCTTAAATTTATCCTATGAAGAAAACCAATCAGAACCGGGAATGAATTTCAGAACAACGTTTAGGGTTACCATAAATAGAACAACATCGCCCAGCTTGGCGATAAACTTGGCGAGAATTCAAAGGGCACCCTCAAGTATAGTCTAGCTGAAAATACTTTTATTTTCTAAAAACTGCATGATTGTAATGACTGCTTCGTGCCAATTATTTGTTATTTCGTTTTAAAAAAATTTTAATTTATTACTGGTTTTATCACCAGATCATTTGAATTAATAATGATGTACCCAACAATCATGATACCTAAATAAATAAAGCATTGTGATACAATTCATCAATTCAAATGTAGCAAAACTAGTCATATTTCGTGAGAAGTTGCTGCCTATAAAATACATAAACCTGTATCCTAATAAATATACCCTAGATTTTGAAGGAAAGCTGCTTGTTTGGGACATAACAACAAACCGAGTGATTGTTAACGGATTGACTTAAAAAACCTAGTGATTTTTCTAAATATGATGATTACCATAGTAGTGTAACTCGCATAATACCTTAAAAATTCTTTGTCACTATTTTAAAAATTTATTTAATGAAAAACTTGACTTTGATTTGTTTTGATTCACTGAGCTGTTTTTATGAGATAATTTTAAACCCTTAAGATAGGGTGAGTTTTAAGTAATAAATGAATAGAGAGAGATACACTTTGTTGGATTGGAATTCCATGAGATAATTTTAAATATGAGTGTGCAAAGAATATTTCTAATTTTGAAGAAAAATAATATTATCATATTTAAATGGATTTTACTATAGGAATACAAAAAGTATAATTCAATATACCGGATGCAATTTTTTCTTTATATGCAGGGGGTTCATATAAATACAAGAGTTATAAATATGTTTTAAATATTTAATCAGAACCATGTGCCTTTATTAGACAGTCAAAATTGCGGAAGGGAAATTGTATCTAAGTATATGTTACTTTAAAATCATCGGTAATAAAGACAAAAATAAAAGAATTTCTTATATATATATATATATATATATATATCAAAACAAATATAAATCAGTCATTTGTAATTTCCCCAAATTCGTAGAGAAGACATGAAATACATTTGCTATAATATCGTGAACACTGATAATGAACGAATTTTCCGAACTTTAAGCAGAATGTTTATTTTAATCTATATTGTATATTTCAGAATTTTCCCTTTCTAATATCTTGGAGAGTTTTAATGCGTTATTTCCTGAAACGTCTGGATGAGGCAATGCAACAGTTTCATTTAATGAGGAAAATGCGTAAATGTAATGAAGAGGAAATTTTGTATTGACTGAGTGTCTAGCTCAAGTCTGAATTTCCATTTTCTCCGAGTATTAAGCAAATATATATATAGGAACTCACTGCGCATTTTCAATGAAATCTTAAAGATCTAAAGTTAAGAGTTTCTTAAATATTTTGTCATTGCTTTGTAATCAGATCCTTCTTTTTAATGCTGCACTTTATCAGTTTTATTTGAAAACAGATATTATTTATCAAGTGTTTGTACTTGAGAATGAAATCCATCATTTAGTTATATTTTCAATGTTTAATTAGGAGAATTAAAGCGTAAAATATGTGGTCAATTTTACTTTATATTATATTTTTAATTTTATTTATATATATTTTGAGGGTCCTTTTTTTGGAAATAATATATTTTTGTGCTAAATGTTTTCTTTTAAATGATGGGATGTAGCACTCAATGAATATAAATTATTTTTATCTATTTATTTTTAAAAAAGTCTATTCTATATAATTTTTCATTTCATTTTGAAAAGATATCTAAAATTTGCAATCATTAACGACATATTTTAGGCAAAAATGATGTGGACCGGATAACATCTAATTGCCCATATTTTTCTTCAATTATATAACTAAAAATCTGCAGAATCTGTTAAGCGCTAAGTGTTCAAGATAACTATGAAAATATATGTAATGGTAAAACGATGAAACATTAGCAATTTAGTGATATATTAACCAGTTTTACAAAATTTGAATATTTCCATTTGGCTTACATGCACTGTCCAGTCACATTTATGTGTACAATCGATGTCTACGTTAAATAACCAATCACAAGAGGAAGGCTAGTGGCAGCACAGTGCAATATAGCATACATAAAGGGTGTATAATGGCTTCGGTAAACATTACAGTCGTTGACGTAATGCAGAAATGGAGCGATTTATCCGTCGTTCAAAAGGGCATGATTATTGGATTTCAGACCAAGAGTGGAACCATTTCCGAAACTCCAAAATTGTTCACGTGTCATCGTGATAAGAGTATACCATGCCTAGCACAGCTCTGTCTAAAATCGGCGACGAAGTAAATGTGGTGCACCATGTGCCAAAAATGGCAGAGGTGCACGACGGCTACGGAGATGTATTCGGGAAAACAGACGTCTTACCGCTGAGAAACTAACCGTCCAAATGAACCAAGGAGCTGTCAACAGTGTTTCTCAGCAGCGAGCTTTGCTGTGCATCTGGCCTTCAAAGAAGAAGCCTGGTTCATGCACCTAAGCTGACTGCAGTTCGTCGGAGACGAAAATTGGGATTTGAACGGGAGTATCTCAACTGGGCGTATAATGAGTGGTGACAGGTAGCGGTTTCCGATGAAGCACATTTTTTCTGCTCCATAGGATAAATGGACGTTGGTGTATATGACGTGAAACCACTGAAAGCAAACACCGTGCATTCATTTCTGGAAAGGTCCAGGCGGGAGTATTATAGTCTGGGAGATGTTTTCCTGGCATTTTCTCGGTTTATTCATCATTATGGAATGCTTGATGAATCAATACAAGTACGCATCTATCTTTCCTTGTCATGTTCATCCCAAAGAGCACATTGTTTTTCCACAGGATGATGGTATCAATTAGAAGGACAAGGCGAGATGCCATACAGCTGGTAGCGTATGTGTGTAGTTCGAAGAGTACTAGGATGAGTTTACCATTCTGGCGTGGCAAACGAAATCACCTGACTTAAATGCAATTGAGAATCCGTGGGACTATCATGATAGTGTTGTTCGGGGCATGGATCCGCGCAATCTTGTGCGGATGGCTACGTCTCTGGATTAATCATCACTCAACATCTCAGTGAAATCTTTCATGAAACTAACTGACTCTCTTGTCAACTGTCCACTTTGCCAAATGTGGCTATTCTATCTTTTGGCAGATTGTCACATTCATGTAACTAGGCTGTGTATATGTACGAAACGATTAGATCAGGAAAATTGTATCTCTAAGTTTCAACTAAATTTCAGTTAGTTATTTGAAACTGATTACATTTTTTTAAAAATACATATTTTACTTTTTGTGATAAATATTAATGGCTGACCGAAGTCTTATGAATAGCCAAAATAATATAATTGGTGGCTTACTTTAAATCGCAGATCTACACAAAGTTACATCTTATCTATAGTTACAGATTTTGCAACAAATAACATTTTGACATTGCGTTATGAGCGGCGTGATGACCAAAATGATTATCATTTTAACGTGCACTGTGTCCTTATCTCCAGGGGAGACCTGACCGAGAGAGGAAGACTTATCCACGAGTTTCATGGGGAAAGAAGCCAGAAACATTAGAGTGCCATTTGTACAGATATACAATCAGAAGGCAGATGCAACATGCGTCTTTTATTGATCAGTAATCGGTGTGATCGAACTTGGTACATTTCTCACAGAAGAGAGGTTTTCTGCCACTAGGCCATTAGAGACATTGAGCCCGATAGATATAAAGGGTACTTACTCAAGCTATTTAATGGAATGTAAGAATTTTAAATCCAAAAGTATGTATTAAAAATGTCTTTCAAATCCAGCATTTATATTCATAATAATAAGAGCTATAAAATTAAAGACTTACAAGTAAATAACTTGAAAATATCAACATATTTTTAAATATCTTCGCATTTTATAGGTACATAATACTAGCTTCAAATTACAATAAATCTCAATGCTTTTAGAAATCAGAATATTTTCGAATAAGTCTTAAAATTTTAAATCTCCACTGGTCACTATATTGATCACAATACATTAAACAATTTACAACGAATAATAATTTCCTTTCTTTAATTTAAAAAATTTGAGCAAATTATTTTTATTCTTGTGTGAATTTCCTGCTATTTTTTACTTCAGTTGATCCATAACTTAGAATTAATGAAACAAACTGTAAATTATAAATGTAAATATTTTAATTTAGCATTAGTTTAATAAAACATGGTAAGGAAATAATGTTTGTTGTTGTTACTAATGACACGTGGACAAGCGAAGCTCGCTATGCTTTGGCTATGCGAATTTAAGTCAATTGGGAGCGTGTTTCGTTTAATCAGATCACCATGATAGAGAAAGTACAACTTTTTGCTCTTCAAATCCTCCTATAGATGGGTAGGGAGTAGATTTCTCCAGACCATTGTACCCATGGTAACTGCTCAACGATCGACCACAAGACTTTCGCGATTCCACAGATTTAACGAACACGTATATCGCATGCACTCGGTTAAACGTTAGCAACATTGGGAATCGAACCCCACTCTTCCGGATGGAAAACCGATTCCCTAACCACTAGGCTTCCACGGCACTCAAATAATGTTTTATAAATTGCTTTAAGTTATTTTCAAGTAAATTTAAATCGTAAGTAAAATAAATTAAAGTCTCGTAAAGTAAAATCATTTTTCCTGATTAAATAACTCCAGGTGTTCATTAAAACTCATTTGTTAATTTCTTTTGATGGCGATGTGAGGTTGTCAAGTGCTGTAACATGATATTAATATCGTTATATGTAAAGCCATGCACAATCAGTTATAATTGATCAGTGGAATATGGTAATTATCAAAATAGATGGAACTTTTGAAATAACGGTTCCCTTAATCCCTTAAGTGATGACTTTGAAATAAGCCTTATAAAATAATCAGACATATAAATATTTTGAATTATGTAAAATGTTATAGAAAATTAAAGAAAGTAATTTTGTTTATTTTTGTTAAATATTCTTCTTGATTTGCTTTTGAGAGATCTATGTAAAATGAAATACTAATAACTTATATATATATATATATATATATATATATATATATATATATATATATATATATATATATATATATATATATATATATATATATATATATATACATATGTAAATGAGAGGATTATTATTAAAACAATTATGCCAATTTCATTGAATTGATTTGGGCGTTTGCTTTTCTGCCATAAAAAGAAAACCTTATAGAGTTCTAGCATTGCTTGTGTCCGATGATGAAACTTATACTTATTAATATTTTACTGCTAAAGTGCAGACATAATTTATTTTTCTGGTAACCAGAGTACTGTGAATATTAATTTGGAAAATTCATTTAAGAGCCGAAATGGTTTTATTTCTCAAACTACCTACGTAACAAGCGTATTGCTTTTTTAGGCTTTTGTTAAAATGAAAATATAGTATTTACTTTACAACAGCAACATTTCTGCCAATTTAAATCAATCTTGTTTCGGTTATTTTTGCTTTGAAACCTTAAGAAACTAATTTTAAACCACCAAAGTATCAATGAATTAACTGCTATAATTATTAATCATTTAATTAAGAAAAATAAATAAGAATCAATCGGCTTAAGGTTTTATTACAAATAAGGAAATAGGATAATTTGTTTTTTCACATGTAAAGAGTCAATTTATTACATGTCTAACAGTAGACCAATTAGTTAATGGTACTTTTCGAGATTCAATGATATAGAAGTTATTAATCTCCACACTACATTAGGCGCGCACACACAAAAACCCTTTTGATTTTGTACACGGTGAAAGAATTCATCTGCACGATAATGAATTTTAAACTCTAGTGGTGACAATTTTATTCTAGATATCATATTTAATTTTTAAAATTTTCACGGTAGTTAAGTTACGATTTGTCTACATATATTTAGCTGATTCAGTTACTGATTTTTGCACATACTACTAATTCAATGTAATTTTTAAAAAGGCAATATCATTGGAAATAATACGCATGAAGTAAGAAGCTTAAAATATTAAAATTAATGAAAAATATTGAATCAATGTATGAATGCGTTGCAATAGTTAAATTTTGGTCTGTATTCGGGCTGATATTTTGGCAAAATCAACTGCTTTTATTACTTCTCAACCTGATATCTGTTCAACCTTCAGAGATATTTTCTCACATATTTTAATTAGGGACTTCAAGAAACTTTCCCTAGAATACCATTCTTACCAATACAAAAATTTCGTATTTTATGAGCAATGTGACAGAATGGAGTTTGCGAATAATTACGGGTATTTGGTGTTCATTAAGGTGATTCTTATTGATGCTGGGTATATTTCTTCTCTTGCTATTTTAGTTAGATTAAATGTTAGAAAAAAAGTGTTGATTGTCAGCAAAACAATGTAGAAATATTTTAAAGCAACTTAATTTTTTCACATATGTTTTGGAGAAGCTTAGAAAATTATATGAAAGGAAAATTTCTTTTCAGAAGTTTATTGGATACCTCAACGTAACATTAATAACAACTAATTGGTATGATATTGAACAATTTCTGAATCACATAAGAAATATAGCATATTAGTAGAAAATGGAATTAAAAATTTAGTACAATGATTATATTGTTTAAATTAACATGTTATTTTTCAACTGATACAATACCGTATTCAAAGATAATTTTATACCACGCAGATCATATCTAATATGGTACAACATTAAATTTATAAAATTAATAAATAATAAAGATATAAATTTTCTTGAGCCGGGGATAAATTTAATGGATATTGTAATTTCCGTTGTATAAAAACTTAGAAAGTTTCTTCAAACATACTTTATACTTATACCTTCTAAATTTCATTCATAAAAGAGGTGATCGACGAATCAGTGCAGTTTTTATAATTACCATTCAATAATGAATACATATATTCGTCACTATATTAACTATTCATCATCTTTTCTAACGTCACTCATAAAAATGCTACGAAAAAATAAGGATATTTTCGAGTACGTTATACAGGGAACAAGAAGTAAGTAGAATTTCCTTCTATTAAGCACTTCAAAGTGTGTTCAATTTTGTTCGTTCTTAAAAGTGTAAGTTTTTGGTTTCTTGTAAATATTTGTTACATTTTTTTATTTTGCTTTTTTTTTAAAAATTGCTGATATAACACACCATTCCTATTACAAGTTATATTATCCTCAGAATTTGCATATTTATGTCGCTCTCAGCATTTAAAGCGTCATAATACCTGAAGGATGAAATAAAAATCAGCATCCGGTCGGAAAGTAGGAATTGGTAAAGCGCACAAAGCATAAAGACACGAAATGCCTTTTAACGCTAAGTACCTTCTGTAAGGATACACATGGGGATTTTTACTCTTCGCTCCCGTGACTTCTTTCACAAAAGAAGTCACAAAGTGTGTTATGATTGCTGACTTTGATTTCCCTTTGTAATGGAAAGAAGGGTATCCAAATGTTTGAAACTTGGAAAGTGATTGTGATTCTTCCTGTCACTGAACAGAACGTAGACGATTGTGTCTCTGATATATTTGTAGGTTATCATACAGACATCAGAATCGATTCTATGTCATACATTCAAGCAGATTTCATCAATCAACTTAACACTTTATGAAGTGAAACTTGTTATTTACAATGAGGTTGAATGGGTAAATTTGGATCAAAATAAAGGTAATGTGATTTTTGAAATATAAAAATTTGAACTTCATTTTCACAGAATTTTTAAATATAGCTAAAAATCTTACTTTAAATCCTTTAAAAATGGAAATCACCAATAGGCGTTTTATAGTTGAAGATTATTTCACATAAACTTTTTGAAGCAAATAAAGAGCTCGCAAAAATTTGCATAAACGTTATTTTTAGATATAATATATACAGAAATTTTCAATTATGCTTAAAAAAGTGGCCGAAAATATTAAAATTTTTGTTATTTCTAAAAATAGCTTATTTTGTAAAAACATTTTTCTTGCTATCAGAAGTTATATAACAGCCTTTGCAAAGATGTGTGATGTTCACACTTTTTTTAGCGGGAAAAACAAGTAAAAAAGTCCTAACCGGAGCTTCCACCAAGTGAAATGATACATATGAAGGTGACACAGGTAAACTCTAAGTCCCAGCTTGTAAATGCAATCTTCTGCTTAATTCCTGCTTCCAAATTATTAAGAATATCTCAGTTCATCAGACTACAAAATAGAGTAGGTCAAAAATAGAAGAGTGCTCTGTGGGCTTAAGATTACGTTGCATAAAATGACTATAAAAGCAGAAGTATTAAACACTTAAGAATAATTTAACCAATAGGTAAAAGGAAGACATATCAAGCGTTATATATATTAAGATATAAGAATTATTTTTATTTGATATAGAAAAGAGCTCGCACGTAAAACCCACCCGTAGAGTCAACGCATGAAATAAAATGTAATTTATTAAATATGATTATTCCCTTTTTCAGGTGTGGTAAGGGGGTAGAAGGTACTGGAAGTGCCTTCTACCCCCTTACCACACCTGAGTGACATGCTTGAGGAGATTTATATACATTTTCTTGTCAGCTCTAGGCGCTGTGATTCTATTGATGACATCCTGAATCATGAGATCTTCAATTGTGTGTGGATTTGTTAGTAAAACTCAGTAATCAGTAAACAGTAAAAATCATAAATGGACAGATCAAGTAACCGATGAGACCACAATTCCCTACCACTTTGCGGAACGTCTTCTGAGGTGCAAATATCTCGTGCACTCGGGACAAGATTGACCTGATCTAAATTGTGACATTTTGCACTGTCCTGATGAAAATCACATAGTTGAAGCTTCACTTTTGCAATATTTGAATGAAACTCCTCTGTGGGATCGCCAAATCGAATTCACTACTCATTTTCATCTGAAAAAATAGGGTCAACAAAATCACCCTCACAAGTATTTTGTTGCCAGAAACGTAGTGTGAGAATATAAACAAATAGTTATAAAAATCATAATGTTCTGTAGTATTACGACGGGTGAGTTTTACGTTCCGCACGTTCTATAAAGCGATTGTAGCTTTATAATGTAAATGAAGATCCTAACTAGTTTCTAACTGGTTGGCATATCAGTGAGTAATATTTTTACTTCACAACTAATAATTGTAATTAGTGTTAAATTTTGAAATTGATTATCAGTTTTATATGTATTTATAGATGATAGTTGGAGAGCCATTATATGTTATGTGAATACCAAAATTCAGTGCCTAGTTTGGAAACGTAACTTAGCAAAGTAGTTTCCTTGATCAAACGGATTGATTAAGAAATTGTAATTCATTCAAAGATATTTTTGATTGAAGTATAAAAAATCTATCTTCTTGTGCATCAGATTTAAAGTAATCAAATTAATTTAATCTTCTAAGGGATGAAATTGTACAAATTTGTGTTTGTACCTTTTATTCTAATATTAGCAATTACTGGCACAAAGAATGTACATGTAATTGGATTAGTCAAGGAAAGAAAAATTGATTGAAAATATTGAAAAAACAAAACACACTGATAATTAACTTTATGGTTTTAGAATGCCTTAGATTTTAGGCAAGTGAAATTATTATGTTTTTTTTGGAGAAATTGTTGCGATACCTGTAACTGAGTCCTAGATCCTTGGCAACTGCTTTTCAGAATTATCTTAACACAAATAATAATAATAATAAAAACTATTCATAAAAATAATTATCCAAAATTTTATACGAAATCATTTGTTGCATCTCTATATTTTGTTTAAATTTGTTTTAGTAATAAATAAAAACATTTTCTATTTCCTTCGAGTAAGAATAATTTGATTGTTAAATCAGAACATTTTATTCATTAAATGTAACTCATATCTATATTTCTCAAAATATGTACATAGTTTTTAACCCATATATATAGCTTATGTATACGGTATATATACATAAACTATATATGTGGTTCCAAATGTATAGATTTTAACCCATATGTTTTGCTGAGTAACTACTTTGGTCACTATCTTCAGTGCATTAGATCTTAAACTCGATTTACATATTGCACATGAGGTTTATGATTGTTCCTAATCATCATAAATATAGATCCATTGGCATGGATAAAAGATCCACAGAAACAAATGAAATTACTGTTGAATCTTAGTTTTAACTGTTGTTTATATTTTTCTCTAAATACTATTAATTACTAAGTAAGTTAAACTTACTCTTATCTTTTTACCATATACTTGTTCGTACCAGTATATTCTTGGACATTTAATTAACACAATTTCCCGAACAAAGTATCCATGTCAATAAAACATGTGCAAAAATTTAGTATAATCTTAACATACACTTTGTCATTAAACTAATGTTACTGGCTAACATGCTGCTGATATAAATACACTGCATAAAAATCTTCAGTAAGATTTTATTTTAATTTCACAGTTTCAATTAAAATATGTTTCTATGACTTTAAATCTATCCAATTACGATAAAGTAATAATTAATAGCAGCACTACACAAAATATACATTTCTAGTAAGTTTTGAGGTTTTATAATTGTAGAAATATGAATGTTGGAAACTAAACAAATGAATGTAAACAATTTGAAATTATGATATGCAATGAAATTCTTTTTATGGTTTCGTTTCTCAACTTCAACTGGAGAATGCAATCAGTCCCCAAGCGATTTCTAAGCACTACCAACGGACGAAGTCAATATATTGAGCAGACACTTTTCTAATGGAGATAATTCAATTCATAAAACATTTACTGTGCTTTGGTCTTCCTAGCAGGACTCTCTTTGGATGCGTCAGGTATCGAACTCATTACATGTCTATCTACTCATTGCGTCAGATAGACATAGCTGCACTAAGAAAATAAAAGGGAAACAATAGTAGTGTGTTATACGTAACACAGTCTTAACTATTTAAACTGATAGTTGACAAAATCATGGCATTTGGGACTAAGCATCAATATTCCTATAACATTCCATGCAAAGAATTTATTCCGAATGAAAACAAGGAGCAAAATGACTTGGATATTTTAGAAAAGTATTCTGACTCAAGTGTACATCTCGTTATTTGATCGTATCTTATATCCTTAAAATTTCAGTTGTTCATTACTTATAGCACAGTGCATAATACAAATAAAAAAACTTATTTTACGTAAACAATGCAAAAAGAAAAATTATTAATGTGATCAAAATGAAAACTAGTTTCAGGAAATCTTTTCAAGCAAACAAAAATGAAAATTATTTAATTTCTGTGTCTGTATTTTAACTATAAGATAAACTGGTAATTAAAATTAAAATATTTTTGAATTAACTAAACAACACATAATCTTTCCAAGTAAACCATAAACGTATGTTTTTATCTGAAGAATGCATTTCTTAATTTTTAAGGATAGTTTATCAAATAAACTAATGAAATTAATTTATGAAGCACACACATGTTTATTGAAGGTAAGATGGCAAATTCCTGCATTAACTCTCATAGCTCATTGCATTTATTTGAAAAATATACATAAAACATTTAATTTTTCACACTATACTTTTTTTTCAATTTCAACCCAATAAATAATCCAACACAACCATCTTATGAAATGAAAATTTATTTCAAAACAAGACCTTGTAAATTCATGTCAATTACAAAGTTTATAGCAATATCTATTTAACAAAAATACTTTTATATTTAGTAATTTTTAATTAAGAAAATTATTAAGCAAAATAATGGAATATTTGTAAAGAAAATTTATTTTTAAGTCAAAGCAATTTAATGCGTTATTCACAATTAGTAATATAACTGCTCTTGGCCTTCTTTTAAGCATTTTATTCGTAATGTGAGACAAAATTTCTCTCTCTTAAATGAGATACATATTTAATATGAATGAAAAAAAAGGAACATTTAATATTATGATGTCATAGTGATTGCAAATATGTTCAATGTCAGAATCAAATGAGAAAAAATGCTTATGAAGCGACTGCTGAGAAGAGCTGCAAGGAAACATAATGAACTCGGAAGGCTTTGGGCAAATTGCCAAAAGCGCTTTGGCTGCTCAAATTAGCTGCTTAAGAATAATTATAACACCATTAAAGACCGATTTGGAGAGGACAACTTCTTACCTGAGTAAATTTAAAATTAGAATATATGTTTAATCAAGAATCCAGAATTTTGAGAGAGATTTTTTTTAACTGGGAAATTATAAAATTTATTTAGTGCCGTGCGCGTAAGTTAATTACCAATTTGCATATTTATTTAAGATCTTCATAAGCAATATTCGCGTGAGATCATTATGCTGGGAGGTTCACGAAATATTTAACTGAAAGTTTATGAAGATTTTATGAGTGTCTACAATATTAGGAATTTATAATATTCGATATTAAACTGCATCCTGAAGAGTGATGCTTCTTATTTCCAAAGTGCCTTTCATGAAATATCTATTTTTATACATAAAGACAGAAAAGATAAATGAGCTAATTTTTAAAGTATACATACAAAGCTGAGACCTGGTACTTGAACAATGCCTTTCAGAGAATACGGTTCTGACAATTTAGGTTCGATTCTATGAAGCATTCCCACCTTATGTACCTTTATTGGAGTGTGGAGCTTTCAGGCAATCACCCCCTCCCGTTGTGACACTGAAATACGATAAGATATCACGGAAATAAATCATGCGGTGTACATTTAAAAATATTTAAGTCGTTAACATTTGGTAGTCTACAACCCAGGGTCAATGTATACATATTTCATGCGTTTATTATTTCTGGAGTGGATTGGAATTTGTTTTAGATATTAGGTTATGGTAGAATAGATTTATATGATTAAAAAGAGAGAAACACGCAATTTATGTAACAACCCGTGGAAAATAGCTTGTACCCAGGCATCGTTGGTCAATGAGCGTTGGTTTGTTGCGCTTTTAACGCTTGCGTGTATATCATTGGCATGGAAGCTATACCAAGTTCGATAGAGTGTACACAAATATTGGAGAAGTTCTTATATATTGAAGTTAAGGTAATAAAAGTTCGATTGAAATCCAGAAATTATATTGCGGTTGAGATAGAAGTTGATGCATTATTTCATCTTTATGTTCATCAAACCATGATATCATAAATCCGGCTCATGAACAGAAGCATTACCATCTTAAAAATTTTAACATCGATAGGAAACAAATTCAAAATTTTCACTATAAAATCTAGCTAGTCATTTGAAACCTCTTTATATTGTTCTCAGTGATTTTATCTTTCAGAGCTATGATAAGATCATCAAAAAATCACGTGATGGCCCACCATATAGTGATAAATGATCTCCAAGATCAAAGTTTAGTAGGACGCGATCTTGGGAAGGAGCCCTCCAACGTTATATTGCTAGGAAAGGGGGAATTTTGATTAAATTTATCCACAATGGCTCTCCCTTCTGAATATCAATCCAGTATATTTTGAAATTGTGGTATCACAGTAGATTACATTTGCCTCAAAATTTTAGACAAGTGGCTTAAGAATGGTCGAAAATGTCCTGGTACAAAGGTTTCACTTACTGCAATTATTGACTGCTGTGAATTCTTATACTTATTGATTTTTACAGACATTTTGGCTTCAATTTGTGTCTTAAATATTATAATTCTCTATAATAGACGGTTGTCTCTATCAATTATCCTTTCTTTCCATGTATTATTTGGAGCTCAAAAACATCTCTTGACTTATCATGCTTAAGCTGTCATCATCTTAAATACCATTACACCATTAGCAAATTGAGATTTTACTGTTTGGCTTCTTCAGAATTTGTGATTCATAATATTTTAAATTTTTGATGAAATCCATGAAGTAACACAATTAAGTCTAACTTATTTTACCACAGTTTTTTTATAAACAAATTAGTAGCTAATATTATGTTTTAATAATTATAAAGTAAATTCTTTTATACTATTTTTAGACCCAATTGTCTCTAATATTTTGAATACTACCTAGATTTACAACTACTCGTTTTAAGTAAATTAGCTAAGATTATATTTTAATAATTACGAAATACCTTTTTATTTATAATTTCTAGATTCAATTGTTTCCAATGTTTTAAAAACTACCTAGATTGTTAAATAATCATTCTGCCGGAAGTTAATCGATTTATGGAATAACTTTCGTTCTAGATAATAGCATTGCCTATATAATAGTATGCTCTGATTTTTGCCGTTCAATTTCTCTCTTGGACGTGGTTGCTTACAGTAGTTAAGAATTAAATCTAAATTATTAATTTCAATCTCCATTAACTGTAAAAGATGTATTTAAATGTAAAAGGAGATAGTAGAGTAAAACAATAAATTTAAAGTTCTAATTTCATGAAATATTTAACGGAATAAATTTTGGTGCAATGTTTCACCTTAAAAAATTGACGTTTAATATACTTATATATTGATCGATATGTGATGTTAAATTGTTTTAAAGATGAAATAATCCAGCACAAAAGAGGATGAATACGCAAAATAAATATTTTTGATAAATAGCAAAAGAACTATTTAAATTCTTTTCACTTTAGACTATTTAAGTTGTTATTTATGCATTAAGCAAGTGTTAGCAAGTAATAGGATTTAAATAAAAATGCTTTTGCTCCATTTTATTTCCGTTTTCTTTTCTAAAATCAATGCAAAGGAGGAAATTTACATAAAAAAGACCTTTAATTCTATCTTGTTTAAAAGTTCAATTTGTCACACTTTCGTTAAAACGCCGAGAAATAAAATTAGAAATGTTTTAAAAAAGGAGAATTTAAAGAAGACATTAATACTTATAGACAAACGATTTCTTGTGTTTTCTTTTTTCCATTTCAGTCATTTTATTTTTCATGTTACAAAAGAGGAATACTAAAATCAGGAAGAAAGTGATTTCACCGTCAAAATTATTCCCTCCCGTTGAATATTTATTCCTTATTTTTTAAAAGAATAACGATGGATTTTTTCCTAAAATCCCGAAAAACTTCCCATTTTTCAATTCTTTGCAGGTATCAAGAGATCCTAAGCTATTTTTGAAAGAAATAAAATGATATAAGTAGGTTACTCGATGACAAATAGGAAAGGATTTTGAAATCCCGATTCGGAAATAAATGTAGATTTTTAATCATTTTCGGTTTTACCCACTCTTTTAAGTAGATTTCATAATTCTTTATTTATTGCGTGATGTTTTTATTATCAAATTTTTATCAAGAAATATAAAAACGTCTCTGAATAATATTTTATTCCATTTTTTTCACTTTATTTCTATGAAACTTAAAGGAGAAAAGAAATGATTATTATGAAAAATATAGATCACATAAAAAATGTATTCGCACTCTTTCAATTTATTTCAATTAAAGGATAAATATTATTTTTATTGACAGTTTGAAAGTGTAGCTAATATATGAAAAGTTTCTGATAAAGAATTGAAAAAAAGTCTTTGAACTTAAAGAACTTCCATAAAACACGAAGACACACACACACATCACATTTTTTGTAATAACTATTTCAAATAAATGTAAGAATTAACTTAAAAATATTTATGCCATATTGAACAATCTAATAGTGAAAAAATGAACAATATCAAGTTTTATATTTTTAATAAATTAAAAAATATAAGCCTTACACATTTTTAAAAATTTATAAAAGAATAATTTTCATTCGTAAAAATCAACTTTCATTTAAATCAGTTTTTGTATGAAAAATGCAAAATCATTTAAGATAAATTTATAAGAATTAAGAGAAATTATTATCTTATTTAAATTATAACAAGGTATTAGTTTAAAATTTTCCCAAATTTTAATGTGATTAAATTATTTGCTGGTCTTATGTTTGCGATAAATCTAAAACTACACTTTCTGAGCTATATATACATTAATTTAAAAGTAAGATTATGTTATTATTTATAAACTAAAATTTAAGAGAAGCACGATTTTTTCATGAAAGCACGATTTTTTTCATGAAAGCAAAATCGTTATTCTGTTTCTCCTCCTATTTTTCAACCGGGGATGAACTGGGAATATAAACATTTCAATAAAATAAAACCTATATATCAAGTCTTTAAATACAAAACCTAGAGAGATTATATTTAATATCAAAACAATTATCAAAGCATCAATTTATATCTAAAAAAACAGATTTTAATTCATTTTAAAACTACGTGTATCGAACTACACACTTTTCTGGAATTCTTCTCACTTCAAGAATGGAGGCGTGGGGTTTTCGTTTTTCGTACCATCTAAAATTTCCATCTCTAAGTCATTCCTGAAGTTAGAGAAAAATATTTACTGCATTAGATATGTTCTACATTTCTCCATATGTAACTTAAAAAAATAAAAATCGTTATTATTTCAATAATAACGATTAATATAATTTTTCTCTTATAATTTAAATAACTTGAGTAATTGTAATTAACAATTACTCAAGTTATTTAAATTATAAGAAGAAAAAATATATATATATATATATATATATATATATATATATATATATATATATATATATATATATATATATATATATATATATATATATATATATATATATATATATATAATTTTCTCTTATAATTTAAATAACTTGAGTAATTGTTGACTCGAATATTTGTTGAATAATTTGAATAATTGCTTAATTGACTTGAATAACTTTAGCAGTTAAAAATTTTAAGATGTTTCCTTTAATTATTTTTTTAAAAATTTTGTTATGTTATATAATAAAAGGATTTATATGACTCACACCAAGAATTTTATATTAGTAAGGAAGAGCAAGATAACGTTAAATTACATGGAACATGATGTACATATTATTGCCTTATGCAAATATTTTTATAATACACAATCATCATGTTTTTAGCCGATCACCCTGTCTAGTGGTCAGAGTGCCTGACTGTCGATAGGGAGGTCCTGGGTTCGAATCCCGGTTCAGGCATGGATGTACTTTCTCGCTCTATCTATCCTGTCCTTGTCCTTTCTGTGTATGAATGGGGTGTGAATGGTTGCCTATCCTATGGCATGTGTGTGTACTGAAGCAGTCGGACTCTACACAAAATATGGTTTAATATGAAAAAGTGGAGCAGCGCACACCATATTGTCAGCCTATCTGGTACAAGACAAAAAAAAATCATATTTTTATTATTTACAATTTTAATGCAAATTAATATATTTAGAAAAACTCTCTGAGATCTTCTCTGTTTGTATTTTATCATTGGATTCCTTAATTAGTATATCAAAAAGTAAAGTCATTTTTGCAAAGCATTAGACATTTTATTTCAAATGAACATTCTATTTCCCAAAATGTTTTGCTTCTTAAAAATTCGTCTCACGTAGTATAATAAAATGTTTTCTTACAATAAGAATTTTATAATTCTCTTTATTTTTTAAGAATCCATAAATCTTACTTTAAAGCATAGTTAAATGGATTTTGTGACTGCTGCAGTATGCTATAAAGTCAATGAAATCTTATATATAGTTCTACACATTTATCTTTTTGAAATAAGTCCCTCACTATCACCCACGCACTTGATTGTAATACATAAAAAGATATCCACTTGAAAAAAGGCCTCTTAAGTATATATGCTCGCGCACGTGATTGCATTTGATATCTACTTAGAAACAATAACACCTTAAAGAAACTAGGAGACTGATTCACTTACAACGATGGATGATCTTATTTTTCAATGGTTCTAAGATTCTTATTGAGCGATTATTGATCAAAATACAAAAAATATATTTTTATAGTAAAATTATTTAATTTTTCAGTTTCTTCTCACTTATTTATTTAAGGAAAAATTCCTATTTGTTATAGATAAACTTATTCATAATGATTTAAGAATTCCCTATTCGGAATACTGCCCATTGCAGGATGCAAACTATTGAAAAATCTTAAAATTCTTATGGGGTAGATTATTGCATTCTAAGTATCGTTGAAAATGTTAGAAGTTAAGCAAGTACCGGTGAGATAAGAGATCATGTTTCCGTCTAGGTGATTGTGAGTTCGATGAACGATTCAGCCAAGTCTGCCACTTGAGATGTGAAATCCTACTGGAGTTCCTTCGCTGATGTAATGTATCGGAATAGAATAGGAGTTGAACATCACTAATTTAGAGCGATTATTAATTATGTGCGTTTTTATTTATTTTTTAAATTACAAAAAATAAAAAAAATATTTTCAAGCAATTAGCTTTTTTTTATCTTTTAAAAATTTAACTTTGATTAACCTATAAAATCATATGTGTGTATCCTAAATAGTAAAGAAATGTATACGTATTAAATAAAAAAAGAATAGCGGGCCAACATTTTTAGTGGTCAGCGTGCCTGACTACGGATAGGGAGGTCCTGGGTTCGAATCCCGCTTCAGACATGGATGTACTTTCTCTCTCTATCCTGTCTTTGTCCTTTTCTTGTATGTGAATGGTTGTATACCCTATAAACGATTCCTTATGGCATGTGTGTGTACTGAAGAAGTCGGACTCCCCACTCAATAAGGTTCAGTTGGAAAAGTGGAGCAGAACACCCCAATTTGCCATCCTAGCTGGCACACGAGAACAACAACAACAACAAAAGAATATCAAAATTAAACTACAAGTTAGAAGTTTAATTAATTTTGATATTCTTTGAAATAAATTAAATTGATACTATAATGGGTGAACTCCATTAGTAGTGATTTATAAGCTTATAAGAACTTAAAAAATGGAAAAACGTTTCTCACTTCGACATTAGCGGCGACATTTTGTTTCTGGATCTAAAGAATCGATTATTGTGTCAAAAAGAAGCTTACACAAAGAATTTCTCATTCCGTTTCTTTTTTCTCATTTATTGAAACATATAGTTTGTTTAGACTAAAACGATTTTATTCATGTACACTAGCTTTTGAGTTATGAAATCAGATTAAAATACTTATACTGGAAAGAAATTAAAAATATCAGAGGAGGGTTTTTGTTTAATGGTATTGCATGTTCTTTACGGAAACTATAAGATTTCCTTTTAGCTACATATTACTTTTAGCTATATATTGAATATTGAAATTTGAGCTTCATTCATTGCTATATCGATTGTATTACTCGCCTGATTGGTGAAACATTGGGAAAAACGAAAACAAGGTTGTTGCAATAGGTGAAATACTCTTGCTAAAATAAAAATAAAAAAATAAATAGCAACTTTTGCCAATTTTTAGGAAAATGTATATGCAAAAAATGGGAATCCGATGCAAATAATTTTTTCTACCGCAACTGCATAGATGAGACTTGCAAAAGAGCAGAAATTGTTCTTGAAGCGAGAAAAGTTACGTAATAGTATGCATATGAAAATCAGCAACTTAGCTGTTTCTGATTTCAATTTATAGCAATGTTTTAAGTTAAAGCCAAATGGTACTATTTGAAATTTCATATATAACAAAACTACGGCTAGTCAGAGATCAGCATTCTGATATAATTCTCTGATGGCATTCTGGGATAAACCTCAAACAAAAGATTAACTGGATATTCAAAGTATGAGTCTTAATTATCTAGATATTAAGCTCAATGTATACGAATTACGCGATACTTATAATGTATTAAATTATAGTGTTTATTGTGCGAATGTCTTAAATTAATATTACATATTTTACCCCATCACTAATTTAGATACTTAGCTGCAGTGAATAAGAAAGAAATGACGATGTTTCGAATTTAGAAAATAGAACAGCTGTTCGACAATCGGAGCAATTGGAAAATATCTAATGAACAAAGCGTCTACATAGGGACTGATTTCTTTTTATAATGACTGTAAGAAAATAGAATAAAGGAAACAAATTTAATTAGAATGATCGTATTATCGTAACGTACAGTTAATTACAGTGTCTTTTAAAGTTTTTTACCGACATTAACAAAATTAAATTACAGCTAAATATAATTATTCTTCCTATAAAAAGGAACTCAAAATTACTGATTAAATTTAATAATCATTAAAAGGTAATTTGAGACTTTTTAGGAACAAATATTTTTAATGATTTTTAAGTACGTAGTAATGGATGCTATGATGAGTATGTGTGATTGTTTCATATTAAAATAAAATTTTCATTTCATATTTATGTAAAATGAAATAAAAAATGGATGAAATAGAAAACATGAAACATTTTTCTCCATGATTATTGGTCAGAAATTTTACGGATATTTTGTTTTAAATTTTTAATGATTTTAATATAACAGACTGAGTAGAAATCCTTATCATTAAAATAAATGTGTAAATAATGTGCTAAAATTTAAATTGTCTCTTTAAACTCTCTTTATTAAACAAATATTGATTTAAGTATTTTTTGAATTTGTTATTAATCGAAATAATAATTTTAGAGAAGTGTATAATTTTGTAAATTTCGTTTCTCCAAATAAAAACGTCTCATGCCGGAAAAAGGAATCTTTTTATATACTTTTTTTTGGAACAAGTTTTTCGAAACATTCCAATTTCTGTACATTTTATTAGAAAGTTTAGAGACGTGACATCATGGATTTGCATTTCAACGATGCGACATGTTTCAGAAAAATGTTTTCAATTTTTTCTGTGATCAAAATTCTGGCTCTGTATTTACTAAACGCATAAAATGGTCAAAAATATTTTGAAAACTAAATTCTATTCCATGTAAATTTTTTCTCTTAAGCCATTTAAAATTTTTTTTCTCGTTTTACTGAACATTAGGAGACATAATAATTGCGTGGTATTATAAATTGATTTCTTTTTTATTCAACTCAAGATAGGCTAATGAAAATAAATTTTATCGTATGGTATATATACATATGCTTCATGCTTTATATGCATCATAAAAACTCATAAAAAAGTCACATATTTATATTTAGAAAAAGTTCAAATGAATAATTTTTTATTCATTGTTATTTCTGAAAATAATTATTAATTAAATATTTCCAAAAACTTTAATGTAACATCGTATGATAAGGAATATATACACATATTTGACTTTTATTTTTAGAGCATGTAAGACAATATGGTTATGTATAATTACTTAAGTCTCGTAAAAAATAATGGAAACATTGACATATTCTTTGAAATAATTCCATAGAACTATTACAATTGTTTTATGAAATATAAAATATCAATTAATAAATGTGACGAAGAAATGAAATTTTCATTTTACAAATATGAATATAATTAAAAATAAAATTATGTTATGAAAAATATCATATTTCATTTCATATGACACTGACACAAATAAAAAGAATTGATTTTAAATGTTTGTTTGTTTATTCATCTTATGGTGTTTTATTGCAACTTTATTAATTAAGAAACAAGTCATTACAATAGTTATACAACATCATTGTAAAATCAGAAAAGGAGAAGAACGCAATTTCTGTAAATTTATTCGCGAGATTATTAACTTGGTAAATATACTGTAACTTGGACTGTAATTGCATTCAAGATGAGGAATGTATACAACGCATTACCTCACAATTTAAAATTGATGTTGATAAGAACTTTTTCAAAATTAAGGTGATAAGAAATGAATTATTACATAAATTTTAAATTTATGATTATATAATTTTATAAATTCAGAAGGATTAATCAGAAGAAAATATTCGACTGCCTAAAACAACTTAAAAATGATTTTAATATTTTCAAAATGGAATTTCCGTTTCTTACGATATAGTATACATAATTTTTATAATATGGCCGTTAGTGAGGGCATTCGTTTTTTAACCGGAATGTAATGAGTCCGAATTTTCAGCTCGTGCTACTGTATTCAGATGGTTTAGAGAATTTAGAAGAGATCGCAATTTTCTTCAGGATGAAGAACACACAGGAAAGCCGCCATCAGCAGTAATCCCGGATAATGTGTCTTCCATACGAAAACTGCTAATGGATGATAATCGCTGTACCTATCAAATGATACAGAAGGAGCTTAACATTGCATCCGGAGACATACAAAAAATTATTCATGAAAAATTACATATGAAAAAAGTTGTTAGCCGTTCGGCTCCCCGTAATTTAACGGAGCACCAAAAAGAGGAGTGTGTCAGAATCAGTAAAGAAAATCTTAAATTGCTAAATGATGGTGGCCACAGCATCATTTCTAAAACTCTAACAGGTGATGAAACATACATACCGTTTTTTGACGTTCGAACACGCGAAGAAAGCAAATTATGGGTCTTTGAAGATGATCCCACGCTGACAATGGTGAAAAAGCAACGCGCACTGCAAAAAGTGATGTATGCCGTTTTCTTCAGAAGTACGGTATTTGTCAAAGCCATCGAGTTGGAAGGACAGAAGACAGTACCAGCAAACTGGTATACCACTAAATGTCTTCCAGAACTTCTACAAGAAATGAATGTTAGGGGACTAATGCTCCACAATGACAATGCATCTTCACATACAGCTGGATTAACAGTTGAGTTTCTTAAGCAAAAACAAATTAAAGTGATCGAACATCCGCCGTATTCACCTGATCTAGCTATGTGCGATTCTTGGTTATTTTTTAATCTAAAAAAGAACTTACGTGGACGTGGTTTTCATTCAGAAGAAGAGATTGATTTGGTTATAAATGCATTTTTTCATCTATTCCAAGAAAAGAATGGCTTGAGGCATTTAATCTGTGGAAAATTCGTCTACAAAAGTGCATTGATTCTGGAGGAGACTACTTTGAACGCACCTAAAATTTTGTAAGTATAACTTTAAAAACCTAGTTGCATCTCAAAAATTTCAGAGTGACCCTCGTATAACAACATATAATTTTTTATTAATATAACTAAAATCGTTACTTTTAGAAACCATCAAATAAGTTAAATTACATAGCTTAAATTCATGTTTGAATTTTCTGTAAGTTCTTCGTATTATAATTTTACTATTTATAATATTCCTTTGATTTCATATGATACTGAATTTTTACATTATTTTTTTCATTCCCATATTGAACATACACTGAAAAATATCCTGGAAGTTTACTTCCTTAAAATATTGTCAAACATATTCTTCTGGAATTCTTTGATTTATTAATCAAGTAAGGTCTACTTCCTGGCCATTTCATTTCAATTTTGTTCGAATCTACTAAACCTGTATTATTGAACGACAAATGAATGAAGGTGAAATTATACAGTCATCAGTAGCATAAAATGGAAGATAGAAACGAACTGTGACAAGTTACTTGAAAATAAGGATTTTCTAGATGTGGACTTATTCCCAAAAATTCTTACTCCCAAATAACTTGTTATTGGGAATATGGATTTTCCACATGTATAGACTTATTTCCAAAATTTTTTATTCTGGAATTTATTATAAGCAAAAATAATTTTCTAGATGTAGACTTAACAGGGTAAAACTATTTTTGTTTGTACTTGACAATAAAGGGCTCTATGTCACAAAATTAAAACTCTCGAAATCTATTATACAAACTATATTCAAATGAGGTCTTATACGACAAAATCAGTACATGACTTTGTGTTTCTTTCATTTTGTATCTTGTTTATTATTAGGAAATGGATTTAAGAATATGTAACTTATAATAGAGAATAAAAAGTTAAGTAAGATGTGATATTTAAATACTAATTTAAAGATATGGGCGTGCTGTACTTTATTAGTATTCTTTCATTTTTTCATGGCTTTTACTACCGAAACAATAACAAATAAGAACTAACTCATACAGTTTGAGGTTTCTATATTTCACAATTCATCTCAATATGACAATCAAAATCCACTTATTGAATTTTAATGACAACCAAATGACAAATAGTTGATTCAATGATTCGGAAACACACAGCTGCAGGATAATTAATGTTCTTATAAGATATTTATTATCTCATGAACTCCGCTGTATAAAACCCTACAATAATGATGGATATTATCGCAGCATCACCCGTATTTTCGATTTCACTTCGCATTCATTTATGCATATAGGATTGCTATAAAATGCAATTTTTCCATGCAAAAACGAAATTTATCCTTTTTACAATTCGATAAATTAAAAATTATTAACATCTTTTTACAATGTTTAAATAAAAGAAATTATATTACGATATCACATACGCTTCGTAGTATAGAGGTCGAAAGTGGTTCCATGTGTTAATTACTTAATATCTTCCCTCATTTGGCTACTTTTTGCCCTGGTGTCTCACATGCTTTACTTTTTGTCGAAGAAGGAGAACGAAAATAAAATATTATGAGCATATATATGTAATCAAAGTACTTACATATAGGTATGAAATCTACAGACGTTTTCCAATATTTTCTGTTTGATATATTATTACAAAGAACTGATAACACCATTATTTCAAAATTATAATTTTGGCGCAAAATAGACTATTTCACCCAAAAGCTTAAAAATATTGATTTCAGTTGGTGCCTTCGTAATATAACGCCGACTGCAAATAACGAAAAGAAACGCAATATTCTGGCCCAATATTTCGATGTCAGTGATAACGTGAATCTTTATGCAGCGTGGATTTTCAGCTCATAAATTATTACTTTCATTTTCTCGCGGGGTCTTCGAGTATCAACCCTAGAAGAAGGGGAAAAAAAGAAAGAATCGAAAGAAAGAAAGAAATACAATTTCGCTTTGAGAGGTTATTCTGCTCAACAATGATGAACGAGATGCAAAGTAGGATAACACTTGGCCGCCTGCCAACCCAACGAATCAATCGGCTGCCTATGCCGTGGAATTACGCAGCCTGATCTCTTGTGTGGCCGTAAAAAAGGGTTGCCTGTGATCGAGAGTACATTAGCCCTTAGAACACAAGCTCTCCTTTCAAACTACTCTGATTTGTTAAATTGAATTCATTCAGAAATTTGCAATTCTATATTTTCGTTAAAAAATGGAAATCCGAAAAAAAAAGAAACAAAAGAAAAACAGCAACTTTACCAATAACATTTTTTGAAGTGCTTATAAATATTACAAAAAACAATAGACTCGTCTATTAATAGTTGATTAAATAACAAATTCCCGAATAGAAAACTGATTCTATATCCAGAATTAGTTGAAATTTATTTTGCAGAAAATTACGAAAATGAGTAAACGAAATACCTAGCAACTTACAACCGCTTAAAAGACTTCGAAATTATTCTTCCCTTTCATTTGACGATAGAATATCAAATGTTTGTCATTAAAATTTTAAACTATGCTTCCAAATGGACAATTTTCAAAATGATTCTATTGATCTAGAAATACTATATTTCTCCTATATGGGTGATATTTTTGTTACTACCTTTTATGATTTATACACTGTTTATATGTACATGAAGAAGGCGTTTTCTGCTCACACACATTGCTACGCAGTCTGTATCTGAAGATAGAATTATTAATCTAGAGAAAATTATTATCATTTAAAATAAAACTAATACGGAACGAAACGATAGAAGTCTAGAAAGTTAAAGATATAATTTAAGCAACTTGAAACTCATTAAAATGTTTCATTGCTCGTATTTTAAAAGACGTTAATGCAGGAAAAAATGTATCTTGTCTGAAATAATAATTTCAATGCTTATTTACTTTTTACTAATCTGCCGAGATTTTCGGTAGGGAATGTTTCACTACCTTTCGGAGAAAAAACTACAATTTAGAAATAAAATACAGCATACGTATTACTTTAATGATATTTATAATTTCCGTATCTTAATTCAAAACTTTGTTTTAAGTTAAGAGATGAGTTCGCTGCATCCAATAGATGAGGCGCATAGTTCGAATGAAAAGAAATCGAATGAAACGCCCATTATTTGAAAAGTTCCTATCATTACGAAATAGTTACACATTGAATATGAATTCCATTTCTTCACGTTTCAGTGATTCGGCGCTTTAGCAATCAACATTGCATTGAAAAAGTCCTACGTGAAAATTTTAAAAGGAGAAGAAAGAGCTACAAATGTCCATTCGTGAAGCGAGTTCAGTTCCGAAATTTAGTACATTTTACCACATGAAGTTTTACAGCTAAATCAAAACATCAATGAGTATAGTTTAAATTGATTTCAAGCACTATAAATGGAAATGAAAATAGTTTTCAGTTAGCAAGAAACTAAGATTCCGCTATAAGAATAAAGAAAATTAAAGAAACAATAAAGAACATAATTATTAGAATTCATTTCACTTTTAAATTGAGCATGCTTGATGAACGTAATTTAAAAAAGCCTTATAGCTCACTGGAAAGATATAAAATCTTTCGCAAATCGCTTCATGTTTTCAAGATCCCGATCCATTATTTCATGACCCAAGAACTGTCAAACGCATTTTAATCAAAATTTTGATATTTATGAGTTATCTATTTTAAAGGTGTTTCAAGGCTTTCTATATTTAATATTGCATTCATGATAACAATTTCTACATTGAATTTAATAATTCAAAGAGTGATAAGTATTAATGATAAGATTTGAAAATTAAGAAATATTTGTATAGTAGTTCCTTTCGTTATAGATAATGTAAATTAAAAGTTAATACTTTTTTTAGATTAGTTTATGTAATCTGCAATTTATATAAGAATTAACTTTTTCAAGAATTATTAAAAATAAAATTCGTGAATAAAAGGTTTTCGTTAGTATGTTCAAATAAGTTTTAAGCCAAACAAACTCCAAAAAAAGTGAAACAAATGTAAAATTTCAATCGATCTGTCGATATATTTCCGTTCGCAGAGAATTTTTATAGAATAAATTTACATTTTTATAAAGTAAATTCTGCTTCTGATTTCATAATAAATATTACGAAATCAATCATAATTAAAATTGGAAACAGTAAAATATTGTATGTAATATTATCATGCATGATGCATACAGAAAATGATAATTTTAAATAAATATAACATCACAATGTTCAAATTTTAAACATTGTGATGTGTGGCCGGAAATATAACTAAACACATTCAGATATAAATGATATGTAAATAGGAAAACCACTTGTTGTTCTTTATTTTATTACTATTACGGAAAAGCAACACAATAAAAAGAATCCGAAACTTTTTTAAAGAAATATAATGTATATATAATCAGCATTTTAATTTAAGTATTATATTTTTGAAAGATATATACATACTTAATTTATGTCAATCAAAATAATTTTCCTGAATTGATCACAATAAATGTACTCACCTGAAAAAAAATTAATTATATTAATATTCAGAAAATAAACAGACATTTTAGCACATTGCATAAAATATTAAATATAATTATTCATTTATACATGATTTACAAATATTATTTTGACAATTTAATTAATTACAACTATAATGATATATTCATAGGATAATACTTCTTCAATTCTAGTATCCTATTCGACTTTATATTTACAACATCTAGATGGCATATTTCAACTAATGGATGATATTTATGTGAATTTGGAAATTGTCACAAACATTTATTCTTACGTCATATTAATGTTAAAATATAATGAAATTCATTGAAAGCATTTTCAAAATACAAAATTATATTTTCTTGTTATTTCTGCATTCCACATGCTATTTTCAAATTACAAGCTCTTATGTATATTGTTTGTTGAATGACTTTCCATCCCTAAGTACCATGTAAAGCTCATATTTTTTTATCATTTCCCTTCTAAATAGTGAATTTTCCATAGAAATTTATATCAAAAACAATATGAAAATATTAAATTTTATTAACAATTTCTTAAAAAATTGCTAAAAAAGGAAAAAAAATTACAAAATGAAAATCCTCATTACTTTATTGACTATTTTTTTTATTTTTCAGATATAAATTAATAAGATAAATTAATAAGATTTTATATAAATTAATAAGATCATAAATTGTGGAGAAAGGATAGAATATTGGCTGTTAATATCAATGCATGTGGAATATCGTCAAACCCTATAATACACTACTCTTATGTGAGCTGACCACGATTATACAAAATAATAAAGGTACATTCGTAATAAATTAGAATTTGTAATCATACTCATAATAGTACTAAGCTGCCTATCATAAAGATACAGAAAAGCATTAGGAGATTTTCACAATTTCCTAGCGACTATAAATCCTACTATAAATGTTGAAAATTGGGTAGCTTATACAACACCCTTCTCGTTTCCAACTTCTTACCAGAACAATCTGGAGCCGTACTGGTAAGAGCGGCTCTAGGGCCATAGAAAATGTGTGTGAATTGGTGGAAAGATGAATCCCCTTTTCAATCTCCTCTTCCATCATATTAACCATGTAAAAAGCAACAAGTTCAATGTAGGGTATTCTTTGGATATAAATCCACACCAGAGCCCTGTAGACTCCAAAGGAATTCGAGCTATTATCCGTTCAAAAGGATTCTAACAAAATAATGATATTGAGTTTCCAATTCTTTCGCCATTGTGTTAATCAATTTGTTTCTCGGCGGGTAGTTTTACACAAGAGAGAAAATTGCACTCGAAGGTGAGTCAGAAATGCACATCAATCATCCACATTTAAAGTTAGAGTTGAACCTACGAATTTTCGATTGAATTCTATTGCCTTAACCATTCGTCCATTAGCTCAATTTGATTGTGGCCGATACAGGAAGGAAACTTTGGGCTTCAGTTCAATATAATGGGGGTCTGTTTCTCTTCTGAATTGCGTAGATTGTGTTGCCTTGATTTTAAATATATTTTAAATAGTTCTAATAAGAGTAGAACACCCATATCAAAAGTGTTCACAAATCGACAAACCTAACTGTAAATTGTTAACATCCTATTGTTTAGGACATTATTATATCATTGTTATACAATATTGTATGCTTTTTTCCCAAAAGAATTCTTTATTTTTCTGAGAAAAATATCTGAAGTGAAATAAATTTATGTAAAATACAAGCAGTGTTTAGTTTATAGAAAAATTCATTTCTTGAAGAAGTTCAATTCATGGAAAAAATGTATAGAGGATTATGGAATATAAATGGACAGTATTGAATAACGATTACAGTCATACATCTGGAGAGTATATCATTGTCTGTGATGGGGCAATACATATTTTACTAACCGTTTCTACAGAGCCTAGTGCTCAAGTCTTGCTCAGCAGAATGAAAGATCTTGGTTTCAAATTTTGCAATTTCAAATTCGTGAATATGAACTTGTATATTTATTCCGAAAATATTAATTACGTTTAACATATTTTTCTTCAAAATACAAACGTATATTTGCTACCTTTTACATGCACAGATTTTGCAAGTAATATTAAATAAGAATTCTGAAAATTAACGCCGAAAGTCAAATAGCTTCTCGAGACTTTTTTATTACTTTAAAGAAACATTTATTTATTCTGTATTGATATTTTATGAAATTTGTTTTTAGTTACGGTTATCATAAAATCAATAAAAATAAAGAAGATAATTAATTAGAAACAATTATATTCATTAATTTTGGAAAAAATTCCTTTTTTTATTAAAAAAATACCTTTATTATCACATTAAATATTTTTACTATTTGTATAAACCTATTTAAATGTCTTGCATTTTACTTCACTACCTTTACTACACAGACACATGTATTATGTATGTATAATTGGAAATTTAGACTAATTTTTCAAACTTTTGATACCACGAAGTAAATTACTTCGCGGTCGTAGTCTGACATAAGTCCCTGCAACATGGACTGCGTGCAGTCTGTCGAGATGATCTTCTATTGATCAGGGACCGCGTATTCTTATGTTGAAAATCCAGTTTAATCTCAAGTACACCTTATATCGAAAGACCAGCTTCTACATGCCTTTCACTGTCCAACAGTGATGAGATTAAATTCCGGACTTTTGAGAGCGGATCTTGCACTTTTGGATTTTTAATCCTTTCAGTAAGAGCATAAGTTTTCAATGATTACCCATCTCGACAGGTCCATAAATCAGATATTTTTCCAACAAAATTCTTTCATTGCAAAAAATATTCAAATGATCAATTTCTCATTGTATTAAATTTTAAAAACTAAAATGTAATTAAAATAAGGATATTTTTCTTTTCCTTAGTTCAGATGATGATTGAGATATATTATTTTTTTGAAAATATTAACTCTTTGTAATAATCGAATGCTACTTATTCCAGACGTTTTCAGTATATAAGATAAATTTCCCTGAAAATAAGTGGATTTATTATGAAAATTTAATTTTATGGAATCTTTGAATGAAGAGATAATTGCCTGGTAAGGAAATGTCCTGCTTTTGTTTTTGGGGAAGTAGAAAATTTTCAATAACTCTCATCAAATCCATTTTGCTAAAATGTCTTGCGCACAACTAGCATGCATGAACTTGATACATAGTTTGATAAATATAAGATTGGAGAGGAATGTTCCATCGCAGATGTCAACCTCGTCAGTCATTCATTGTTGAAAGTATATAGGTAATTAAATGCATATGATGACTTCAGTTGTCATCAATAGTAATGTGGGAAAAAAAGAATGTCATAACATAAAATATGTATGAAATTTTAATTTTTACGAGCAATTACATTGAAGACAAAGATAATGTGTAATACTCAGATTTTGCAAAATATTTGCACTTATATACTTAAATTACAAATCTTAAATAAAATAAAAGTATCAAAAATAATCTTTGAAAATAGTCTTATTTACAAAGTATATAATTCTGCACTGTATCTTATTTACAAAGTATATTTTTCATTGAGTATTAATATATTATTCAATTTGGAAACTACCAAAATAATTAGTTTAATACAATTCTAAGAAAAATGAAACTATTTCCAACACAGAAATAACCTATTTAAATAACTTGCGGTCCCACTTTAACCATTCTAAACTGATATTTAATAAGTAAACTAAAGTCAACGGTTTTGTTTAATATCGCACAAAATACATGTATTCCAATGAAACCATTTGCTCTTTTTGACCAATTAAATAAAACCATAAAAGCTATTAGAAAGGAAAGTAGTACCACAATAAAAGAAAGTAGATCTTTTCATTAATGATGGCTGATACATTTGGTTTCGTTTCAACTGATGAATCGTTGCCATTAAAGAGGCTCCAATTTCCCGGATATCTTTTCCCGGCTGCCATTACTTCAAATTAAAGGAGACTTCCTTCTTGGATTTTGCGGGAGACCTCCCTGAAAACTGCAGGATTTATATTGCTTGAGAAACGGGCGTAATTGAACCTCTTTTTTTAATCTAAGTATGTAAATTTCTGCGTAAACTCTTTTTTTTTAGCGTTTCATCAGAGGTATTTTTTCACTTATGGAAAGTGATGGTTTCGCGTTTTCATTGGATTTGAAATGAAGTGCGAAAAAAAATTTATTCGAGGAATCAATTTATCACGTGATAATAGCCTGAGTGTAAAAAAATGGCTTGAGACACTTCAGAGATTCTTTTGGCTGAGATGATAAATATGAGTGAATCAAATTTCTAGTTTAAATGATCAGCATAAAATATTTTGGAAATAAGATTATAAGACACATTTTATGGAATCTAACATTCATTTATAGTAAATATATTTACGTACATGAAAAATAAATTCACTTGTGTTATATAAGCTTATATTTTGAACGTGAAACTAAGAAATTCCTGTGTAAAATAAAATAGAAATATGTTGCACATGAACAAACTAAGGTTCGACATGAGTAAAATTTCTTAAAATATTTAAATGCAAATGTAATAAAATATTTACTGAACAGTATAATCATTAATAATTTCTTGCTACGCTATTGAAATACATTTTTATCACATCCAATAACACGATAAATCTCTGTATTTAATCTAAATATATTTAAAATACGAATTTGTTTAGCACCGTCTATCATTGCAATGCAGCCAGTTCCATTCATCAGAGCTTTAAAATACATGAAATGGTAAGGATGCTCTTGATTCACTCAGAAGTGCAGCGTCAATAAGTGCATCCCACATTTGGACTCCCTCTCGTGCGAATTATCTATAAATGTCTAAAGTATTGGATGATACTTTTAAAAAGACCTCTCGACGTTTAAGGAAACATTATTGTCTAATATATATATCTATATAATTTTGTAGATGATTTAAAATGCGTATTAAATAATTTATAATAGATTATATTATTTTATTATTTTTCTTTACAACGCGCAGTTGATAGCCTTGTTTTTAATTTAGGATATTTTATTGTTAAAATGTGCATTTAATGATTTTCAAATAATTAAAGTCTTCGTCACTTCAGTGATTTATCAGTTTTATAGAATCATCCATTAGTTATAAATGATAAGCACAATTTTTATTACCATTAATTCGAGAAGCGTCATTTATCACCAACGTGAAATAATTAATATTGAATTCGGTCAACCAAGTATTGTTGATAAGAAGTGACTAAACATTAATACAATAAGGAAGTACTAATATCTTTACATTCCAATGGGAACTTATGACTTTTTTTTACTTAAAATGTATCATAGCAGATGCGTGTAATTTAAGCGTATGAAGTGTGTTAAATATGATAATAAAGATAGAATGTGTGAGTCTATTGAAAGAGTTAGACACATCCGCAATTTTAAACAAAAAGTGATTCCAAAATTTACATTGAATTTTAACTTTTAATATATTCTCATGAACTTGAATTTAATACAACTTATATAGCCATTTTTTAACAATAGGCTACTTTTTCGATGGGAAAATTTCGAGAGAGAAAAAAGAATTTTGTTACATTTTTCCAAATGTGAGTAAAAGTTCATACAAACATAAATGCATGAAAATTTTCCTCAACTATAAAACTACATATATTAAAACTGGAATATCGAGATGCCTCTTTGGAAATGCATTCGGGACTTACTACCGATTGGAAAAAACAAAAACAAGTTCATTAGAAAGGACAAAAACAATAAGTTTTCGAAAATTAGAAAAAATAAAAATATATTTTTCCAAAAATTTAACTGATTTACATAATTATACTTAAAAGATAAAGAAATATTGGACATAATAGGAAAGATCTGTGAAACTAAACATACTTTTCTTAGCCTATGGTTCTGTGTAGATGATGGTCTTAAAGGAAGAGAAAGAATAACTCGTCTCCGCCCTTATATCTAGCACAATTCCGGAACGGTATGCATCGTGGCATAAACAGTCTCACCTTGAATTCAAATCAGCGTTATTCAAGATTAAATATATTTTAAATGCTAAAAAATAGGTTTTGTTTTATTTAAAATTTTTTATAAATTTTTAAATAAAACAAAACATATTTTTTTAGCAAGTCAAAAATCAAAATCCTGATATCAGTCTTCTTGAATTCTCTGCAACTAATCTCGATTCAATCCCAAATAAAATCTCCGATTCACAAAGATTTTTTTGATATAAATTGAAGCATCTTTACATTTTAAGACATCTTTCTCTGATAGTAATAGTTTTGAAATAAAACAGAAATTGTATAGTTTTAAACTTATTTTCTTCAAGCTAACTTCTTTTAAGTTACTTTAAGTGTGCGTATTTTGGACACTTGTTTTTATAATATTCAAATCATGACAATGAAATGTTTCCCGATTCACACACACACACACACATATAGCACAGTTTTTATAATTCAATTACTTTACCTGTGAGAATGTATGGGAAAAGTGTTTATGCGTCTTTGCTAAAAATATATATCTGCACAAGGCTTTAAGTATTTTAAAATTTGTTGCGACAAATTCTCAACTAAAAATAGAGAAAAATGGAAAATATTCTTTTAGTTTTTTGATTTTGTAAGAATATAACTCATTATGAGTAAAAAGTCGAGAAATAAAAAAGATCCTGTTAAAAGTACATTAATTATAATATTAAAAGCAGAAAAAAATAAAAAATGACTCAAAATTAATTGAACAAATATCTTGAAATTTGTTAAATTAAATGCGCATATAAAACCATTCTATTTTCACCTAAATGACAATATTCTATATTAAGAAAATCATTCATTTAAAATTTTCAAATCAAACATTTTGATGAAATGTAGGATACATTTTACAATAGCTATATCAGCAGAGGAAAATGTTGATGGAGCTCCGAAGCAAAATATCTTTTAGTTACAGCAACTCTTTCCCAACCCTCTTTTTTCTATTTTTCTGCTTGCGAAATTTGACGGTTTATCATAGGACATGATTGGAAAATAAACTACTGTTCCAAAAGGATATATCATTGCTTTCTCACAAATTATGCAAGTATATTAAATTATTGATCTCCATATTCAAAATACAATAAAATCTGAATATATGGTTTCAGATGACAATTTTATAGAAACTATAGTAATAGTTTAAAACAATTGTTACAAAAATTTGGCTTTAGGTTTAAATACCATATACTATCTTGAATTCGAATTTAATACAACTCATATAGTATTTTTTGAATAATACATAACTGTTTTCATTAGAAAATTTCCAAAGGAATATGTTATAGTTAACTTCCTGGCTTCTAATAAAAGAGATTAGAGTTATGAAAACTTCTTAAACATCTAGAGTTCATTGCCTTCTAAGAATACTTTCTGCAGATCATGAATATAACATCCAACGAAAAAGAATAAATATAAAATCGCCTAACGATAATGCAAAACCGCAACGTTTCTTAAGAGGGATGGAAAGTTTTTACTATAAATTATTAATATTTTTGCTTGAATTCCAAGCTCTAAAATTTCCTGGTGAAAAGTTTTTTTCCAAGCCATTGAGCAAATTCATAGATATTTGGCTGGATGTACACGGAGTTTTCGCTGTTTCTTTAAATTGCTAAATCCTGGATCTTAAATATAAATATTTTTTATATTTATACATGTTTGTCACAGATATTCCCGGACTGTTTTTTCTTAGCTGGCTGACGAGGCGGTGAAGTCGGCGAGGGATCTAAGCTCGGTAAAGGTAAGCAGCAATTTTTGAGACGACACATTCCACGGTGAGATGTATACTGTATAAACAAAAAACGTTCCCGTTGTTGGAGCAGCATGCAGTCTCGAATAGGCAGGCGGCACCGGATGTCTTTCTGTTCCTAAGGGTCCAAAGAGCCCTAAGCAGTATTCGGCGCTGGACACGGTAGAAGCCGGGACGACGTCTTTGACTGAGAATCCCGTTGACGGCTTCCAAGACGCCTTCAATGATTGGGCGAAGCGTTGTCAACAATGCATCAAAGGAGAGGAAATTTCTTTGAAAACTTCAAAAAAGATTGTAATACAAAATAAATAAGTTACGAATGAATTTTTTAAGGATTTAAGTATATACTAAGGAGCTGAGATCGAAAAATTATTTGTAAATAGATGTTTAATATTATAACAGCTCAATTTAAAATCTGTAATTTGAAGCTCAAATTGCTTCACACATTTCAAATAAGAAATTTAATTTTTTATAATTTCTTCCATATGTAACCAATTCTTTACAATGTTTATAGAGTCGTCTTTGTTTGATTAAATGTGACATTTCTTTCGTATAGGAAAAACTTAAGCTGGAACAGATTAAGGAAACACTTAACAGTTTACAAGCAAAATATTTCGCGTTTTAAAAATCCATAAATCAACAACTTTTTCTTTTTGTGAATTTTAAAACTTCAAAATAAGTTAATATGGCTAAAAGATTTAGTTTTGAGGCTTTTACGAATCGAAAAACATCAGTCTGTGATTTCGGATGTGTTTTTGTATATAAACGTGAGAGAGAGAGATTTGCATATAAAAAATAACTGTGGATCACTACTTTCTGCTTTGAAAGCATTTGGCAAAAATCTTTAAAAATAAAAATGATGGCAAATTATTATCATAATTTATAGCAATGAAAAGTGTATTAAACCCTTTATTATTTATGATATCATCTAGTTTCATGAAATTTTAATTTTTGGCTTGCGTACCAGATCACAATAAACAGTAATTTCTTTAATTTGGATTATGTATTCGTGTAGGAACTTGAACAGTGAATGAGTAGATTATAACACAAATATGTTTGCATATTTTAAAATTATGAAAAAAAATCACTTAATAAAAACAATCGGAATAATTACCATTGAAAAGGTGTTTTGGCAGGAGGATTTTTCAAATTTATCTTACTTATATGTAAAAACATGCAATTGTAACGAAGAAATGCTATTAAGTTTATGATTTTTCGTTTTGTTCACAAGTTATGTTTATTGACTTAATTAAGCTTTATAATAATAAATTAAACATATTTTTTGAAAGTATATAAGAAACATGGATATAAAATTTAACTCAAATCTGAAACTTTTTAAAATTTTCAAAAAATCCTCTGGGTTTTTCTTTTTTATTTCCTCAACAGCCATAAATGAAATTCTTCTGATGGCAACTGATTTATTTCACATTATATAACATGTAAGGATATTCCAAAATAATATATTCAGAGAATATATCTTAATACTCTGAGAAGCATTTAAGGTCTTGAATCAATATTTGCTCTCTCCCCTTTGTTACCATGACATCACACAATAATCTGTCTTTTCCCAACACGGGAAAATCATCCTCTATATTGGAAAACGAAACCAATTTAAACTTCCATTTAAATAGCCGCAGTGACTTGGTGAAGGAAAACATTTACTTCGCAAATGAGGATTCTCTTTTAACCTCCCACTCCTCGACAATCGATGCCTGGGTAAATTGAGGAGGGAAAAGGTCTAATATTTCCTTCAGACTGGCTAAAACAGAAAGAGCAATTAAGCGGCCGACAGAACAAAACTAAATTTTTCGACATGGGCGGTTGTGTCTGATCGATTGGGAAATTGGCACATTGTTTTCCTTCATTGGCTGCTGAGATGGAGGAGTTTGTTGGCCCAACCATTTACTGGTAAAAATTTACAATCTGGTACTTCTCGATTCTTTGGCGATTTTCTATCGCAAAGATAGGTGCCAAAATGCAACTAATAAGATAGCAGTTACACAAAAGCTATACAAAGATAGGGTTACCAGATTAGCCAAAATGAAAGACTATCTCTATAATGTGTCACCAAACCAAGTGGTACCCGATTCCACACCGAACCCCATTTACCAGCTATGGCGAACACAAAGAATATAAAGCAAGAAGCAATACTTAAGTTTAAATTTAACCCTTGTATAAGATATCGTTTGCTAAACTGTAAGAACCCACTTATTTTCTTTTTAATAGTTACAAGCAAATTACTTCGTTTTTTCCGATTCAATTAGTTTTTAATTCAAACTTAAAAAAAATGACTCATGATATTTGATAAGTATTCTTAAGAGAGTCACTCATTCTAATAATTTCTCTAGCTAACTACAGTTTCTATATATATGACCTTGAAATTGCACTGTAATTGAAACCAGATGATTTTGATTCTCTTTCGTTTACTCTCCTTATTTTCTTCTACTCGCTGTCTCATTCAAATACGCACATAAATAAAAGTATTTTGAGCACATTAGTAACCAAAATGAAAAAAACCCAAAAAATTTAATAAAAATTATTCATTTAAATTTTAATACAATGTCGATAAATAATTTAATATCATATTTACAGTATACTTTAAAATTCAGACGCGGTTTTAGGTAAACGTAAAGCAATATATAAGAACAAATGTTATTTCAACACCATTTTTAAATATCATAAGTAATACAAAAATATTAGAATATCTTAATCAGAAAAATCTTAAAATTCCTTTAGCTGACATAAATATTGGGTATAATTAAAGTTTAAATTTATTTGTGTTATATAATTTGTGAAATAAAACGCTTCTTTTTACTTAGAAGAATTCTATACAAATACATATAAACAGTAAAAAATTATATGTAAGTATATAACCCCAATTTATTTAAATGGATTTTTCTTACAACTCGTCTATTGGGCATATTTAACCTTAGACCGTAAGGTTAAATATGTCCAATATAGACGAGTTGGCTCCGTAAGATACAGAATTCTTAATAATTAAAAGGCATTCAGTGGTTTTGACGAGGTTACCTTCAAAATGAATGAGTTCTCACAATTTAGAAATAAGTAGCAAAGAAAGAAATCCGAAATTTAATCTGCAACCTACAAAGCTACAGTTTTAGTTGAGGGCAGTTTAGCCACGATTTATTTTACATACTACCAGAGGCCGTCAGAAAACACGAGACAGCGAATCCTTGCTTACATTTTCATACTCGAAATTAGATTTTTTCTTTTGCTTTTCATTATGCTGTTAAATTTATTTTCAACATCATTTAAATTATATGTATATATTTTAATATTATCACTTTTGTAAATGCATTGAAATTTTCACTATTTGAATAGTTCGCTTTTAGATAATTTCGATTTATTTTAAAAATTAAAAAAAAATTATTTTTAAAAAATGTGATATAAATTTTGAATAAAAGGTTAATCTGAATGAATGAATCAATTATTAATTACATTCCTAGCCAAGGGGCAAATGAGCAACCTGGGCCCCATAGGGTTGAAGTCTGACTTTTCTGCTACTCCTGCGGTCTGTAGACCAATTATCCAGCCGCTCCTGATATAAAGAATTGACGCTGCTGTTTGAATCGGAGTTTTCCTTCTCCCAGCTACCTCCAGAAACGGAAACCTGTCTGGCAAGGAAGACCCTGCCAGTAGCTAAGCTACCGCCGGCATAGCTCTTTGGGTTGCTGTAGTCCACCCACCACGACAAACAAATATAATTTTTTGAAGGTGCAGGTAAATCTTAATGGAAATTTGAGGAAAATGATGGCTGGGTAGAATTCTGTAAATGAGAAAACAATGCTTTAGTGAAAATCCAGTCATGATTGTTAGCTAATAACAAATTTGGTTTTAAATAATTGTTAACAGGAAAAAAGTACAAAAGTTTCGGTGCTGTAATAGAATGCTTGGAAATTTCTTAAAATCTATAGTTTTGCAGATGAAACTTCATGATTATATAAAGTTTAGAGAATTCTTAAGGAATTCGATGGTTGCGGAAGAAATATTTTTAGTTACACAAACACATAGTCGTTAATGAAGAGTATGATTTGTTGCCAGAGAAATCTATATTTTGCATAATTGAGAAATCGAGAGTAAATGGCATATATATATATATATATATATATATATATATATATATATATATATATATGTGTGTGTGTGTGTGTGTGTGTGTATGTGTGTGTGTGTGTGTTCTCTCTCTCTCTCTCTCAGCTTTTTTTAATGATAAAGTAAATATTGCTAGAGGCAAAAATAAATTCTTTATATGAAATAATTGCAATTTTAAAAAATATAATACTGGTGAGGTTCATCTGCAAAAACATATTTTTAAGAAGGCAGTACAAAATATATTGTCACGGATTGCATGTTCGGTATGGCAATAAGAACTTGGAATCTGTTGGACACGTAAGAATCCACAATATCTCCTTAGCCATAAGCTGTTCGATAGACAATTTTTCTGTTTATTTACTTCATAGATTGATGACAACTGGATTGAAATAAAATGGATGCGTAGAAAATTAGTGTGCATAAAATCAATTTTGCAAATAAATTTCCCAACACATTTAACCACAATAATAACTACTAAATGCCTCGCTCCTCACATGGAAAATCTCACAATTTATAAGATAAAACTACATTAAGCTCTTCCAGCCAAATGCAGGCAATCATAATATTAACCTCATGACAGCATTTTGTGGCAAAGTAATGTATTTGAGTTATAAATAAACCTCAATCAAATATAATAAAGTTATTAAATAATGTTTACTCAATAATACAGCATCATAGCTACTTCAGATAAAAATCTGTTTTCTACATAAAGTACTGATTTAACGACCTTTCAGCTGGGATGAGAAAGGATCATAAATGGCATTTGAGTCTCGTGGTACTGCTTCACAGAAATACTGCCACAGCTCTAATCCCTACAGGGAATTTGCCAACTTGCTATTTATTTCCAGCGTTAAACATGTCTATCACGTTTTGGTAGGGAATTATCTGTTTGGCTTTTTTTCAGACTGGTGAACTGAAATACAAATAGGCGATCGAAATTGGTTTTTTCCCTTTTCTTGACAATAACTACATATATATTTTTAGTATAGACGCCCATCATGAAATATGTTTTTAATTAAGTTACACATATAGCTGTAATTTTTGAAAAATATATATTTCAAAATTCAGTTTATTAAGATAAAAGTCAAGTTTAATGAAAATTTATAATTTTGTAAAAAATTGCTTTTGTTTTACTTAATGTACAGAATGCTTCATACTCACTGAAGAGTTAGTGATAAGACGACGATTTTTAAGTGGAAGGTCTTGACTCTTTCATCAAAGCTATTATTGCAGAATGGGGGATCTTCTGTGCTTTTGAATGCATATTTTTCTTTACACTAACTTAGGTCTGTCCTGATTTCCTTTTTGTGGCAGATTATATATATATAATTCATTACATATAAAAATTACTATTAGAAGGCTTTTACTGTGGTTTGTTATTTGACAATTACCTTTATATATATATATATATTAATAAGCTAATATCTTCAGACAGAAAAACTGACTGACAATCTATTCAGGACACTCTAGATATACCTGTACTGATATTTTGATAGTATTTCATATCCAATTTAAAACATTACACTTATTTACACTTGTATTAGTTTCAAAATAGAATTCCATTTACTGCAGTGAAAAAAATAAAACATAATTTAATATGAACATTCAAAATAATCAGTTTTGTCCACAGCCTGTGTCCTTCATATGATTTGGTGGAAAGCTCAACACTGTTCACGAGTTCTGTGAGGCACAAGGCATGACTAGAGGTTTCAGAAAACGGGGTGATTTTTCAAGGAATGCGTGGGAATATATTACCGAATCCTGAGTCACCTGCATGTGCCAGGGCAATTACTTAAAAAAACCTGTTTTACGCATGATCAAAGGCTTTTTCAAAAATACTGATCTGCATAATCACTTACTCGTAAGATATTTGCATTAAATAAAGGGAATTTTAAATAAATCAGCTTTAAATTAAAAGGGAATATTTAAAAGAAATTCACACATAAAAATATTATATTTTATCATCTTTCACTTGGGATTTGAGGATTTAAGTATACCAATTACTCTCTCTTATAGTTCATTTCCCTCTGTGTTATAAAACTTCAAAACTTGAGTTTGCTTAGCGTGAGCACAAAGTAGCATCGAAAGACCATAAATGACCATAGGAACATCCACTAAAATATTTCCCGGCTTTAGTGGGTAGCAGATTGCATTCACGTGTTACAAGAATAAATTATTTAATATCCCGAAGAAAAATTTTTTCCTCTCATCTCTATAAATGTGCGCAGCTAAAGAAGAACAGTTTTCATTTTCAGTGTTCAACAGTGTCTGGAATCGAATACGGATTCTTTTTTTCCAACAAAGCACAATAGAGTACACAATGAAATAAAACATCCATTTTTCATATTAACCTGAATGCCAAATATTTCATATAAAACATCTTGGTGATTTATTTATCCATACAAAGTAAATGCTATTGGCATTTAATTTTTCCTTTAGAAATAAAATTATTTATAGAAATTTACACAGAATATTTGTATTAACCATCACACGAAATGTATTGAACTATATATTCAACATTGAATTTTACATATTTTAGGTAAGTTTTAACAAAAATAATTCATACAAAGTGAAGTCTTTCTAAAATATTTTATTTCTTATTTCTAAATATTCTATGAAATATTTCTAAAATGCTCTCCTAGGAGAGCATAACTCTTGAGTGTTGAGCACCTAAATAGTCTGTTGAGAATTTGAAACTTCCAAAATAGCATACAGACAGTTTTTTTAGTAGTTTCAACTTAATGTAATGAATTTCTAGGAAAAAACAATTTTTGTTTAACTGGAAATTGTGAAAAGTCAGGAACAACTTTAGTACATTTTGTTAACTTAATTTAGAGATAAAAATTCTAAAGCTGAGAACTTTAGATTTCATGTACATATTCAATATAAAATTAAGGTTAAGAAGGATTTAAAAGAAAATAATTCCTTTGAACTAGTTCGTTCATGAAATAAACCTTATATCATCTTTTTGGGTCACTTGATAATCAGATTCATATACTTCTCTTAAAATTTCAATTAATTTAAAATCAATATATATACATAAATTGAAAAAAATAACAGTAAAATTTAAACAAACACTAAGTGGCTTGATAGCTCCGTGGTGTCAAGAGTGCCCGCATCTGTTTCCATGATTGAGGGTTAATTAAATGCCTTATTAGGGGGTCAGCCTAACGCTGAGTTTCAGTTCCTAAACATGCTTGGCACTCAGTTTTATCGACTTACTGGAAGATGAAAGGCTGAGGATCGGACCGATGGGTTAAAAGCACGAAGCGCTACCAATACCCCACCGGTATTAATGTGTGCAATCAATAAAAATTTTCTTGATTTCAAAGTAATGATTCAATGAAATATAAAGCTATACTTCAAAGTTATTTTGTTTGAAATTTTTGAATTTTATGTGTTAGATTAAAGTCCTTATATAATAATTATGTATGAAACATTAAAACATTATATATACTTGGAAGGGAAGAATATAATAAATTTAGCTATTCACAGTTGTTTAACTGAAAAAAGTCATCTTAAATTTCAATATTTAAATTTTTACTTGACATGCTCATTCTGTTCTTATTAACTTCCTTTATCCGTAAGATATAAGTTTTATAAATGTAATTCTATTTCGTCAGGACATCATGAAAATATGAAATGCTATCCAAATAAAAGCAGCTGTTTATTATTCGAAATATTTAAATGAAAAAAATTTATTATTCATTAAATTTTTGTTTATCAAAAATAAGCATACGCGTGCATAATATAAATGCATCTTAAATTTCTGGAAAATGTTACTCGTGACTCTAGATGTTGACCAGAAGTCAATACATAATTTGGTCGAAGAATGATATGTTAAGAGAGAATTTTTTTTAACATTCATCTTTATTGTTTGGTAAGCATAAGATCTAACGATTAGGGAGACTTATTATAGTTTGTGAGCATATATCTTATCTACAAATTATGGAAGCTAAAAGAGAAAAATGTAAGAACACAGGTGTCAACACCCTAATTTAAAAATGGCTATCTTAAGTGTTTTTGTTGGAGGGCGTAAACCAACTATATATATAAATTTAACACAGTCATACTATGTGATTTATTATACATATCAGAAATCAATTTAACCTTGTGAGAAAGGGTATCGTTCATATGATGGTAAATAAGCTTGTTCGATAACGTATTCTCATAAGAGTCAATCGGTAATTAGTCATTGGAATGACTGCTTTTTTGGACGTTAAAAAATTTCAGTCGTCAATATTTCCAGGTTTTCTGTATGCCATACCACAGCAGTATGCTATAGTGTAGAGAAAGACACACAAACTTCGGTACTTACCTCGTTAATTCACGGTAATTTAGAATGAGGAGGCAAGTGATAAAGATAGGCCTATCACGATAATCACACCTAACCGTATTTCAGCAACAATTACGTGTTTACTGAAGTAGTTCTATGGATTTTCAAGTGAATACATTTTAGTTTTCTTAGTTTTCTGGAACCGCTCTAGATGCAAGTCAATGAATGAACATGAACACTGAGTGACCCGTTCTTTTAAATTTTTTCTAATGAGTTGAATGAGGTCTCTTTTGTGCAATTGTCTCGAAAGTGCTATAATGTTTTCATTAGTTTAAATTTAGTCTTTTGTTCTCAGGGGTTGGCGAAATGACTTTGATTTTTTAGCTAATTAAAACAAGACAAGCTAAAATTAATTATTTTCCTACACAATTATTTTTTTTATTTAAATGCGTGAATTTTCCTTGAAATAATTATCTAATAAAGATATTTCCATAATAAAATCTATACATAATAGTATTCGAAGTACATATATTTTTTATATTATACTATAATATTTGAAACACTTACATATGAACCTAATTTTAAATAGAGCGTAAATGAATAATACGCTTTTAAATAAAGTAATTGCTTTGTTATGCAGCGCTTAGTTCTTGAAATATTTGAGTTTTAAAGTAATATTGATTTTATTTATTTAATGAAAACTTTTTCCTAAATTTTCCATTTTGTAAATTTTTTAATTAATTTTTGCTAATAATATTTGCTGAAAACACTAGAAGCCAACAGAAACACATTTAAGACAATTTTAATGTAAGATATATGAGAAAGAGAAAGTTAAATAACAAAATTTAAGAATAATGAAGATATTGGAAATTTTTGGAATTTCGTTACTTACGATACTTAGAATATTTTACAATGAATAATTTTGGGGCAAATTATTTTGCAGTTTGAAAACTATTTGAAAGTATCGCTGTGGGTTTTCCACAAAGTGGATTCAGAAATCTCTATGTGAAGAGTAATATGATACTTACGAAGAAGATTGTAAACTTGCAGAAAATATAAATTTATACGCATCGATCACAATTAAAAGTCTGTATTCAAAGTTATAGGAAAGAGCAGATTTATAGCGTGCTGAAATATTAAGATTACTGATTCAAGGATTTAAATTCTTATCAACATTTCAGCTCACAAATATTAAATGCATTTTTATAAAAAATTAAATTTTTTAGGGTAGATTTTATTAGAAGGATAAAATCACTTTAATATTTTAAACAAATAATACAATAGTTATAAAAACTATCATTTTTATATTCTTTCATATTTTTTTAATTTGTTCTCTATATTTAAAAAATGAATGTAGTATGAAAATGTATAAAAGTATCGGTGTAATTAAATAAATGATAAACTTCTTCACACACACAAACGCTAAGAAATTAAGCTCTGCTTTTTTTGTATATTAATGTTTATTAAATAAAAGAACTAGATTATAGAAAATAAAAATAGAACAATATAATTTTAACTAAATTCTGAAAATTATTAAAACTTTATAAAATATAAATCTAAGATCAATATTAATTCACCAAAAAATAAAAGAAAGCAAAAAATGGAAAATTTAGTCTCTATGACAAAATGCAGTGAACAGAAAACCAATCTAAAGCTATTTTAAGATAATCTTTATACCTACAATACAATTTTGCCTTCTTGGAGAACATTTCGTATTCAATGGACCATATTGACTTGTCTTAAAAGAGAAAACCCGGAAACTGGCACTTACTCTGACAACAGTGGTTACTACGTAACAGTGGTTGGGATCGATCCAATTCACACTAAAGCTTAACACTCAATGACTTAAATACGATTACCTTAAATTATTGTCTTGTAAATCATTTTCCCAAAAATGATGATCGAAAGTATTGACTTTAGGGGAGATTGAACGCCACCTGAAGAATAATGCAAGATTTAAAAGCTAATGAAACCTCAACTTGGGATGCACTTTTTATAGTAAGAAGATGTTTCTTGAAATTCAAACACTACTAGATGGCGTTAAATATGATGAACACTCAACGCAAATGGATACTCAGAAACTTATAAAACATTGTGTAATATTCAGTTAACAATGGAAGAACCAGTTTGTTTGTTGCTTAACAATTATTTTTTGGTCACGAGAGCTAGTTAGGCCGTGAACTACAGTTTATAATGGATTCCGAACCAATAAAATTCAAAGCCCGAAGTAGGAATGGAATCCATGAGCTATTGAATTGAGGTCCAAATTGTTAGTGTTTGGCCATTATTGATTTATAACCGTAAAAGGAACTTTGAAATTTTGAGCTATAGTCTTACAAGAAAAGGGATTTACTACACGGGCTAGATTGACATTAACTTTGCATACTAAAAAATATTTTCTCTTCATTAAAAAGAAAAATTAAAATAAATAAAAATAAAAATAAATAATAAATTAAATATGCTATATAATAAAAAATATTAATTCAGAGATATTGTATTATTTGTCCCTATTTTTTCATAACTGCATTCCATGGGCTTCATAAAGTTAACTGATTGCAAATATAATTTTTCCCTTTTACTTTAAGAAAGCTCATTTCTATTAAATTTAGGAAAGGGATAATATTAACTGTTATCTAATCTTATCGCGAACTCTCTTTTCTACTTTGTAAATTAAATCAACAAAATTTCTTAAACCAACCAATACACCATTGTCAAATACAAATTAACTCTTATTTTATCATACTACGAATGTTTTTATTTTCAATTTAAATAAAAAATATTTTATTAATTTCGTTTTTTATGAAATATTGTTTCTTATACGTTTTTCTTATAATAGAAATGCTAAAATTAATATTTGTGATTAAATATATATAATTGTAACCATAAATTGCCTTTCTAAATTTTTTATATGAAATAAAAAGTAGTTTTCGTTTTAGGAAAAAGTGCTACTACATCCCTCAAAGTTGAGATCTGAAAAATAAAGTTCACGAAAGCAAATAAAATAAACCTTAAAATGCCAAACTCAATACCAAAACGTTTTAGTTTCCACCAAAAGGCACTGCAATATTTCTTTCCCTCAAAAAAATATAAGTGGACAGAAAGTTTGAAATTTACCTTTTATAAAAAAGGTGCTAGTTTTACTTAAGCCAGTATCTCCATGATCCTAGGGGAAAATACGAAGAAAAAACAAATATCCAGATACGTTTCTATATTGGATCGGTTGCGGAGGTGCACCTGGAATTTGAAATGAAATGGCGCAACGCTTTTCAATAGCATCTAAAGAAAAGACACGGGATGAAAAAAGGAAACCAAAATCGATAGCCTGAGCCAGATTTGACCAGAGTCCATATCTCTTAGAAAGCAGTGGTAAAGAAAGTGCCAAAGATTTGTGATTCAATTCCAGTTCTGGGAAAAAAATGCTAGCGTATATTTGAAATCAAATCGTGTCACTTGACTATTTCTTTTAGATGGACTGTTTGTGGTCGCAGCATTCAGAGCTGGATTTGGATAAAAGAAAGTGATAAATCGATTTTAAAATTTCCATCGGTTGTGATTTTCCGTGGTGGATTGCTCTTTCATTGTGAGTGGATTACAAGTCAGCGAATATGAGCTATTCGATCTGTTTCTTAGATTAAAATGTCCAATATCTGTCGTTAATGGTAAAAGCAACGAATTTTGGTGGGATAACCGTTGCATTCTGTTTTCTACAAAAGTTGCTCCATGTTTCTCGTTTGTCAATGTAAGAGGACAGTATAACTGCCACATTTTTAACGGTGCATAGTGGACAAGCTAATAGCCTTAGACAGTTTTAGGACATTTCAGTGTCCAGTGCAAATTTACTTCAGCGAGGGGATTCCATAGAAAGGGGGGAAGAAAATTTGGAAAATTCACCAGTTCCAGCCAAGACACATTAATGCAGAAGCTGGAAACGCAATATCCACATCTTAAGTTCAGTTTGGAAGAATATTTTTTGAAGGAAATAACTTCGTATTTAGTAAAGAAATAGAGTGACAAATAAATTAATCAGTCATAATCGTTGCCTATAAATAATACAAGGAATGAAAGAAGTTATCTTCACCCTAATGTTAGTCTTTCGATGTTCAATGACTTAAAACTTTAAGTAAACCCCTTCTCACTTATCGTGATGATAGACAAAGTTGTTGCCATGTGTCTATGTGAAGTACCATATATTCGATGGAAAAAAATACCTTCCCTACTTTTTAATCGCCAAATAAATTGTTCCCGAGTCCATGTACCTACAATTTCCTGTTTTTGTTGAACACGTAAACTCTTTCTTAAAATTGAGAACTAAGCAAAGTATCAAGGGTAATCACATAAGTGGGTTGAAATGTTTTTATAGTTATAAACTTGCATGAAACTTTGTTATGCTATTTAGTAGCTAAAATCAATTATTTCAAATACATTTGGAACATCATAATGTACTCTTATTGAGCATTTTAATTTTTTAAATTCCTTAAATGAATAATCATTGAGAAATGAATCTCAAAAGAATAGTAAGATTTGTTTATTTTAACAGAAACAAGTTTTGTAAAAAGAATATTTAACGCATATGGTAATAGATACAAGTTACTATGAAATTGATTAATCCGATGATTATGTCTGATAACCTGTGATTACGCATAATCACCACTAAACTTGTGTGGTAAATGTGATAAATAATTGAATATTTATACTATGTTTACCTGTTGGTTTATAAAATCTCTTGCTTGCATAATAGTGAATTCAATAAGTTATTACTTTTTAGAGTAATAAAATTTAAATACGAAAAAAAATGAATAAATTTTGAAATAATGATAGACATTTTGTTCTTAAGAATTCAAAGAGCATAATTAGCATAAAATTTAAGAAACTTAATATTTTTTAATCTTAAAATTTAGATAATAATGGCTCTCTTGTTCGTAAGCATTAACAGTAGATATTTCTAAGCAGATATATTAGAGAATAGCATAAATCATCTTTATTTCAACAAAAAAAAACTTTTAATTGAAAAATTAGTAACTCCAGATAAATTTTTATGTCTTGTTAACTAAAAGACTTAAATAAAGATAACAATTTGAATTTTTAAAATTTTTTCAAAACATCATGTCAAAGGAAAATAAACTCGTATTAAAAAATGCAGTAATTTTCATTTATTTTTAAGTTTACTTATTTAGATGCATTAGACTCTTTTGACATTTAGAATTACAGTTTACCAGATTTTTTTAATATGTTTTTATCAAATTTGCAATCTCTTATGGAAATATATATTATCCCCATCAAATTATAATCTCTCATCTTATGACAGTAGAATGTCAAGCTTTAATAGAAACAGTCAATGACACTTGTCATAAGTAAACAGCAAATGAAAAGAGGAGTCGAATATGAAAATCCATTAAAAATGTGTGGGTGACTGTTTATCTGCATAATTTCTTGATTTAAAATGAGAATGATGAAGTGATTTTAATAAGCCAGTTGTTTTAATTAGGCAGGAAACAGTAAGAACATATAAAGAAAAGTGTTAAAGGATACTTAGAATCTCAGGCTATAAAGATACGGAAAGTTTCAAATCTTAAAATTTTCTTTTATCTATAGTGGTGACGCACACTGAAATAATAAGAATCAGATGCAGCCACAAAGCAGGAAATTTTTCACAAAATGTATTGACGAAGACACTAGAACTTCAAAACGGAGACATTTACCTTTTAAGAACAAAACAAGGAAAATATTCACTATGGTATAACAGATATCATTTCATAGTTTGTGAATAAAAAATTGTAATTCTAAAAAGCAGGAATATCAGCGAGGTGTTTGTAAGGGAGTGTTGAAATCTGAATAGGGCAAATATTAAACATCTAGAAAACTAAGCAACTCTAAATGTTATAATAGTTTAATGCATCTAAATAAGTAAATTTACAAATAAACGTAAATAAATTTATTTTTTTTTTAAATATGAGTTTAGATTGTTTTTAGCATGGGACTGTTTTGTATAGTTTCTAATAACCTAAATTGTTATTTTTAATCCAAATAGTTTAGTTAACACCAGATAATAAAATTATCTATTAGTACTAGTTATTATTTAATTCACCGTTTCGTTTAAAAAAATAAAGCATTTACTGAAATAACACAAGCTAAGCTCTTTTATTTTAAGTAATTTTGTATTTTTAAACTTCTCTTTTACGACATATGATATAATATATACTACTATTTAATACTTCTGTTTTAAAATATTTACTGAGAATAAAATGCAAGAGGGCCTTGTTTGTTTAAATATTTAAATTGAAGTATATTGTAAATCATCAGGATGTAAATTTTATTCTAAATCATCATAATGCTCTTCAAATTCTTGAAAACAAAATATTTAATGTTGGTTGAAAATATTTATTTTAGAAATAAAATCTCTTATTACTCTATAAATTGATAAGAATTCGTTACTTAGCTTATTATGAGTTGATTTTTCAAATAACCGGTAAATGTGATAAATATTCAATAATTTGTCCTATTTACCAAATTTAGAGGTGATTAGGAATAATCGCCTGTTATTTTATACATAATTACCGAAATAATAGCTTTTACCGTAACATACATAATACATAAATATTTCAGGGTAATGTTATAAATAATTTTCTCCATCTAATGAGAGATAATTTTCCTTAATTGCTAAGTATCTCTTCACAATTTATATACACAACATAATTATATGTAAAAAATATAATTTTTCTTTTAATAAACCAATATATTTGTGTGCAGATGGATAAACAATATAAAGAAATATCTTCAGTATTACATCAAAAACCTTTATTTTCAGTAAATTTAGAAAATAATTAAAATAATATTCATGAATTAATTACGAGTGATATGTCTAATAACTTTTTAACTTATCAATTTAACTTTAATTCTAAGAATGAGACTGAATCTATGGCTGAATTCTTGAGTGATTTATAACCGTCGTGAAACGAATCTTAAATTTTTTTTAATTAATTCATATTATTTTTATACAACTATTGATTATTTATTTATTTTCTAAACGCAGTGATAGGGAAAACTGATAAGGTAAAATACTGTGAAATAGTCGTTGTTAAATTCTGTTGATGTCTTATTATGTTATTTTCGAAAACTTATCCATTGCCTCCTGTTTCCCCTTCTTGAATTCATTGCAATCTATAACTTAAAAAAGGATTTCCATGAATAGAGCACATAAAGAGAAAATCAAGAAAGTGGTTCAAATAACGTTGAAAAGAAGGAATTAAATTGTTTCCTTCATGGAGTAGGTGATTGATGGGTATTAGAATCAGCACATGCTTAGATAAATCCACTTGCAAAATTTTTAGTATTTCTTTCCCAATAAATGTGTGCGACGAGCAAAATGTAGTATATCAAATAGCAATATCGGTGGAATATTTAAAGCATAAAAAAAAAGGTAAGAAAGAAGCAATTTAATATTTTATTTTTTTACCATATTGTTCTCAAGTTCTTAGTATTCAGTTTTTAAAATCTAAATTTTTTATGGATATTTATTTTGCTTTGATGAAAAATTTCTTCATTTATAATTACTATTGTATAAACTTTTGTGCATAGCGGTCGCCAAAGTGGTAATATCCGCGGACAACTTGTGGTCCACGAGAAAATTTCACTGGTCTCCAGAAAAATGTGGAACAGACATACTGATGCTTTCAAAAGCATTCAAACAATTCAATTGGTAATAATAAGTGTTATAAAAACGCTACTTCGTTGAATTACGCCGCAGTAAATAAGTTGCACTGCTGCACCTCCATTGCTTCAGGTACACGTCTCGTTTCGCACTCTTCTGATGTTTCAACTCTGCTGTATGTCGCATGCGTATATATCAGTTCACACATTTAAAGGTGGGCTTACGGATGTATTTGAATTGAATACAAAATATATTCAATATATTAATTGGGTTAATAAGGAGGTTTTTTTGTGTAATTTTCTTTGTTACTTGGTGTTTTTTTCAAGACAGATATAATCATAAATCTTAACTCTCTGCATATTTTCTTTTATTTGATAATGTACTAGGATAATATTTATAATTTTATTGGGACTTAATGATATTTATTAGGATCTTATTTCAAGTAAGCAAAAACATCCATACCCTAGGAATACATAATTCTTAAAGTTTAATATACTCAAACCACATTTGTTGTTTTGTTTTTATAGCTTTTGTTTATTTTATTGTGATTCATTAATAAGAGTTTCCCAATATAATTTGGTTACAATGAAAAGTTTCATTTTGTTAATTCGGTACATTGTATGTGTTCTAAGATCACAATTGTTCTATAAATATATTTGTCACTTAAAGAATCTTATCAGTAGTCCGCGAGGTTTAAATTTTGAATTGACTAGTGAGTGAAGTAAAAATGTTTGTCGATCGCTTTTCTAGCAAATTACCCTTTCCTTTTTTTATTTCCTTGCAATCATATTGACTATAATTTTTTGTTTTTAATGTGAATTTTATGTAAAGCTTATTTGGCGATTGAATATATTCAAATAGAGAACTTTTTATATTATATGATGTTTTATTAAACTTTACGTTGTATTTAAGTACTATGCCGTCAACTTTTTCACAAAAAATAAAATGATCCAAGATTGTAGAGAAAGGAATCACTCACACATATTGGAAGTTAATTAATTCATTTCCCGACTCAAAGATTTTCATACTGACTGAGCATATTCATTTTAAATATTCGGATACTTTCTCATTTTTCGTATAATTTAAAAATTCCCATACACAGCTCAAAGTTATTTGGCGATGGAATATATTTAGTGGATTCAAAGAGAGGGAGTGACACAGCGCAGCAATACAAGTAATTGTTCTACTAATGGGGATGTTCTTTTTAGAACAGTATTCCTGCCCGTTTCTAAGATACGAATTTATGCTTATAAGGCAGCTCAAAAAGTCAATAAAAAATTTCTAACAGCTACTATAGCGCTTTTGGAAACAAACTATTTAATTCGTATAAACAAATACATTGGAAAGTAATAATCTCGAATTTTGACTCAGAACTAAACATTTTTCTAGATTTTTCAAAATAAATCATGGATATTAAAAAGTTGCTCTTCTAAAATTCTTTAAATATGACGCGGATAACTGTTACTGTTTCTAAGCATTATTTGCATATTATTTGAATAGTTTTAATATTCAAATAGAGAAGTTTTTATATTATATGGTGTTTCATTAAACTTTACGTTGTATTTAAGTACTATGCCGTCAACTATTTCACAAAAATATAAAATGATACAAAATTTTTATTACCGTTTTAAATATAGTTAGATCTTTATTAAAACAAATGGAAAATTTTTTTTTTAAATTCATATTCCATTTCTCAGATAGATACAATTATAAGAAACTTAAAAGTCAATTTAAACTTGTGTACAAAAAATAAAAGCATAAATCGTAGCTTATGGGATAACTGTAGCAATGAGTTTACTAGGTTGGAGAATTTGATATTAAGTCGCAAAATTTCGAGAAATATTCCACTTAATGAAGTTCGACAGAATAATGTGTAAGTACTAGTAAGTACTCCTTATATTAAAGCCTATATAATATATTAATCAGAAAATTATATCATTTCAAACCAAAATATTTCCAAATTATTTTCTCGTCAATAATCATCCAAGATGTTTCCTGAAATTGAAGCCTTTGAAAAAACATACAATAAGGAGCTGACTCAAATTCTGTGCTGATATTTTCTCTCTCTGAACTCTGATATTTTCCTTCGTGATACTATTTTGAAAAAAAAATAACCATAGATTTGGTGACTATTAGAATATTTAGAACATTAGTATTTTAATTTTTGTTTTCATTAACTCTTAATACAAACCAAAAGAAGAATACGTGACCTATCTTTCAACTAAGTATGAGTATAATTTATGGTTTCAAGTGAAATAAGCTTAATGCAATAATAGGAATCTAATATTGATTTTTATGATCATGTCCTACAGCTTATAGCCTAATTTAATGAAGCTTTTAGGTTAAGTTTTCATAGATTCTTTAAAAAATAAAATGTTGGTAAGTATCTATTTCACAGATCAGAATTTTTTTTTTATATATATATAGTTTGTTTTGACATGTATATATAATTCAGTCCATGAGAAAACAATCAGTTCTACAACCTTTAGATTACTCAGTACCACAATAAAGTTTATAATTGCATAGTAAAAAATAACATTTCTATTAATTTTTAGAGTCTTTATATATGATCATAAATCTCTCGTATAAGGACAACTTTGCATTCCCATGAAAAGGTAAAAGATATCGCTTGAAGAAGACTGACAAAGAAACGCAAATCAAAATTCTCATCTCCTTTGACACTACCTTGCAAATAAATTTAATATTAAATTATTATAAGACTTGGGTTTAAGTATGATATATCCCCCAAGAGATTTCTCGCCAAATCTTATTTTGATTAGAATTTTTTCTTTGGTATAGCCAAGTTTAGTTTTTAGTTTTCGGATTTTCTTGCTGAGAGGTTTGCTTCTTTTTCTCTTATTATCAAGTAATTTTTTGAGTCATGTATATGAATTTTAAATGGTAACAGAGTTTGAATTGCTTGGCGATAAAAAAATGTTGCAATGTTCACCAATTGGGGGATATACCATACTTGTTCCAACACTTGTACGTCTGATAAATGATGCCTTCTAAGACTTTAAATAGATAACTGGTCATACTCATACGAGGCTCTCTCAGAAATTTTTGAGATACAACTAAATTTTTAAAGTTATACTTACAAAATTTTAGGTGTGTTCAAAGTAGTCTCATCTAGCATCAATGCACTTTTGTTGACGAATTTTCCTCAGATTAAATGACTCAAGCCTTTAATTTCTTGGAATAGATGAAAAAATGCATTTATAGCACATCAATCTCTTCTTCTGAATGAAAACGACGTCCACGTAAGCTCTTTTTTTTTATTAAAGAATAACCAAAAATCACACATAGCTAGATCAGATGTTCGATTACTTTAATTTGTTTTTGTTTAAGAAATTCAACTGTTAATGTTCTCGCGTCAACTCCATTTTCTCTTCTGTTTAAAATTTATTCTACGCTAAACAAGTTGAAGTAAGTTAGTAAAAATCACCTTCTGTGTTAAAATACTTTGTATTTTAAAATTAAACCATTATTTTTATTTTGTAAATTCTCGTCTGCACGTATCTCAAAAATTTCAGAGTAACCCTCGTATATCACCACGAAGTAAATAATAAAATCTCCTAGTGATCTTTACTGACAAGATATGTATACTGAAAGAATAAAATAAAATTAATAAAATAACAAACCTCCATCCGATGACATTTAATAATTTCTGGAATTGAATTCAGGGTCTTTCACTTTCATAAATGTGTTTTCTCTCCTAGAACACATTGAGCAAAACAACTAACCATTGAAATAGATAATGCATTAATTTTAAAAGGTATTAAAATAATTATGAGAAACTATAGTACAAGTTCCTCTGCCCACAAATGGCAGAGAGCACTCCTTGGCCTATAAAGACCAAGTTTGATCCCATCTACTGTTGAGTACCGAAAGATGGACGATGCGACTCATGAATACCACCCACTATTTATGAAAAGTCCAATTATGAGGCAAATTACGTTATGAATATTAAAGTATACCGCACTGTTACTATAAGAAGCCTTAACAATGCACGATGTCTATTCCATATTGTGCAATTACTTTAATATTTTCTAACAGTGTGAAATTAAATTGATAATATTAGCTTAAAAATTATTAATAAAATATAATAACGTTATAATGAAACGAATTTCATTTCTTTTTCTCTGCTCTTTGCGTGTTTTTCATCAAATATAAAGGAAATAGACTCGCAGTTGATAACATAATGTGATAAATGTGGAAAATCTTTAGATGCGTACTTTTGTGTGTGTGTGTGTGTTATATGTTTCTTTTTTCTTTTTCCCGGAACTATCTGTGAATTAATAGCTACTGGAACATTTGTGTGATCAATAGAGATTCTTGTTCTTTTTACAACGTTATGCACGTGAGTGGCCTATGTCATCTTGGACTCTTGTCTGAAGGCGCTCGCTATTATGTGCTTCTTTCTCTTTAGCTTCCTTCGAGGATTTCGCCCTCTTTCGGTGGCATCGTGAATTATTACTCGTCGCTTTTCCAGCGCTGAGACAAAGCACGGTACAGAGAAATGCTCGACTGTTAATGTTCTTCGTTTTAATTAAGGGAACTTCATTTCGTGTTACTCTCAACAAGGGAGACGCTATGGAATTCTTTTTATCCTCTGAGGATGTTTTGAATGTAAAAATGTATTTTGTTGATGTTATCCTTATCGATTATTTTTAAATGTCTCAAAATTCTGTTGTGATTTTATTATCTACAATTGTATATTTGTTGGTAAGGAAATTTTGTTGAATTTTTTATAGAAAAAAAAATAAAGTGGTTAAGTAGGAGAAATATTGATTATATATTAATTAGAAAAACTGTTTTAGTGGAAAAAGAAAAAAAAAAATTCTTTTTCGACTAAAACAGTTTCTAAACAAAAATGAGAAAGTATTAAATCGTTTACAAGATGTGAGTACTTGAATGGAAGAAATTGAGTACTTTAATGCGAAACAACCAGGTTAACTTATTTGAGTGGTAAAAAAGTATTATTTAAAAGAAGTTCAAATAATTTTAAAATGTTTGTATAAGAACACACCGTTGCAGAATCGGAAGAAAAAAAATTGTTCATCAATATAAAGTAATATTTATTGCATTATTTGTTTATTGCTCTTTTATTGTATTTTTATTTCCATCTAAATTTAATAGAATATACGATAATCATGTTAAAGCAATAGTAATATTAAGAATAAATTATAAAATTAAGATCTTCCTTAGAAAATTATACATATTTTTATGATACTTTGGTTTATATTATATACAGCACGTTTATATACATAATAAAATTAAGAGTGAAATAAGTTTTCCTGAAAAAAATCTCATTGTACAGTTTTCTTTAACAATTTACAGCAATTTATAACACTTTATATTAATTGAATGAAGCTTATTTTATTAAGATAATAAACATAGTATTTTAATACGCTTTCTCCTGGGAACATAAAAACTAAATGAATTTCTTTCTTGCCAGTAAATTATAATAATCTTTTGCATCTTTTATAGAAATAAGCATGTAAATATGCAATTTAAAAACTTCTTTCAAAACATTTACAGGCATTTAAAAAATTCTAATAAGTAAAATGGTGCTGGGCGTTAATAACTTGCCCTTCTGTGAATATGACGTAAGTTTAAATTGAGTTGGAAACACCAAAGGAAAATAATTCTTAGTGAACATTTTTTACTGAGGCTCGGCTGGTAAAATCTCTTCATTACTGTGATTTCCTGTACATCTTATTTGCGCATCGAGGCGTTGAAATTGGAAAAGTTAATTCATTGCTTTCTTGCACTCCTTTGCGGTTATGATTATGGGTTTTGAGAAAACATATTTGGTCTTCTTGATGGCATCCATACACGCACGCAGAAAACATGCGAGAATCACGAACGCTTTCCCTTAGGGAATAAATGATTTTACCTCAATCCACCTTCCCATCTTTTAATTGAAATGACCGACGCATTTCAGTCTAAAGAAAATGTAAGAATCATGAATTGTATGTGGGAAAAATACTTATTTTCTCTTGTAACATGTCTGAACATAGATTTTCCGTGTTTTGAATTCATGTTTTTCAAAATGTATGAAATTTATCATTAATAGTAATCATGAAATCATGAACACTAAGCAAAATTCATTCATTCAGTAAATATGAATTGATATTAATAAATGTAAAAACTTATATTAATGAATGTATTAATAATAAATGTAAAATATATTGCTTAGTTAACTGCAATATGTCTTACATTTATCAGTAGAACATGCAAAAATTAACCATACAAATAAGCAAATTTAAGTAACAAATGTAAATAACTTTTATAAAGTGGGATAAAAGTGGAAGATAAATAGTGAGAGTAGAAAACCTATTTAAGATTGACTACAATATGCTCCATAAAATGAGGTTATATCATCATACACAATAAAATGGTTGTCGTTTATCTTTACTGAGAACCTGTCTCATCTTAAGGAACGATATTTAAGAGAAGAAAAACATGTACTATTAAAATCTATAAAAATACCTTTGTATCACTGTATACTAGTATACAATGAAATAATTGATTTAATTACTTTCCCTGTAATACATACTATCGTCTAATTTTAGAATGTGATATTAAGTATAAAACAATTTTTAAACAATAACTACCGTCGGTCTTATAAAATGCTTCGATATCACTGCGCTGCTACATATAATAAAATAATTGATTTAATTATCATCCATTTAGTATCTATTATTTCTCATTTAAGTGTGCGATATTTATATAAATTTTTTTTAATTTCTGAACTATAAAATACCTTTATATTGCCGTGAGTTTGTATATAATGAATTAACTGAGTTATTTTTTCAAATAAGTATCGAACTAGCATTTCATTTTAGTATATGATATTTAACATAAAAACAATTTTTAAATCAACTCTAGCCATGCTCTGTAAAATGCTTCTATAGCATCACACAATAATATACAACAAAATAATTGCGTTAATTATCTTCTACTGAGTACCTACTGTTGTCTCATTTTAAAATATAATATTTAAATAAAAAATAAAATTTTAAACTTTAACTACAGTCTACTAGAAACAATATTTCCGTATATCCATATAGCACTATATAATAAAGCAATTGAACTAATTATCAATTATTGAGTATCTATTAGTGTATAATTTTAATATATGATATGTTTATCATGAAAGATATGAAACATAATACATTATAAGAGACTACTCATAAACAGGATTAAAATAGAAATATAAAGAAAATGTTAACTAAGTTAAGTTTCAATATTTCCATTTATAAAAATACAATAAATTTTGAGATTTTTGTATAATTTATTATTTTTATCATGGTAATCTCTTTCATGTTTGAGAAATGATAAAGCGAACTAGAAATAGGATTTTGCATTTTCACATAAAAAATATTTTTTTTGTTGATTTGACTATTTTTGACTAAGATCATTGCTTATAGCGTCCTAAAGTTTATGTAAACATTTTCAGGCATGACAATATGGAAGTTAAAAAATGATTATTTAATTTCAAAATAAATTTTTGGAATCAAATACAGTAATCTACATTTTTTGGATGAAGAAAACTTTTCTCATATGTTGAAAGTTGTTTAATTAGCTCAATAATAAAAAGCACAGATATCATGTTGTGTAAATTGCTAAGCAGTCTTTGAAATCTGAGTGTTTAAATTCGAAAACATTTCTAGTAATGTAATGTTGGGAAATACGCTATAATAGGTGTATTGCATACATATAAATATTTGTAGATTATATATATATATATATATACCCAGAATAAGTGCTACAGGGAGTAATAGAGACTTATACTTTTATATTGCGTATGCGAGTTGGCAGGTGCTCCGCCGATAATTGTTGTTTGATATAATATTGTTACCAGTGCGAGTAGGAACTATAGCAAAATAGCTTTGTCCTTTATAAATGTTATTGTTTGTCCGTTAATTGTAGAATTAAAGTGTGCCCGTTTTTTTAAAAACTGTGTTTTGTTTGACACACTCTATTTTAATATATATATATATATATATATATATATATATATATATATATATATATATATATATGTGTGTGTGCGTGTGTGTGTGTGTGTATTTGTATACATATTTAAACATACACACATATATATTAATACAGTAAGTGGAGTCAAGAAAGGTATTTATTAAAATTTTTTTTAATGTCCTTCATAATTATTCAAAACTAAATCCTTTGAAAGGTGATTGAGTTTAATTGATTAAAATTTTAATTTAATTGAGGTAACGAAATCAAAATTTCTGTGATTAAGCTAATTTGGCTTACAAAATGTCATATTTAATTTATCATTAAAACGATATTACGGTTGAATAACAATAAGTTTCAAGAATAATGGGACCTAAGATAACAATTTTACAGGCACTTGCAGCATTCATGTAATTAGTTGAACCTTTTATCTTCTAGAAAATATTCCTTTCAAGTAATTAACGGTGTAAAAATAGATGCTAACTTCATTTTCTCTGTTAAGCTACAATGAAACGGATTAGAGGATGAGATAAAGTTATTGCAAAATGTCACGCCTCGAATTATTGAGATTTGTTAAAGCGTAGAGTGTTTAAATTAAAAGTTTTCATTCAATAATGTTATTGTTTTCATGTAAAGAAAGCTAAGATTTGTTAAAATATACCTGGATTCATCATATTAGCATTACATATATATATATATATATATATATATATATATATATATATATATATATATATATATATATATATATATATATATATATATATATATATATATATATATATATATATATATATATATATATATATATATATATATATATATATATATATATATATAAGCAGTTGAGTCAAAATTGTGGACATTTTTGGAAACTTTGTATGCTTATAGAAAATGTTACGTTTCGCAAAATACAAACTTGTATATCATTTTAAAGAAATTTTATTACTGAATTCAATACAATACACAAAATTCAATTATTTGCAATACAAAAAAGTTATATGTACTTTAGTATAAATAAAAAGCATAGTTATGAAGTGATTTGTAATGTCTAGCTTTCCTGGCCAATCACTGTTCTTGTTCTGAGAACCAATTCAATGTCAGCAACTGTCAGTAGAAGCTGACATCATTTTTACACTTGAAACAATTCATTATTTTGCTTTGTTCTGTAGAAGGAGGGACCTGTTTCTTATGCCCTACAATTACAAGTAGGAATTTTTGTGAAAAATTTTAATATTTAGTCAAGAAGCCATGACATCAAATAAAATAGTAGATTGGACTCCTAGAAAGAGATGTAATATTATTGTGTTACGAGAAAGTGGTCTTTCCTATGCTAAAATTGCAAGCAGGTGGGTGGTTCAGTGACTACATCTGGAGTCCGAAAGTTTGGTTTACGATATCAGGAGACGAATTCAAAAAACAAAGAAGGAAAAGGCCGAAAAAGGTGCACCACATCTATTGATGACAGAAGAATAAACAGACTGTGTCTGCAAGAAAGGAAAATATCATCATCTTCCATCAGAAATGATTTGGATGATGCTGGCGTTCCTGTCAGTTCAAGAACAATCTGGAGAAGATTAACAAATGTTGGACTGAGAGGCAGAATTCCGCAAAAAAAAAAAAATCTTATCTTAATTTTCAGCACAAAAAAAAAAAAAAAAAAAAAAAACTACAGATGTGATCAGGGGTCACAAGTTATATAGAGTGATGAAACTAAGCTATCGTTTTTCGATAATGATGGGCGAAAATATGTAAGACGTAGAATAGGAAAAGAGCTACATCCTGAGTGCATTCAAGCAACTGTGAAGAACCCAGTTAGTGTTATGATTTGGTCATCCATGTCAGTAGATGGTATTGCTCGCCTTCATGTCATGGATGGGACACTGAAAGCCAGAAAATACATTGATACTATTCTAGAACCAAAACTTCTACTTTCCATCAGAGATATCTTTCCCAACAATGCTTCGTTTATTTTCCAGCAAGATTCTGCCCCTTTCCACACGGCCAAAATATCGAAAGAGTAGTTTAGTACAAAGAACGTTATATCGCTGTCATGACCAAGAAACAGTCCTGACCTCAATCCTTTCGAAAATATGTGGCACCGTTTGAAAACTCTTGTCCGAATGAAGCGCCCATCAAATAAAAAATTAATTGAGGCTATAATTGTTTCCTGGCATCATGTAATAACAAAAGAACTTTGATGTGAAGCTGTAATCAAAAATAAAGGGTACTCTACTAAGTACTGATAAATCACTGCAATCATCACTATCTAATGTATAACGATAACTATTATCGATTAACTTTATTCGTAATGCAAATAATTGAATTTTGTGTTTTGTATTGAATTCAGTAATAAATTCTGATTAAAATGATATATACAAGTTGGCAGTTTGTGAAACGTAACGCTTTCTATAAGCATACAAAGTTCAAAAACATAAAAATTTCCAAAAGTGTCCACAATTTTGGTCACCACTGTATATATATATATATATATATATATATATATGTGTGTGTGTGTGTGTGTGTGTGTGTGTATGTATGTACACACACAAAAGGAAAGTTTTTTCACAGATTTTATTTGTTGTTGATTTTAAATTCAAAACTGTATGCGTTTAAGGGTATTAAAGCTAACTATTTAATCATTTAGTAAAATAAATGCTTCGTTAAATTTTATGATAGAGTCTGACTGGTAATTAAAAATAAACTTTAATATAATAAATTTATCATTTTTTATCTTTTTGGAAAAAAAATGTTTGAATTCAGCAGCAAATAACTAGTCGCAGATACTCTAATTCTTGAAAACTTTTCAAAGTTATATTCGATAGATACTACATATTAATTCACTTAAAGTCTTACCATCATGACATTTTCAAAATAATAAATACATTTGCATATCAAGAGGGGGAAATTCATGGGAGGTTTTGAAATTTACTGTAACAAGCAAGCACACAAAACAAGAAACTCAAAGTGTGTCTCTTGATGTTTTCTTAACCTTTGCCGAGACCTCTCTCAGAGAAAAGTCTGGCCCGACCTGAAGAATGTTGTAAGCTAAGAAATTATGTATACATATATTTCCAATGCCTGCTTAAAAATATTATGACAACTATCTTGCCACAAATAAATATATTTTTTCCAACTGGAGCTTGTAAGAGCAGAGAGACTGTAAAGGCTTGGAGAAACAAACCAGGAATATTTGTATAAACTGTTGTCAAACAATGAAATGAATGATACGTGTGTGAATCATATTTTAATCATTTGAATTAAATTAACATTTGATTTCCTAATATAGCTTTTTGTAGTTTAATTTAAATTTAAGATAAATGTGATTAGTGATAAATTATTGTTATCAAAATAAACAGTAGTTTGTTAATTGCTTTATTTGACTTTTAAACCACTTTTTTAAACAATTGTGTATTGATGAATCTTGTCATGCAGGTGTACTCCAAAATATCTGCTTGTTGATTGATCCGTGTTATTGGCTGGTACGAAAACACCTATCGATCTAGAAGATAACCAATGAAATTCTTGCTCTTTCAGTATTTAAAAAAAAAGGATTTACAAAATGTGTATCCTACCGTTAGCTCTCGATGTAATCTTTACTGGAATCCAGTACTACCTAATATCAACAAAGAAATCCATGACTGCCATGTCTGTTTGAATCACCCGACCCAAAGTTTAAAAAGCAATGCTTTGCAATACGTTCATCCACAGCGCTGTCTCCAAACGCTTATTCGGTGACTTGATGCAACAGCTGATAATCTTACTTCGAAATCGTAAACCAAATACCAGTGAACGAGCTCCTACAATTTCACTTTGCTATTGTCCGAGTTGCGATTGATGAAAATGAGCGGTTGAGTTGCTTTTAGGATGATAGGTACTTGTACTTCACTACAGAGGTCCTTAATCCCCGTAATTCATTCATTTGCATATATATTATAATTTCATTCTATATCCCAAGCAGTTTATACAAGAACTTTACTCATTACCTTGTAAATTCAGGGAAATCTCCTCCTACACACACACACATACACATGTATCAAGCTCTAAAAATACCTTGATCGACAAATTGTCATATCAATTTGCAAGCTCACAGCCATTTGAGAATTCCTATAATCTATTACCAGTGAGACACTTTCAACTAAAATTTCGCTAAAATAGACTAGGAATCAGAGTTATATATGTTTTGTAATTCGTAATGATGTCAAACATTCCAAGAATTTATTGGATAACTTTATCCTAGCCTGGCAGTAACGCTCAATGCAAAAGAAAACAATTTAAAGTGAGGTAAGATGCTTTACAGTGAAATCTATTGTGAAGAATTATTTAAATGAAATTTTTCAACAAAAAGAGTTTATTTGTAATTTATTTAACTTTCACAGTTTCAAGTATGTAACTAATTTGATGACTTTTGAATTAAATTTCAATAGCAAATTCAAATAGAAAATTGTAATTTTATATTAAATTACAATTTTCTATTTGAAGAATACAAAAGAATATTTTCCACAAGAATACACAGATCACAAATACACTGATTATATTTTGCAATCCATAGCACAGTATTTAAATTAAATTTACACATTGCATAAATTTCTAATGTTTAATTAAAATTATAAATATTTTTCTAAAATTAAGTCAAAATTTGTATAAAACCTCAATTAATTGACTCCACCGATAAGAATTAAGGATTTGAAAAATAATTTTTTGACAAGTCAACAGCAAACTATTTTTAGAATTTATCTTAAGCTAAAAATGGTTTTTAAATATTGATCATATAAATACTTAAAAAACAAATATAGTATCAATGTTTGATATTAACAATTCCAAAAATAAAAAATGATCATGGCTTTCTTTTAGAGTTAACCCATAATAGAGAATTAAAATCCTTACTATATTATTACGTAAATTTTAAAATCCTTATAATGATATTTTACAAGGGAATATTTCATTTATATTCTTCAAAACTTATTTATTTCAGTTTTGAAATTAATAAATGCAAATGGTTATAAGAATATTAAATATTCTAATATATTTTAAAAATTTTGAACTTCGATTATGTATAATTTAAAAAATTCTTATATCTGAAATTGCAGGAGTGAAATGATTAAAGGATATTATAAAAGGAATAGATTATGTATTTTTATTTAGTATTGAAATAGATGAAATATATTTATGTATTTTATACTTTTATAAATACTCTTTTTTGATTAACAATAAATTTATACATATATTCATTCATACATATTGAATATATTTTATCAGCAATAATATGTTCTTTTTTCTTTATTAATAAAAACTTCATTATTTAAAATATGTCAACAATTGAATTGAAGCTGTGAAAAATTATCTATACATTTTTACGATTTTATTATTGTATTTGAATTTTGAATAATTCAGTGTATTTTTTAATAACAAATGATATTTTTTCCAGCACAAGAGAATCCCCTGAGTGTTGGTGAAGAAAAGTGAGGGAATTAATACATGGGAACATTGCTCTCGTTTCAAAATGACAGCGTGTGTGTATGCGTTCTTTCATAAATAAACAGAGCATCATCCACATCCAACCCTTCCACAAACTATCCGGACGCATTCCTTCTTTTTCCCTATCGATTCCCTCCTTCTGAAGTAAGGAAATCCCTATTCTTTACTTCCCGTGTCGAATCGATTATTTCTGGAAAACTTCAACACTTCCTCCTCTCCTCCCTACCTCGTTCTCTTACACACTTTCTTTTTATTCCTTCCTTGCATTCGTTAACGGAGGTGGGCCAGAAACGTCTTTTGCCGAATGGAATTCTTTTGCGAAAGTTTATATCAAATGGATCATAACAACAAGGCGTTTGTGGAAAGAAATGATATGTGGTTTCTATAACCGTAACCGGGAGCATGCTAATTTTAATTAAATCTACAAAATTTAAGTTCGCAACAAATATTCTAACATTGATTTTGCCTCTAAGAAAATAAACTGTTTTCTTAGATGCAAAATCTCTGTTTCTTCACCGTGTAATTTTATGATAATAAAGTAAAAAAGTGTAATCTACTGATCATTGTTTAATATATTATTATGTAAAATTTACTCGATTTCCAATTCATTTCAATTAGAAAGGATATTAATTTTAATTAATATGAATTTTTTCAGATTAATTTTCTAAAATAATTTTTGGAAATGTATAAAATATAAACTTTTTAAATGTTTATTTTAAAAGTTTAATGCAAATTTTGAGTTCAGCTGTGCATGCGTTCTCATAAAAATGATTCGTAGCATTTTACATATAAATTTAATGGTTTCGTATTACATATAATTTCAATGGTTTCGTATTCTTTCTTTTTTTTAAAAAGATTAATTGGCTAATTATTAAATTCTATTTGTTAAGCAAATTTGTGAGCTTTAAAATGATCAGTTTCATAAATTTAAGATTGGAAATATTGTTGAAGAAAAATCAAACAAGAGTTTGTGAATTATTCATTGTTTGATTCGGAAGTATCAGTAATTTCAATGGTATTTCTTAATAGTAAAAATATTTCATGCGTTTCTTTACTTTAGTTTTTCAGCGGATATTGTAACAAATCATGAGTAAAATCATCATTGTATAAAAAACATGTATTATTAAAAATGTATTTATAAAATCATTCTTTCGTATATTTATTATGGTGCTTCTTCTTTCTCACAAATGACAAAATCAAAATTCATATTTCTCCCTTATACGTTAGCTATCGTTCAATTTAATGTTTCAGACTTTTTTGATTCGAGAATAAATGAAACAAATTTAAGCAGCAGTATTATTCTCAAGTTGAAATTTTGTCATAAATATATTTACGTCTTAAAAAATTAACAAAAATTACATAAATATTTCACATCATGAAATGAATATATTATTACAAAAACAGATAATAAGAAATCAGATAATTAAAAAACAAGAAAACTCTTTTTATTACATATATTTGGCGTTAGGAATAAAAATAAACTATTACCAACAATATCGTTGCACATTTTCCAAAAAAATATTTAATAAGGAAAGAATATTACAGGAGACATTTTATTTCCATTTTAAGCTTCAACAAAATTAAAATTTAAATTTTATAAATTATTTCAAGATACAAGTAATTTTTTAAAAAGTTATTTAATTTTTCATAATTAAAGATAATTATTTTTTTTGTTATTACTTTTTCTCAATATGAGTTTATTGAACAAAGGGAATGTCAAAGAAATGATTGTGCAAATATAAACAATTTCGTATTCGTCGTTTCACCTCCAATTTCATCGATTTGTAAATTTCTAATGCTAACGTTTATTTTTTAAATTTTCCATCATTGTTACAAACTGAATATAATTTTCTGTGATATATTGCTTCAATGCTATTGCAAATGATCATGTTATTTTAATAGACAAATTTTTTAAGAAAAAAATTCAGTTTGATACTTAACGCGCTGATTTCAAACTTTATAGCGTTTCGAAATCGAAAAAATTAAAAAAAATCAATAAAATTAAAAATATATGCTTAAAAACAAACATAGAAATTCGAAATATGATATGGTGTTAACTTAAAATTTAGTCACATGCATTTGAATATCAATATCAATTGAATCATTAAAATGTAATACTATTAACTGATATAGTTGAAGATAAAGTAATAGTTATTCTCTTAATTTGGAGAGTCTATTAAAAATTACTTAGTTGTTTAATTAAGGACTATCTCATTCATCAATAATATATGACTTTTTAGTTGAATCTGATATTTAGCTACATTTTAATCTCAAGTCATTTAATTAAAACTAGAGATGACAAATACTTAAGTGTAGTAACCGTATTTTAAACTAGACTATCATTAAGAGAACTAATGAAAATATATAAAATTATTAAAATTTAAATATACAAGTTTAACCAAAGTAACCATAGGTAAAGAGAGAGAGAGTATTTAACTGAAACAAATGGGTATATCGAAATGCATTACAAGCGAACTGCTTTCCCTTAAAAATCCTTTTAACAGCAAAGCCTATTTTGTTAAGCCTATGAAAAATACCATAATTTTTTCCACTAACTGATATTACTTATTAAAACCAGAAAAATGGGAGAGCTCTGAGGAATGTTTCGTTCTGAATAGCCATTTAAACGGAAACTATGGCTCAGCAAAACCGGAATTGCCCAATTAAAGATAATTTCGGGTCTGGAAGAGACCTTAAAAGCTTCTGCTGCCATAATTGAAAAATTTCTGTTTCTGCAAGTATTAATATATAGCCTATTCTGTACAGTTAAGTAGATTAGTATGAAAAATGTTTCTGTTTTTAGTATTTTAAATTGTTTAGAAAGTTATATATACATGAAATTAAAATAAAATTATTATATTAGTCATAGATGTCTAGGATGTAAAAACTGCAATGAAATAGCACATTTGTTCATTCAAAACTGATATTTAAAAAATAAGATAGATTCTTTTTAATAATAAAGACGAATATCCACTGATGATATATTCCTTTTTATGACTAAGTAGAAAATTAGCGCCAAGATTTTGTCAAAGTGAATTATCCATTATTTGTTATTGTATTTCATTTATAAAAGGAATGTAACAAAGAAAACTGTAACTATATAATTATCAGAACAATTATAGATCGTATAAATATAATTAGTTTACTCCGAGTAAAATCTTTATGACCCACAGTAAAAATTTTGAAGTAAAGAAAGAGGGGGAAGTTAATCATCAGTTGATCATGAAAGAATGTAAATTGAATATTTTTGCTTAACAGATAGGAATTGCTATAAGATGAAAGATTGTTGCAATGAATTTTTCAAAATTGAATCATAGTTATGGTTAAAATAATAATGAAAAATGAGTTTGGCTATTTGATGGAAAGATTTCCAACAGAGAAATTAACCACAGATTTAAATAGTTGTCACAAATTAATGTATAACTCAATCAAAAGTTCAGGAGTTACCTTTATCCAGCAAAATATATTGAATATCGATTCCGAAGTATAAACGATAATTTTCAAGCATAAGCAAATATATATATATATATATATATATATATATATATATATATATATATATATATATATATATATATATATATATATATATATATATATATATATATATATATATATATATATATATATATATATATATATATATATACTTTAGGTTGCCCCTTGACGAAAATTGGCATTCTTGTTTTCTTCTATGTTTGAAGAAAAAAGACGGAGTAAAAAACCATATAGACAAAACCAAAAATAAACTAATTTGCTAAAACTAGAGTGCCAAATGGGAAAGAAATTAAGGGAAAACTCTAAGTACAGCCCACCTATATCAGCAAGTATGCTATGCCTTGAGAAAACAAGTATGCAAAAGCACTTTTTTCTAACACGAAAAAAAGAAATTTGGGCGTACGTGAAAAGAACAATGAAAGAAAAGAACTATGTGCAAATTTGAAGAAAAAATAATGAATATTATTTAAACGTCAGTTAAGAGAAGTCTCATAGTTACTGCGATAATATTTTGTTCATAATTATACTCATATCAAGTGCAATGACCCTACAAGAATAAAATTATTTAGGCAATAACTCTTTTCAAATTCTGAGCATTTTTCTGGAGAAAAATTCGAAATATTATCACGACAATGCATTTTTCCTTCGCTTTATTGCACAAAATTCCTTTTAAGTCATCATTTTTTTAAAATTTGAAATGATCACCTATATTTCCAAACCTCAATCCAGAATACAAATGGTTGATCATTGAAAAGAAAGAATTTATGCATGCTAATGAAATTTTCTGAATCAGTAGTACTGAAATATGCTAATGAAGACAAAATACACAAATCCGACCCCGAAATGTATCATATTTCCTTATAAAAAGAAGAATATTTGAGATAATTTCACACAATGTTTCTTACAAGTTTCTAAAAATAAGCAACATTAAATGATAATCAATTTTTATGCAGTAGTTTAAGTTTATACTCACGAATGATTACTAATCTATTTTACTCTATAGGATATTTTCTGATAACAAAATATTTATGGAATTTTTGTTTGTTTCTACGATTAGCAATTACAATTTAAATAATTAAATAATATTTTAAAAATGGATACAGGTAATAACTTAAGGCATATTAAAACATATCAGATAAATAAATATCAAATAATGAATGTTATAATATATATTTTAGTAAAATAAAAATAATTAAGATAATAATGAAAAGATAGAGATAGATATAGTGAAATAGATTAAAATAATATTCTTCTGTGGTGTGACATTTGCTTAATGTCACATTTTATCAACTTTTATTTAAAGACATTTTGAAAACGTTTTGGGTTTTCGCAAAATCATGAAATTACCCAAATATAGCTTTAAGTCATTTTTTCAATCTTTATCTGGATATTTTATTTAACTTTTTAGCAAAAAAAAAAAAAAAAAAAAAACTTTAAACGTCTATGGCTTACTTAGATGCATTGATCCTTGTCTTGGTTGTATATTCTTTTAAGGAATAGTGAATTTTATTTGGATCATTCTCTTTATGGCAATTAATGATCTGTGAAGATTTGAGTAAGCGTATTTTCGAAACATTAAGTTGATTAAAAATCAATAATTCCATTCTGCTACTTCTGTTGACATTTTTGAAGGTTTTTTTCATCAATAAAATTAAAATTTAAGTAGCATTTGTTATAAAAAATGAATTTTAATTTTTATACAAAGGTAGTTTTGGATATGGGACAGGAGTTCTTGACGTACATGAAATGCTTTGAACAATTTAACTAATTATTTTGATATAATGATAAAAAAATCCAAGATCATAATTCTATAAGCTAAGTAAAAAGTACATTAAATTTTAAGATTATATTTTTACATGAAAACTGAATAAAAAATAAATTATGAAATAGTTATTTTTTAATGATTTTTTCAGAATGATTTTTAAAGTATTAATGGAATTGTGCAAGATTTATTATTATATAAAAATGCTACACTTATTTATTTTTGTAAAGAATTATAATTTCTGTGAGTCTATGTGTAGTATTTTAATCAATACAATAATTTTCTATTTTAAGATAAGAAAATAATTCCACTTATTATTTTTAATATGTTCTTAATATAGCAAAATTTTATGATGTACTGATGTTAATATTTAACATTAACACATAACCGAGCTTTATTTATATCCATTGATTAAGCATGTTTAAATTTCGTTTATATTTTATAGTATTAAAATTGAGATTGAAAGTGCTTAACCATTTTTATTATATTTTCGACACTAATTTACAGTCTTACTTAAAATATTAACCAGTGTAAAAAAAATAAAATTCAAAGGTATTTTTAAAAGCGTATTTTTTATACTTAGTTTAAAATAAATTAGATTATGTTACATAAGGAGATTAAATATAATACAAATATTGTGATAATACATAGTTGTGACAAAGTATTGTTTATTGCATTCTAAAAAATTATTGCTCAAAAGTATATGCAAAGAATTTTCATTAGCTATACAATTTTAATACTAAATGGTCGGTATTTCAACTTATTTATTTTGTCTCCAGCTTTAATGAATGGTGCCAATCAAAACTGAAGACAAGATATGATCGAAACCAATGGAGTAAAAGAGAACATATTGCATCACACCACATAAAATGCACGTTTGAAACATTGAACGTGGAATCTCGCACAAAATCATGGCTAATTTCAAAGTTCGAACGGAAATGTTATTGCTATTACTTAGAGAGATTTATTCATCTTAAACTCTAATAAAGTTGTTCTCGTTTGAAGAATCAACATTTCATCTTTATAAATATGTTATTATTCATTATTCTTCGATAACGAGGAATAACTACTTCATCCATTTCTTCATTTGCTAAAGTGTAGCGACAGATTTAATTTATCATCCACTGATGTTGAAATAAGTGTAACTTCTTTAGCTTGTTTTTAGTTTCTCGCTCTCTGAGACATCTAATTTTGCATGAATGGAATAACTGTTATGTGGGATTAAACTAAACAGTGATATATTTACTCATTGGATTTCGAAGGCCATCCCTTTGTGTTTTATGGCAGTCTTTAAAAATTTTGCGATGTCTCATCTAAATATACAAACCGTTCTTCAGATATTTGCATTAAAAATATGATTTAAATATTTGCAGAAGCTGTTTTTTAACAAGACTGTACTCGATCATCCAACTTAAAGGAAGCAATGAAATACTTAATATAATATGAGACTGTTTCATAGACTGCGTTTTCTAGAAATTTTGTTTTAATCGATCTTTCTAAGGATGATCTGGAACCCAAATCTGAACAGAATGTTTGGCTTATTGAACATTTGTTATGAGAATTCCTTCACAATTTTAATGATCAATAACAATAACAACTTGCTTTTGAATTCATAACTACGCATCAATGTTTTCAAATTGGTATTTTATTTTAGAACTTTGAACTAATAAATGTTGAAATCATTTAGTGAAAATTACGGAAAAGTGTTTAATTTTTTATAATTTAATTATATTTATATTTTTATAATATACATATTATAATTTTCTTTCAGCTCTTTCAAACTATTCTAGTAATTACAATGTAAACATTGAAATTAAATTGAAAATTGTTTAGTACTTTTGATGCATAAATTACGAATAAATGGAATTACTTTGTTATTATAAATTTTTGATATTGATTGCAAAATAAATTAATAAAATATTTAGTGAAATAAAGATTTTTTTACAAAAATCAGTTAGTAAAATTAGCACTTTAACTTTATTAATACAAAATGGAGCAGTAAATTTTAAGGCATAATGCATAAAAAGAACATTGAAATTCTTTTGGGAACAACAAATAATATTTATAAAATGGTCAAAGACAACGTTAATAATTTGTTATAATAATTAATTATTCAAGATAATTCATAAATCAGTAATAGATGAAATATATATTATAAATTCTGCCACAGAGGAGTCAATATTAAAATTTGGACTACTATCTTACATAACTTTTTCTATATAACATATTCTTAGAACTTATTACTAAAGTAAAATTAAATATAGAGACATAAATTAAGCATAAATTAAATATAACAACATAAATTCGTATACATTAGGAGATACAACATGATTAATTATATCAGTAAACATTTATATAAGTGAATAAGAAAATTTTATTGATTTTTTACATGAAAACTCAAAATAGGATATTCACATAAAAATGTATTCAATTCCGTTATAAATACAATTTTAAACTAAATGTGTTTCTGCAAGTGAAGCAAGTGTGCAATGGTATCAGAAAACGTAAAACATTAAATGTTAAAAGAATAAACAAATTTAGTCTTCCTCTGAGGTCTTTTTTTTATTTTATTTTATTTTTTTTTTTTTTATCGAAAACTTATCTCATCGTTCTGAACAAGAGACGATCAATTGGTGTATACATTGCCATAAAGAAGGACAGAGAAAAATTTCTCAATTTTGTTTAGAGATATTTTTTGTGGTATATTATTTTAAATTGTCAGCTGAGATTAACTTTCTCTTTAATGAATTCGGATGTATTGAATGAGATGCAGTTGTTAATAAGGGTAGTTATGTGTATATATATATATATATATATATATATATATATATATATATATATATATATATATATATATATATATATATATATATATATATATATATAAATATATATTCATACATACATATATGTTTTTTTTTTCACAAACTACTCTTGCACGCTTTTCAGATTCAAAAGCTAAGTGGAAATTCATAAAGTTTCTGATATTGGATGCCATGTTGTTTTAAATGTTTTAAGAATTTATGTAAATTAATAGATTTCTATAGGTGTATTGAAGTTAACAATATCCAACAACAAAGGATGTGAAAATTTTGTATCACTCAATACAGAAACAGAAAATGGGAACTTCAGATTTTAATATTTATTTCTAATTCTGATTTTCCTTATATTTATTAATAATAACAATTAAATAATAATAATAACTATATTAATAATAACTAATATCACATGTTTAAACACAAAAAGTATTTATTAATACAATTCTCTGTTTCTATGTTTCTTTTTACGTTAATACGAAAAGTTAGAAATATTTATCGTAAAATAGACCAATCCATATAAGTTTTCATAAAAATTTATTAAATTACTTCCCTCATATAACTGTTGTTTCAATATTTAAATTAAGTCATATAACTATCGGTGCAAATATATGACTGAAACAATATACTCGGTTACAGTTATTGATATTAATGAAAAACATTCCCATGTCTATTTTAAGTGACAGATTTTTTTAATTTTTTATAAATGATAATTTAACTAAAATTTCAGGTAAACTATTTATTTTTTTGGGTAACACACACATATATATTAGTGTTTGCCTATTAATTAAACCAGTAGTTATGTATCCATCAAAGTAGGAGGGAGGTAAATGCTGCCAGATGGATTCTATTCTAGCCGACCAAAAGATCCAGAGTATATTAAACTTCAAAATATCTCATGAGTGTGACTTCTTGTCATGTAACAGTGACTCAAAAATTATTAAGAAATATCATATACATCTTAGGATATACCATAGACCCTTTTCAACAGACCATGAGCAGTTATTTTGAATGTTACGACCCTAGTAAGGTGGCACTAAAATATACGTGGAAATGACTGAGTGCTATTAATGAGGCGATCGTCTTCGGGATCTCAATTTGTGAAGTAATCCTATAACATTTTTACAAAATATCTATCTTGATAATATCTATGGCTATCCGTTAATCAAGTATTAAATCAGCAATTGTGAGGTGAGAATGTCTGAAAAGTACGATTGTATTGCAAGTAACGATATTATTTTTATCATCAGAACATAAATCAAACTAAATAGCAATGATTATTTTGATATGATTATGATGATTATTTTATTTTATTTATATATATATATATATATATATATATATATATATATATATATATATATATATATATATATATATATATATATATATATATATATATATATATATATATATATATATATATATATATATATAGATAGATAGACAGATAGATAGATAGATAAATAGATAGATAGATAGATAGATAAATAGATAGATAGATACAGATAAGATATAGATATATATAGAACTAAAACTAAAATCTAAAATAAATATGTAACTGAAATCAAAGTATTTCATAAATTATTAATAGAAATTCATCGTTAATTTCAACGTCACTGATTTTATTTCTCGAATCGATGCAACCATATATGAGGAAAACTTTTTCTGTAATACTTCGAAGGGTATTTCAAATTCAATTTGTGATCCTGAGGTTTCCTTTCATCAAAAATCTTAAATGACTTTTTACGAAATATTGTTCGATCGCAAAAAAATATGCAGTGGAAGAAATATAAAACTGCTTATTAAAATGTGAAGAGTGATGAAGAAGCAAAAGAAAAAAATGAGGGAGGAGATTGGGAAGTGCTTCTGAGGTAATTTAAGCGTGAAGTGTAGCGGGACGACGAAAAAGACTCTTCCAGAAGCTGGAAATTCTCTGGAATGAGTAGACTACAGGGTTGACTGAGATTTCGAATTTATCGGTTACCATGGAAACGAGGAAAACGAGCTCGGGGAAGCCGGGACAACCTCCTAATTGGTGAAAAGCATGGAGGTCTCTGTTATTAAACTGCCCTTTGCTCCAGTTGAATTTAAAGCTTCTTGCCAAACGCGGAGAAAAGAAAAAGAGCAGTAAATATTTTCGCTCTCCTTTCGTTAATAATCTAGTTGATTCGGCACGTAAGCCTATTAATGTCTGTGGAAACGAGAGAACGCTTGTAGAGAGGAATGGTTTATTTGATGATGGATAAATGCCGCATTTTATGGGACATAAGCAGGTAGCGTTATGGATATTTTGTTGGCTCTAAAATTTTACTTTATTTTTATTTATTGATTTCAGCTTGTGTTCTTTTACACTCGATATTTTTAAAATGTATATTAATAATCCTCAGTAATTAGAATATAAGGTTGACTGCTGCGATTTAAGGACCCTCTTTGCTTGCATTCTTTATTTATCATGGCAGAGAGCCGTCTGTAATCATATGTCTGAAGAAAAAAAATCTGGATAATTCCAAGGATTTGAGCTATCAGTTGTAGGAATGCGCTTTTCGGAATACAATTCCAGGTTCGATTCCAGTAACTTTTGAACAACGAAAAATGGATGTTACGCTTCTATTTTCTATATGTATCTGCTAGGGTGTTCTATATTTGTTCCCTTAAAACACGTGAATATGACTTTTCTATGTCGGGTTGTTCTCAGTCTTTTTTCAAAATACGTTCTTCGGGTCTTAACCACTAAGAAAATACTGGTTTTGGTCTCATAAAGAAATCAAGATTCATCAAATGAGATGGGTGCTTAGGAGGATATAAAAGAAGTTCGAAAAGGCTATATGGGAGCTACACTCATCTCTACTTGATGACAGGGCAACGTTCTTCGGTGAAAAAGTTTCTGATTGATTTCAGTGTCTTCTATACAACGGTAGATAGAAACTGCGAATCTGTCTTCTACATGCATGCCACTGTGGGCCATGAGAGTTTTACACATTTCCCCCTTGTAACACAAATACTGCCCACTGTTTGTGAATAGTCCTTTCAAAAAAATTATATCGTAGATAATCTAATGTTTAATAACAGTTTTAATCAATTAGTATGTTCTTAATAAGATATCGTTTTCGAAATTATTGAGGCGTAATGGTAATTTCTGATTGGATGCTAGGTATTTTGAATAACGAGAAAAAAATGTTACACTGTTTCTTTTGATAAGTACCCTATCCAAATCCCTGCTATGGTGTTGATTGAATTTCCAACTTTGCGATATTTGATATTAACACCATCTGTTTACGATAAGTCTATTAAAAAATCAATGACAAAAAGTTAGTCGATACATTGCAAGATGTCAATGTCCTCACTGTTAAGCAAAAACTCCACATTATAACAATTAATGGTAAATGATTAATTTTCTACAGGCTTGTAAATCGGATTAATCTACAGACTTGTAAATCTATTTAGACATTTGAATTACATACGAATTTAAAAGCTGGAAAGAAATCATGGAATTTTCCTACGATGAGAATTCATTTCACTATTCAAATCCAAAAAATGCCATATCTTCTATCCATTATTCAATCACTATCGTATTTTAGTTTCCTATATTCAAATGCTATCAACTATCAACAGAGTATCCTCTTATCAACCATTATCAAATTTCTGTTTTAATCAATTGCTTCTTTTCAGTTAGTTTCTGATGATCTTAACATTCTGGAAGTGTTGATTGACTTGATTCAGAGAATTTAGATGTTTTTAGGTGAAACAACAAATTTACACGTCAAAGAAGAAAAAAGTAAAAAATCCTTACGATGAATTTGTAATTAAATGCTTGTATCAGGGAAATACATATCCCATAATATTATATAAGTGTGTTATTAAAATATCTTTCTCTGAAGTTATATATTTTCTTATTATTATAATACGTTAAGTAAATTGCATCATGAAGAGTTTTAATTCCATATTGAATGCATATATCTCATTAATATTAAGAAAAAATCAGAATACATTCATAAAGTGACCAATAACGCATAAAATGCTACATCAAAATGAAGTTACTTAATGTGACCTAGATGTGATTTTTCTCAAACATGTTTTATATATCGACGTAACATTTCTTCCTTTGTATGTTGCTTCACTTTCTTGCTGCCCCCCGAGACAGTTTCCAAGGAGATGGCGGTTAACTGTTTGCAAGGATCTTCACGCTATTCCTCAAGTAATGAGGACAGCAACTGCAAGGGACGGGGAAGGTCAATCCCTGAAAACCGCACGTCACTCTGCATCAGGAGGAGCAGTTTCCAACTCCAGGAACAACCCTGGGGGCTTCGGCGGATGATCAGATTAAGACTCCCCAGCCTCCAGACGATAGTCAGATAGATGGAGTTCTCCGCTGAATCTTCAGATGAAAAAGCAAAACACTACACTTACGCTGCACACACTGCATCCCTGGAGCCACAGAACTCCACGAAATTACATCTGCAGTGGGTTCTTATCCGCTGCTGCTGTGGATATAAAGGATCCAATGACTGCTTACAAGTATTTACGAATTTCAATACCGATACACAGAATTTCAACATAACCAGTCTTAATGCTGCAATATTTTCGTTTCCTGGCGAGATAAATACTCTAAAAAAGCATAAAAATTGCAACAAAAAATATGATTGCTATTTCTGTTGAAAATCAATGACTGATTTGGTAGTAAATAAGATATTAATATAAGCAAATAGAAATGATAAATAAAATAAAAGGTTTTAATTTGTTTCTCTGATAACTTTTTCCTAAGTGAAAACATTTTTATTATCTTCAACTTTCTACCATGTTTTATTAAAAATTCCTTTGAGGTTTAAAATTCAAATTATTGCTGAGAGCAATCATATTTTTACGTTATGTTAAATGCATTTTTTATTCATTTTATGTTAAATGTTTGCTAAAGGAAATGACGAATCAAGAGTTTCTTATTTTAAATTGTAACTTGTGCACTATGTAAATAAAGTCTACTCAATACTCAGTTAAAAAGAGAATTTACCCCAGAGTTTAAGTATGCTATTTTTGCTGACGTATTGAATTTGTGTTACTTAAAAATTAGTATTCTTAATATGTGACTGAATCATAAACTTCAATAACTCTCTCACAGGATTTCGTTACAGATGATCAAAAAGTAATTTGTTAGATGATCGCCAATATAATACAAAATGTGTCTGGTGACACCTTTAACTATCTCTTCAAAAGCTATGCTATCAATATAATTGGGAATGCTCTCTCTCACACAAAATATTTTCTTATCTCATAAGAGTAGCATAAGATAATTTAAATGCAAATGGTGAAATTTCCCAAGCTTAATAAGTCTATTCTTTAAAATGCATGAAAATAATTGAGATCTTGATCCTTGTCAGGAATACAAACACCTGAATGTATGATATTGAGCGTAAAGCGGACAAGAGAATAAGAGCCACAAGATTAACAGTCGTTTAGTACTCTAGACGACAGTTTCGAGTCGAATAAAACTTATTTTAAACTTATTTGATGATAAGCAACATAATGTAGGTAACGGACACCACTTTATGTACTGCCCAGCGGCCTACAGCTATTATGAGACATTTTAATGTCCACCCTGTAAGTTGCTTTTTGGGATGACTTCTCATCGATAGTGGGGAGTACTCACATGGCGCAAGGAAGAAAAATCCCACGCACTCTATTTGATTGGCCTGCATACAAAATCAAAACATTCATCTGCCGAATTATAATAAAGCTTGCAAATGAACTTTGTAATTTTGTTCCATGAAACTTACTAAAACTTTTGCTTTTTGTATAAGCTTGTATTGATCAAGAGATCTCTTGCGATTTCAGAGTATTTTCGCTTTGAAACGTAAACGAGTCCTATAAGTTTAACAACATTAAATTGATTTATTATTGGAGAAAAAATTCCTTTTTTTTAATCATAGGATGAGCGAATGCTACAATATTTTACCCGTTATCAATTCAAAAATTATTCTTGGTACATCGAGTATGTGGTATCAAATCGTTAAAACGCCAAATGGAATACTAAAGTCATTTCTCTGTTTCTTATGAATAACATAAAACTTGTCAAAGTATTTTCAAAACTATACCAACAAATAATGTTCTATATATTTATATATATTTAGGGAAAATGCACTATGTTTTAAATTTAAAAGACATGAAATTGTATTTAATTATTTTTTCGTATCAATCTGAAAATATTATTCAAACTACGCCTGAATCTTGGAAAAGTAAAACATAGCATACTAAATTTTTAAGCAATAAAGGAGTTGATCGTGTAATTAACGGCACTGTTTGGAAAATGTGATTTATTTTATAATAATTTATCGCCCATAAAATTTTGTATCAAGTTTAATATCATACGCCTTATATCTGCAATTTATTTTGTTCTTTAAAAAAACATTATTTGGTAATAAACTCGCAATAGATATCATGTGAAGAATAATTCCATACGAAATAATGAATTTCTACACAAGTGTTTTATACAACAAAGAGAAAATTCTACATTATATTTGATCACCAGAATGAAACATATTCTAAATTAATATTTCGAGTCTAAACTTTAACTTACAATTGAAGCTTCTAAAAATGTGCTATTGTATTTATTACTCCTAAAACTCTAAAGCTTCTCAAAAGTAACGCCAAACTAATAAATATACACTAAAGTGTTAATGAATAATACAATAGTTGCTCGTTCAATCGTAAATGCTGTTTACATTTGTAAATTTATCTCTTTTACATTTTAACATACATTTGAAAATAAACCAAATTTGATATCATTCACATTATATATATATATATATATATATATATATATATATATATATATATATATATATATATATATATATATATATATATATATATATATTTGTGTAATTTATATAACTTTATTCTCACTATATTTCGTATTCAATACCTAAATATGATATCGTTTGAAGAATTATATTATAAGCATTAATGTCTTTCTAAAAATATTTTCTACTGTAGAATAACATCTAAATATTTTATAGTTCAAAAGAAATTAGTTTTCAATTAATTATCCAAATTTAAATTTTAATCAACAGTATCAAATTAATTTGCATTAAGCGTGCATTGATACCATAACAAATAAATCATACATAAATTAAAGAATACGCAAATGAAGAGAAATATTAATTATCAGTCGCACAAGAGTGGATTAAAATCCTATATCAATGGATACATTATAACTAATAATATTCACAGGTGCCATTTTGATAAAAGCTACGAGTATTGCTCTTGTAATTGGATCATTTATTTAACCTTATTAAAATAAGTGCTTCCTGCACAACTTTTGATTATCAATTAATTGCGGCAGTGGTAATTAGTACATCCATAATCACTCTCTCCTTCCCACCGCATTGATCAAAAGGACAGCAAATAATTGCTATACGGATACTACATTTTATTCATAAATTACTTGAAACTGACGATAAATATTGGCATAATAATTAATTTCAAGTATATTAAAAATCAGATACTTACTGAATGTTCTCAAACAGCATTTTAAATTAGCAATTGAATAAAATTGTTTTAGTAGATGATTTTGGATATCATTTATAACGCATCATAAATTTAAAATAAGCCCTGGTATATTAACAACAGATAAGAGATTTTAAAAAAAAAATTTAGTCCTATAAAATCAATACCGTAAATGTATTATTTTAAATGAATCATATATTGATAATATTGTTATAATTGAATCATATTTTAATAAATTTTTGAATTTATCAATAAAGGGATCGTCTATTGACGTGTTGAAAAAGTTAATACTGCTATTTAGAAACTGATAATGTTTTAAAAAATTTGTCGATATTAATATATATAAGTAAACACCTTGTTCTATATGTCTTCCATTTTTTCTTCAAACTGAGAACGGGTGCACAGAAAAATGTGCGCGTATCATGATTTTGAACTATGATTGAAGTAGAAACACAGATACATGCAGACATAAAATAGAGTGAAACAAAAACACAGACTCTCTTTCATTTCATAATTTTCTGAGGGCAGTGTTTATAATTAGTTTAAACAATAATTAAACTTGATTTGAACTCATATATCGGTTTGTTTTTGCCGCAATACCTACTAGTCTTGAGTTTTGCTAACTTCTAAAATGCAAGAGCCCAGCTATTTCCTTATTTTTAATATTGTCCTTTACGTACCTTAACTGTTGAGGTTGTAAAAAAAGGTGCACACTATCAGGCCTTTTTTTAAATTGATTTGTAATTTTTTTCTAAAAAAAATTACCAAAATTTAATATATTTTTAAAAAGGCATTGTTTTTTCTAACTGTATCAAACGACTTTACGGTTTCATCAATCAGCCATCGATTCGAAAGATATTGGAACATTAAAACACGTATTGGATTTACTTAGAAATTCAATATTAACTGTTTCTTAAAGAAAAGGAGGTTTCAAGCTTTCTAAATCTGATTCAATTATTTCCTGGCAGATTTATACGCGCAGTATCTAATTTCATGGTTCAAAATAGTATATTGAACAATTATAAATGCATTTTAAATATCGTTGCATATTAACTTTCCCATGTCTAAGTTTAATTTTCACATGTGACAAAATATATTTTGATTAAATATAAAAGTTTATGTTCCTATAATAATTTCTTTCTTAATGAAATGATTTTTCTTACCATTAAAGTTTTAACTTAATTATTAGTTTATTCTGTGGTTAAAAATTTTTTCTATCATTTTTCTTGTCTATTAACCAAATCTAAACCTATTACTTTTTGAAAGAAAAAAAGACTCTACTTCATTGAATTATTTTAAAAGGAATCAAATTTAGTCATTGTATGTTAAAAGGTAATTTGAAATATTTCATTTTAAATCATTTCATGTGATTTTAATTTTGCAACTGTGCTTTTTATTAATTCAAATTTATCTTTGAATTTTATTGCGTTAATTTGAAAATAGTTCATAATGAAACAGTTTAAATAAATATACAAGGACATTCTTAATTATTTTAATTTCATACTCTTTAAGTGCTATATATGTAAGGATAATGAATGGAAAATTATAAATATCTTGATTTTTAATGTTTGCAATTTCTTCTATGAAAATTAGGCCAGAAAAAGACATGACTTTACATAGAAGTAGTAATATTTTATGGAATAAAGAAACTTATAGTTTATTACAGTCACTACTTTCAGGTAAGACAATTACAAAACAGAAAAATCATATGTTTATGAATATTTTTTTAATTCCTTTATTTAATAATCAATAATTTTAATATAATATAGCCCAGTCACTCTTTTTTGAATAGAAACTTTTAAATTATGGAAAATGGAAATCATTTAATTGCATTAAAATCTAATTATTTTGCTATTGACTCATTTTTTAATTTCTGTTTATATTTTAATCTGCCACGTGGGGTTATTTTCAGTGCTCGTAAATGAATGAATGATTCCATCAAACTGTAGTAAAATAAATGGCGTATCACAAAAAATAAATAACAATTAAATAATTATTTTATTTGGATCTATTTTAACACATTTAATTACTGCTTCTTTTAGTTTATGGGTATTCATATATCACAAAAGACGCATTTCAGAAAATATCATAATTAAATATGGACTTATTACAAGGATGCTAAGAATTAAAATGTAATAACACAATTTTAATTAAAATCACTGAAAGAAAAGTCATAAATTCATTTAGTTTTCGTTCACGTACTTTCCAAGTATTTTGATTGAATTAACGATAAAATTATGATCCTTATAATTTTGCTTAAAAAATATTTGTCAGCATTCTTAAAAAGGTGTAACTGTGAATTAATAAATTCATTCCATTCGTTGATACTGAGTTTTATTAGTATCAGTAATTCATCACTAGTTCTGTTAATAAACTAGTGATGAATTAACTGGACTATATATTAAGAAACGTTTATATGGTTAATATAAATTTATTGTTAACTCAAAAATAATAATGTTAGTGGGCATTTGCTATCTGTAATTATGATATTTAAATTAACTCATATTTAAAATAGTAGAAACAAAAAGTACAAGAAAAATTTATCAATATTTTTCATGAATTTAAAAAATAAAACCCTTTTTATATAATTCAAAATTATATTTTAAAATTATTTATTTTTAAAAAATTTAATAAATTTTAAAGAAGATACTTCGTAACAAAACATTTTAGTTTATATTTAAAGTATAATTTTTATGAGTAAAGGGATTTCTGCCTTTAATAAAAGAATTTACTTTGCATAAATCACTTCCAAATTTGTGAAAACAAAAGCTTACAAAAACAATTTAATTTAGAAATTGAAGAATAAGATAAATTCAAATAATGAGCAAAGATAGACAAGTGAATTTAAAAGGAATAAATAAAATATTTTACTAGTGAATTTCTTTAAAAGCAGTATTAGCTAATCGTTTCGCTCAAAACACATAATGATTTTGTTTCTAAAATTTCAAAAATTACTAATTTAAAATAATGTATGCCGATTCCGTACACCAACCTCAACATTAAATAATTACCTTCCTCTCGGTTATTTAATTACTGAGAACATCGTCCGTATTATTCGCGATCATAAAAGATGACTACATTTTTCGTATTTAAGTAAGTTTCGTTTATTGAATTAGACATTGAACTTGGAGCAAAAAAGAAAGCATGTCTCTTTTGAAGCAAAACGGCTGAATGAATTTGGATAATGATTTTTCCCTGAAAATCATTTATCATGCCTCTGTTAGGGAAAACAATTACCTTTTCCCTCCTGAGAGGGATTTGTCAAACTCAATAAGAAGTGCTCTTATTGTTCTGATATTCCATTTAACTGCAGATCACAGTTACATCAATGTTTATTCTGTGTTTACTTGTAAATGATTTAAGAACGAAATAGATGCTGAATTGTGCTTGCAATTCTTGTGGAAGATTTTCCCCTGGAAATGTCATCATAATCTTCGGATTAACATTATTTGTTTATTTCATTCAGATTGTTTGAATTTTTTTGTTGTTGATTTTGGTTGTTTTTGGGTTCATATGTCGATTTTAGGTTTGTTATAAGAATTAAAGTAATTAATGGATAAATTAAGTTGAATTCGTGAGATCTAATTGTGTTTTACACTCTCGCCTTAAAGAATTTAATTATAAATTAATTTTTTCGTTAGTTTCAGAGTAATCGTTGCTTTTAAAGAGAATAATTATTTATCTGAAAAATGAAATTTATTATTGATACTCATAGCTCTTAACGAGTAGGAGAAACGAGTTTAAGAATATAGAAAATTAAACAAGAAAAAACAATTTAATTCAACAATTTCGTTAATATTGTGTGCTTTCTGAACTATATAACTTACTTTAATTTACAAAATTTGAATAATGTATAGCATTCTGCATCAAAAGTTTTAAAAAACACCTATTTGTTTTTTATTAGGAATATAATTAAATTGAATTATTTTCATTATTAGGAATAATATTAATCGAAAAATTAAAATAATATTTACTAATTATATTAATAAATGTTGTTTGTTATTAATGTTAATTTGAAAAAGTTGCTTAGTGACAATACAAATAGTTTTTGAACTGGAAGTTAAAATATTCTGAGACTAAAGGATGAAATAAATAAGATTAACAATTATAACAATATTAGAATGAAGTTCTGATTTATTTTTAAGCGAAGTTTTGTTTTATGAACAAAATTAAATTTGATTCTTTTCAATTTTTATAAAAATTTATTATTTACATGATTCTTTAAAACGTGAAAATCTCATTATAAGTTTAAAATTTAACTGAAAAAATGTGTAAATTTTCTTACATTGTTCAAAATCATATCTTCATTAAAAACAATATATAAAACCTAATTTAATATTAAAATTTGGATAAAATAGTACACACACGCACTCTTTCCAAACATTTTCAAATCATCTTTTTCATTAATTTTTCATAGAATATGTGCTTGTAAATACAAAATCGTTATTTATAGGAAATATACAATTTCATTGAAATAAAAGGAAGTCAATAAACTTTAGAAGCCATTTTGAAACAGTGTAATTTTAATAACATAATCAAAAGAAAATTCTCAGTAAGTGACAAATACAGAAATGAAAAAAATGTGCAAATTTTCCTTATATTGTTCAAAATCATATCTTCATTAAAAACAATGCATAAAATCTAATTTAATATTAAAATTTGGATAAAATAGTACACACACGCACTCTCCCCAAACATTTTTAAATCCTCTTTTTCATTAATTTTCTATAGATAGTTTGCTTGTAAATACAAAATCATTATTTATAGGAAATATACTATTTCATTGAAATAAAAGGAAGCCAATAAACTTTGGAAGCCATTTTGAAACAGTGTAATTTTAATAACATAATTAAAAGAAAGTTCCCAGTAAGTGACAAATATATGAATGAAAGTGGGAACGATAAGTCATTTATTTTTAGAACAAATTCAAAATGGATATATTATTAACTTTAATATCATTTTTAATACTAGATTGAATTTAGGAGTAAAAAATGTTGACAAAATCTTACGATTTTAGTGAAAGAATTTGTACATTTTTCATATTGTTTGATATTTCTGGCATCATTCAAAGTTTCATAATAAGAAATACTATATTTAATGAATAAAACTTATCAAAATCATATATTCATTAAAAAAATGCATAAAATCTAATTTAATATTACAATTTGGAGAAAATAGTACACACACGCACTCTTCCCAAACATTTTTAAATCCTCTTTTTCATTAATTTTTTATTGAAAGTTTGCTTGCAAGTACAAAATCATTATTTATAGGAAATATACTATTTCATTAAAATAAAAGGAAGCCATGTCAATTGAAATAAATTTCATTGAAATAAATTGAATTTATTGAAATATAAACTATATTTTGTATTCTATTGGCTTGGTGCAAAATTATCAGGTGTTTCCTTGATTGGCTATAGTTTAACAAAAATTTACATTACTTTATAAATTTATTTATGAAAATATTATGATCTCTTAAGTTATAAAAATCCATGTCAATTATCCTAGTCATATTCGTCATTTTATGCTCTTTGAAAATGGGTGGAATCATTCTGCGATTTCAAATAATGTTTCGGTGAGGGCGCAATCAACGAAAGTCGGTGCAGGGAATGGTTTGTTTGCTTCAAATCTGGTGACACTAGCTTGGAAGTTAAGCCATGAAGATGTCTACTGTCAGATTTCGACGGCCAGGCATTTATGGCAGGCGTGGCCGGGGACGAAAGTTTCGTTACTCGAATGCTGGACAGTGACTTTAATGTAGACCATCGCTTGTCATCACAAAAAGTTTGAAAGGTTCTGGAAAACGGATCTGAGTGGGTCCCCCACAAACTCAGAGAGAGGAACGAGTTTGAATTTTCCCCGAATGAAGAAAGCAAACTCTGCTCCTGAAGCCCCTCGTCTCTGAAGATGGCTTCTCTTCCTCAAAAGAAAAAGGTCTCATCAGAAGAAATACCGGAGAACTTGTACTGTAAGAAGCCAATAGCGCGGGACAAAAGCAGAACCATCCATTAATAAATCCTCATTTTTTTTTTTTTGTTGAATCGACCAACATTTGAGAAACAGTTATGAAGGATAAGGTGAATTTGCACTTAAAAATGTTACTGTTGAATTTTTATGTTTACTTTTTCTTCGTAAATAGCATTCAGGAGCGTCTGATAATATCATGTAAAAATGACTAATAATTTTACCCCAATCAAATATCATTAAACTTTTTAAGTTCTTGTCTGGTTTCTCATAATAATTATGGAAATATTGGATGCTCAAGGGTGTTTCTGTACCAAAAAATACTATTTTAACGGTAAATAAATTTTTATAGCGTTTTTCTATTACAAATAAATAATAATATATGAAAAACATGCGAAGTATAGATTTTAAACTTATTCTTTTTTTTAGATAAATGTAGCAAGTGATATTTCACAAATAACCAGAAGTTAATTTAAACGATAAAAGCTGTAGGCTACAATATTTGTAAATATTTTCTATAATCCCCATCCAATATTTAAGTGGAAGTCATGAGTTTTGAAAATAAAACCTTAAGAGTTTACCTCATCACTAATTTCTTCATTGGAAATCTACACCAGTCCTTAGAAATCAAATAAGAAAAGTAAATTAAGTGTTCTTTAACTTGCTTCTGTGGCCAGCAATTACCACTGCCTCTAAAGACTGCCAAAGTAAAAAGTCCATTTTCTGCTAGGCTTAACTAATGGCGAAGAATAGTCGTCTTGAGATTTTCTTTCGTTTCCTGTTAGTTTTTTCTCTCTCTATTCTTGAAGTTGCAGGTGCAGTTAATCCCTCAACATTAGGACAGACATTTAGAATGCCTGGGGCAAGCTTCTAGCACGTAGTGAAAGGCGAGAAACCAAAAATGTTTTGTGTTGTTGCGGAAATAACTTGGAAAAGAATTTCTATTTTCTACTGAAGTACATACAATAAAAAAGAAATAATGGTTTTCCATTTGGGCTACATTTCTGTGGAATAAAATTCGAAAGAATTTCAATGCTAAGTTTTTAAAATACCTGATGATTTTTCTCCATTTTCTTACACATTAAGAGATAAATATTCTATCCTAAATTAGTCATCAAAAATTTTATTTATAAATATCATCTACAAGTAGTACTTAATTAAGTGTATAATCTCATATTTAATAAAAGAAAGTTTTAATTTTCAAATCGAGAGCTAAAATCTGTTGCACAATTTGTTGTAAGCTATATATTAGAAAAGAAAATTTTCTTGATATATATGTTCATTAGAAAATAATAATTTATTTCCTAACGAAAAATATTGAAGGCAAAAATCAAATGTGGCATTTTTATAATAATATCCTTTCCCGTACTATTACTTTGCTGAAAATGACTCTGGCAGTCTTTATGAATATTTTCCTAATCGATAATGGTAAAAACTATCCCACGATTTATTAAAAAAATGTCCTTTTGCATGTTGGAATATATTTTATTAAAAATAAATTTCATTTAATACTCACAGGCAAATTATATTAAATTGCCTCATTCTTTAGTTTTGCAGTGGACTTGGCCATCTATTTTAAAAGAGAACATAGTCATTTAGTAGAGATAAATGAATTTTATAGTATATGTTGCTTTGATTGAGCAAATGGGTATTTTCTGAAGTAATTATCTGAAAGTAATTTATTGTTTAGTGCAAAAATAAAAAAATGTGGAAAATGCTATTTTTAAAAAAATATTGTGCTGTGTCTTATCCTCTCCTGGTTGACAATAGCATAAACTTGGTCCATGATCCCGAAAGCCTTCAAACAATGGAGCACAACCTCAAGGACCGAGAATAGTCAGCTTTTATTCAAACCGATGCATCCCAAAATATGGACAGGAGCAGCTTGGATTGCATTCCTTTTTGCTAAAGATACAAACTTTTTGCCATCAAATGACGTTGTACATTAGCGTGCCCGCTTCGAAATCTCGCAAGGGTTGTCTGATCGCGCCTGTTGCTAACCCTAATTAGAGCAGCTCCAGGGATGTTTTCTTCATACCATTCATGCATCTATGAAGAACAGATATCTCTCATCCAAGAAGACCAGATATCTTGCCTGACCGGAGGGCGATCTCTGAAAAAGTAAGGCAGCCACCATGAGTAGTATCCTTACGGCTGCCCTCTCTGGCGACCATCAGCAATTTCATTACCCTACAAAACCACATGCGACGGAACTCGCTGAAAAGTAATTTTTAACATTGACAGTCAAGTGATTCAAAAACCAGATGATGTTCCTTGTCGCGCGGTTCCCATGATTCAGAAAAATGCTGAATGGAGCTTCAGCTATCACTCAGAATCCAGATGTCATTGCAAGTACTCTCAGTTGTGCAAAATTTCAAAGCGCCCTCAATGGTTATTAGTTCTGCTCGGTACTTTGAGCAATTGACGGGGTTAAAAAATCTTGGCTGCACACATTTAGTTTCAAAAAAGATTCCAAACTTAAAAATAAGTACTTAAAAGTTGGTATTCAATTATTTCAGTCAATATATTTTGCAGCAAATAACATTGCTACCATAAAATACAAGAAGCATTCTGATAGCACTTTTCCACAAACTTTATTTATGAAGGAACATTTTCAAAGTAAATGTATGAAAAATCATTTTTAAAATGGTGATACTCCTTAGGCGTTACATCATACATCACAGCTAAAACAAATAATATGAACTCTGATTTCCATGGAAAAAATTCAATGAAAATTATTTTAAAGAACAAAAATTACTTCCAAATGGACACTTGATATCAATTAGAAATTTAATCATATATATATATATATATATATATATATATATATATATATATATATATATATATATATATATATATATATATATATATATATATATCCATTTATATCAGTATTTACAAGAGATTACATTATGCAATAAAATACACACAAATAGGTATACGGTATGTATATGTATATATAGTCTACTCATTTGTGATTGAAAGTGTAAATAAGTATATTTAACTAGTAAGCATAGCGAATTATAAGTTATGTTATTTCCTATAGTAATTCAAATTTTTTTTTTAATATTGAAATCTTTCAGAATACAGTATTAAGCTTTTTTAAGTTTTTTCTAAATAAAATTAAGTCAGTTCATTTGTTCCATATTGTCCAATGTTATAAAAATGCCTTATTACAAAGAAACGTTTAAATGTGTGTGCTATGCCATAAGTAAGGGATGTACTGATTACTGAATCCTTAAAAGTACTTTATTAATAAGAATTTTAAAATCATATTTTTGTATAATATTCATGTTTCCGAGAATTTGCATATATTTTTCTTTTATTATTCAAATTACACTGGTAATAACAATGACTATAAATTAAATTAACTTTAGTGTAAGTATTATCTTGAAAAGATGACAATTTTTTACGCACATATCATCATCTTTTAAACTCATAAAAGACTCAAAACATTTTACGAATTTATCAAACAAAAAATATGTTTAACGATTCCTTATTGACTGTATGATCTTCGAAATGTGTAGATTTTAGTGCATCCATATTCTCCATCGCTTCTTTTTTCGGAAATCTTTGGACGGATTTCAGGTGGGCATGCGTGACGGAACCAATTGATCGAGAAAAAATCCGGGATCGGGGAAAAGAGGGCTACACTGCATCAGTCCAATCTCCTCTTTTATGATAGAGATTAATGGACAAATGTCGATGGAACGATTAGAATGGAAGGAAGTGGGGAATGCTCTTGTGACCCTTCTCCTTTGCCATCTGTCCTTTATAAAACAAGAGAGTAGGGAAAATGACTGAAGTCTGCGATCCTTAAATCTCCTGTGATTTTTCCTCTTCCACAGCATTTCCGGTTAATTTCGGGAGTATTTTGGCTTAATTTTCCATATAATTAATTCTCACCTCTTCCCTGTTAAGAAATGGTGAAGAATTACATGAATGTCAATTTTTCCTTTTCCTGAGCCAAGACATTTTTTGAAGATTAAGTGGGGAACTCTCATTTTAAAAGAATCATTTATGGAAAGCAAGTAAAAATGAGCGTTCTATTTTAATTTTTAAAGCACTTAAATCTCTAATTCTCAATTATGCAAGTATTGTCTGCGTATAATTAAGATAACTAATTAAATATAAAATATTCTTTTCATAATCAGCAACATACTCAGGAATTCTTATATCCGTTATTCCTTTTATCAAGTCGTGATTAGAAACTATAGGGATCCTTATAATCCTTGTGATTTTTTTTAAGCAGAGAACTTAAATTGTGATCATTAAATATTGAATTCGATTTTCAATATTTGTATCTAGATGCGCTTTACAACAACAAAGTAACATTCTATTTATTAATACTCATAAATTTAATCTAAATTATTTTTCTCCAAGAATATAATAACAAAGTCATTGAATCTTGAAAAAACGTTGACGTTGAAATGCCTCATTTTAATTTAATACAAGAAACCCCAAATAGAAAACTGTTGATCTTTCTTACAACGAACACCGTTAAAAGAAAATTTTTTCCTTCAAGTTTACTTCCGTAGTTATACCAGCTTCTCTTATTACTACGAGCTAAAAACTAGCCTTTTGCCTCCTAAACGTCTATCCCAATGCTGAAGGATTAACTGCACCTGCAACTTCAAGATCAGGGGTAAAAGAGGGCACCAGATGAACATCTCTGGACGACTTATTTTCACTATTTGTCAACTCTAGTATAAAAACTACTTCCTTTTTACCCTTCTGAACCTGGCAGTCCTTAGGAGCGGTGGCAATTGCAGGTCAAAAGAGCAAGTTAAAGAGCACTTAATTTACTTTTCTTATTCGATTTCAGCGAATGAATGTGGAATTCTAATGGAGATATTAATGACTTCCTAAGTCCATATTTTTTATATGAGTTCATGAATTCTATCTCATTGTAGACGAAATTTTGGGTGTCTGTAAAACATGCAAGAGTTTTTATTGTTAATAACTTCAAAACTAATCAAGAATTAACCAATTTCACGGCAAATAAAAATTCCTATTTTGTTTTATGGCTTGAAAGATTCTACATTTTAAAAATTTATTTTTCAGGATTTGAATATCGTTTCTTTTGCGAATATCTCCAGTGAATATTTTTAATTTTATATGGGTTTTTCTTTAATATTACAATGTTTTATTCAATGTAATATTTTATTCAATTCTGATAGCTTTGCTTGATATTTTATTTGAGGAATTTTTTTAACGAATATTGAGGAGTAAAGGGCACAGTTTTTATTTTATTGTACTATAAAGAAATACACACAAATAATTATTTAAAACGTGAACTATAAGTTGAAGAATGAACAATAATACCTGTATTAACTGACATTTCATAACTCTAATTTACATTTTATTTCTTGATCAGAAACGAAAGTAACTTAAATCCCATAATGTTAGGTGCATCCTGAAATCTCTATCTCCTTAAATAATTATAAAAATATAATATATTCCTTGATAATTATTACTTTTTTCTTAATAATTTTTATAATATTTTTTTCTCATACTTTCCTCATACGAGATCATAATTAAAGTTAACAGTCGAAACATGTCGAGGTTAATATAGTGTGCTTTAATTAAATACTTTCGAAAGTATAGTTCGTTTTTAGACACCGGGATGAGAATTGCTGTTGCAAGGATCCTTTAAGTATCGACTAAAACAGACTTTCCTGGAGAATATTTCACAAGTAATGACTTGTAATCACCAAGCACTGATTTCGGCACAAGAGTATATAGAAGAAAAAAATATAACCCATATATCCATTGTTTTACAGTGACTGGGATTGAATCTGAGATTTATCGCAATCAAGAACGCTTTATATCCTTGGTACCAGGTGAGATGTCCTGGTGGTTCCTTGGCTCGGGGTTGCAGTAGACGCGATCAAACTGCACTTGCACACTTTCTTAGCGGCCATCTGCGTTCCATGACTTTCGTAAGTGTTCTTCAGTGCAAGCCTCTCCTGACCATATTTTATTTTGTTTGGGGCTTACCAAGCACGACCTGATTCAGGATCCCCTTCTGGTGCTTGGTTTTTAGTGTGAATGGACTCGTGGACGTGATCTCGCTTTGCTGATCAAGGGGATTAGAAACAACAACAAGAAAGCTTTATAATTCTAATAAAATAAATTTAAATTAAAGAATGAAATAATTATAATTTCTATTCTATTCAATTTTTTCCGTAATCCAGTTTAAACCACATTCATATTTGTGAGATTAATGAGTATTCATTGTTTACTAAAATACCATTATAATTTATTTCACTTTATTTCCGTAACATTTAATATAAGTAATTCTATTACTTACATTAATATATTAACACTATTCTTGAAACAGAATCAAAATTCGATATACTTTCAAATATCTAAGTCATTCTTAAATCTGATCTTTGAAATTTATTTTAAAAAAAAAGTTCTGACTTCGGGCTGTGATGGCATCAGCGGATGCCGAAGACCTTTTTTCTCTGCTGAAGCACCTTCCTCGCGACAATACAAAGGACAAGAAAGTTGCCAACAGGGCCGGTTTTATCTGGGATTCATGAATGAGTGAATCCTCACGTATTTTCCTGCCGCAGACAAAGCAGTGCCGCGTCAGCAGGTGTGACCACTCAGGGCGCGATGCCGCAAAGAAAGGGATGAGGAGGGAAAACGCTCAGATTTTGATCTTCTTTTTAAGTAGAGAAATAAGGGACAACAAAGTCCTAAGGATGACTCACCAACGTGCGTGGGTGGAATTGTTCATGACGATGAGCCCTTGCGGTCATCCGCGTGCGATTCTTTTTCTATTGCTAATAATTTCTAAGGAATAATGCTAAAAATCATTAGATAAGAATGTGCCTAAGGTCAATATTTAATTTGATCAAGATAATATTTTAATATCAGAGCAGTCACTCAGATTGATAAAAGAAACAAAACTCTTCTTATTAAAGCAATTATTTGTAAAAATTTAACATTCAGATATGGATGAATTCCTTACTGAATTTGAAACTATGCATCTTATAGCCCAACATGTATTTTTCAGTCAGTTTTGAGTTTTGTAGAAATGTAGTATCAAGTATTAGTGAATGATTAACATTGAAATGCCTAGGTTCAAACCTAAATCACTGTTGAATAAGCAAAGAATGTTTATATATATATATATATATATATATATATATATATATACATATATAGATAGATAGATAGAGAGAGAGAGAGAGAGAGATATAACAATTGCCTTATTTAATAGAACATTTTTATAAGATACTTGTTGCATTAACATTTTAGAATTTAAGAGATTTTCGAACAACGTCTGTATGCTTTCTTTTTGATATTCATTGAACTACCAAATGTTTAGTTAGATAAAACTACTAATTTTCATAGAAAGGGAAGAACACGGTAAGAAACGAAAATCATAACTTGAATCTTAAATACGTAACTCTACTCGAGTAAAGATTATGATAAATGAGTAAAAAAATTGAGCATTTATCTTCATGTTTTATTTTTTTACACAAAAATGGAAATAGATGATAATGTGTTAAACGTTTTAAGCGTTTTTTGCTGGAAATGTCAAATTTCCTCGCGTGGATTTTCCCCTACGTAACTCCATTTGATGCAGACTGTTTTTTCTATGAATTCCAAAGCATAAATTCAATTTCAAAAATTCTAAATGAATAAAACTATTTTTTGAACATTCTCTTAAGTGCAAAATATTTTATACATTTTCAGGAAATAAATATAAGTAATATTATTCACTTCGCGTAAAACACTGCCACGAATAGCAAAATTTTAAAGGTAAATATTGTACATGTTAACAAAAATGTGTAACATTAACAAAAGTGATAAACAAGAATTTATCAATAGAAAAAATGGGGTCAGAGTTTGTTGCTGATACTATTTAACATATTTTCTTTGTGTTTGTTAAAGTTTACAATAACTGGATGAGAAAGTTGAAGGAATCATTTTTTACCAAAGTAATTCTTATAAATATAAAATAATGCAATATTTGTTCATTTCTAAATTCTTAAAATAACTGTTGTGTCTGCAAAAAAATCCTTTGAAACGAAATCCCTTAATTATGGAAAAATCACGTTTTCCTAAAGTAATATTTTATTTTCAGTGAAATAATTCTGAAAAATCAAGTCCCCGTTTTGAAATCCGATGCTCAGCAACACTCAGCAACTAAGAACTAAATATCTAGTTTGCTGGTATTTATAACACTTTCTGGTTTTGTTAAAAGGTTTTCAAATAGTTATAAGTAGCAAACGAATTTAATAAATAAAAATAAACACTGTTAGTTTAGGATAACTTAAAGGAATTGTTATAATTTTATTTATAGATATTATTTTATTATTACATTGAAAAAATATTCATTTGTTCAAACACGATTCTAATATTTCAAGTCAGAATTTTGGATTATGAATCATGTGAGCAGCTGTGCACTGAGTAACGCATTGTGCGTATATTTAAATATCAGCCAGAACTTAAGCGGCGACAACACGCGCCTACAGTAAAAATTTTCGATTATATTAAATTATAATTGGAAGAAAGTCATGCTGAAATTGAAATATTTATGTTAAACACACACACACACAATTCCATAAGAAATATTTTTTGAGTTCACTCAAGTTAAAAATCATAAATTTGAATCATTAATAATATAATCAGTATTTCTTTTGAGCAATTTTGGTCTTATAATTAATTATAACGTTTATATTATTATGAGTCAATCAAGAACACCGTGTCAATTTTTGAATAATAAGGAACTCATAAGTTAAATACTATTTGTACATTAAATTGTAGATGTTTAAAATACGATTAAAAATACAGTATTATATCAAACTAATGGAAGAATTTTGGTTTCATAAACATTCCCGATTGTGATATCATCAAATAAATATTGGAATATTCTTCCCAGACATTCACATCTGTTTTCTTATTAAATCACAATGTAGTATGGTTGCCAATAAGGTTTGACTTAAAATAACTTTCCTCTTTTCAGCTATCCACTTCTAAAATAGAATGAGGATTTCAAGTGAAAGTTTTAATAATTTTAACAAAACGTTGATGATGAATTGACTTCAGATAATAGAAAAAGTGCTTAAAAATGAAAGTTTAAAAATCTTAAATTCAGCAGTGATTTGAGTCCCGGAAACTAAACAACGTCCTAAATCTAAACATTGTTTTTTTCATAAATAAATTTGGTCATAACTGGAAAAATTCAATTTTTTGTCTGTATGAATTTTTGCAACATCGTTGAAGTGGTCTTAATTAAACATAAAGTAGTTGTTTCTTTCGCTCAAGTTATGATTACACTACTTTATTACAATACTCATTGGCTTACAATATCCCTGACGTCAGATGAGGTTTCACCTACATTACACATAGTTAATTACTACATTTTGAGAGGGCTACTAAAATCCGATTTGTCAATGAATTTGCTGCCTGCCTTCAATTAACATTCTTGAGTGGCTGAAAACAAGGCAAAGTTTACCATCGAATATCTGAGTGTCTGCGGGGACGAGAAGAATTTTTTTCATGAATTTTACTAGTAATAAGGATGTCTTTTTTTTTAATTATATTATTTCTGTTTCCAAAAGCTTTCAGAATCATAAAAATTACCAGTAGCTGTAAATATTTAATTTTCAAACGTTTAGAGATATTGATTCCAAATTTGAACACTTTGAAAATACATCAGAAGAAACAGCAAAATGAATAAGACAAGAAAACATCCATTTTATGGTTAGTTTATATTGCTAAAACGACGATTTAAATTTTTACTTTTTTTATAAGTCTCATTTTTATTATCGAACAATTGTTGTTTGGAATGGGAATTCACAGATTTTGAATATTTATTAACGATTCACAGGATACCAGTTATATATATATATATATATATATATATATATATATATATATATATATATATATATATATATATATATATATAGCAGTTGCTTTAATAAACAAAAATCAATTAAGTAATTAAAATTCAAATAAAGACACTTATTATTTTCATCACGTAAACAAAAAAAATGTTAACACCTCTTACTTTAAAAGGGAAAACTGGAAATCACTTAGAATTTTTAAACTTACAAAGTTTGAAAGGAAACATGTAAACACTTTCTATAATTATTAATACAATTTGCAATTCTTTTTCAAACAGAAATCTTGTTTTAAAGAATAATCGTAAAAGAAGGAAATTTGAATAATGCTTCAGTGCATTTCTTTAAAAACGACTTTTTAAGTAACATAAGAATAAATAAATAGCACGTTCTATATATTATTGTAGCAAATGCAAAATTTTGCTAATAAGATGCAAGATTACTTTCAGGGTTTGCTTCGACAATACTTGCTTGAATACATGGAATTGCAAAGAGCATTTCCTTTTATTTTGAATAATAGGGAGCATATTTAAAAATTCGTCACATGAAGGAATTTAGGATACATTTCTTTAAAACATGGAACTTTGTCTTTCTTTTATTCAAATTCAAGTCAATAATGTGATAGAAAAGGAAATGTATAATTAGAGGGAGCAGAAAGTGGAAAGAAAGGAATTTATTTTCGTTATTTATAATCTTTGGCTTTATTTTATTATTTAATTGTTTTTGCAAGAGAGTTAAATTTTTGTGATTTGCTACCAAAGAATTTAAAATATAAATCAAATTTACGTATAGGATAACTCTATATGAATTCAACAAGAAACGAAATACTAAAGGATTTTATATTTTATGTGTAATTAACGTAAGGAATTAAAGTAATTAAAATTTTGTATAGTGTTCAAAGTAAATATATGTTCTGATTCATTTGCCAAAAGAAACATGCAAAACTTAATTTGAACGAAGGAAATCATAGAAAAATATTTTAAAATTTGTAGCCTAAAATTTTTAATAATATTTACTTATTAATATTATTTTAAAATATTTTAAATAATTATTCATGCTCTGACAATTAATAATATAAACATTTTTAGGTAAAAATCATAATGGTTTGTTTAGAAAAGGATCAAATTTCAAAATTCACAAAGATTCCCACATCCTGAATTCATATATTTTGAGATTACATGGATTGTGGTCACAGAAAATTTTATATGATAAAGAAAATTTACTCAGCTCTTGTTTGGAAGAGTGTATAGCTAAAAACCAAATGGTTGAGTTATTTGGAAAAATTAAATAAATCCAGGAAAAAAAGGGAAATTATAGAACATTAGAATGAAACTCTTGAGAATGAAGGGCCAAAATTGAAGGGATGAACCATTGATAAAGAAGCCTCAATAAACAAATTTTTGTAATGTGAAATACACTACTGTCCACTGCTATACCAGGAAGAAATGCAGATAACAAAATGATATTTATTGGACAAATATATTATACTAGAAATATATAACAAGTGATTAAATTTTCAAAACATTTGGCTAGATAGATCCTGAGAAATCAGTACCCAGAACAACCACCTCTGGCAGTAATAACAGCAGTTATACGCCTGGGGATTGAGTCAAACAGAGATTGGATTGCATGTACCGGTACAGATGCCCATGCAGCTTCAACACGATGCCACAGTTCATCAACCGTAGTGACTGGCGTTTGGTGACGAGCCAGTCGCTCGGCAACCATTAACCAGACGTTTTCTATCAGTGAAAGATCTGGAAAACGTGCTGGCTAGGGCAACAGCCGAACATTTTCCATATCAAGGAACGTCCGTACAATACCGGCAATATGCGGTCGGGCATTATCCTGCTGAAACATAGGGTTTCACAGGGCTCGAATAAAGGGTAGAGCCACAGGTCATAACACACCAGAAATATAACGTGCACTGTTCAAAGCACCGTCAATGCGAACAAGAGGTGACCGAGACGTGTATCCAATGGCACCCCATACCATCACGCCAGATGATGGACCAGTATGACGATGACGAATGCACGCTGCTAGTGTGCGTTCACCACAATGCCGTCAAACACGGATGCGACCATCCTGATGCTGTACACAGAACCTGGATTCATCTGAAAAGATGACGTACCGCCATTCGTGCGCCCAGGTTCGTCATTGATCACACCATTGAAGGCGCTCTTGTCTATCACGCAGCGTCAAGGGAAGCCCCAGCCATGGTCTCCGAGCTGAGAGTCCATGCTGCTGCAAACGTCATCGAACTGTTCGTGCAAACACTTGTTGTCTTCCAAACGACCCCGTTTCTTGACTCACGGCTCGTGACGTGGTTGCACGATCCATTACGTTCATGCGAATAATATGCCTGTCTTCTCGGCTGCTAGTGATAGGTGGCCGTTGAGATTCCGCATGGCGTTCCGTATTACCGTCCTGAACCCATCGATTCCATATTCTGTTAACAGTCATTGGATCTCGACCGAAGCGAGCAGCCATACTGCGATAAGATAAACCGCAATTCCGGTATGCTACAATTCGACCTTTATCCAAGTCAGAAACGTGCTGGTACGCATTGCTCCTTCTTACACGAGGCATCACAACAACTTTTCACCAGGCAACAACATTCAAATGCAATTTGTGTATGAGGAACCGGCTGAACAATTTCCTCATTTAAACACAATGTAGGTGTCGTTACTAGCGCCTGCTTTGTCTGAATGCGCTGAAAAGCTAATCATTTGCATATCACAGCACCTTCTTCCTTTCGTATAAATTTCACGTCTGTAGCATGTCGTCTTCTTGGTGTAGCAATTTTAATGGCCAGTAGTGAAGTTCTTTCTTTTGAATCATTCAAACCACACTGCTGGCCAAAGTAAGTCCAATCTCCTGAGGGAAGCATCCCAATAACATGAAATTTACAACATGCCTGAGCAGAGGAGAGATTTGCAAATGATTAGAATTTCCTCGCAGATGCATCTTACGCGTATTTGTGGTGTGACTTCAAAACAGCATTTAAGGTTTAGATGTTTCGACAATTACAAGTTAAATAATAGTGCTTTTTTTTTTGCGATTTTTTTTCAATAAAACGATCAGTTATGTGTCGTAGAAAGCAATGATTATTTTTGGTCAAGTATCAGGAAAGGATATTGACCTACCGAGATCGTGGCATATATTTCAGGAAAATCGGTAGTCGTGTTGGACGAAACCAAACAATAGTAATGCAGATATGTAATCGTTGGATGCCCGAGGGTACGACGGACCAATGTTTTCGATCGCATCCATATCAGTGCATCCTTACGTGATATGATTATTTGTTTTATAACTATTAATTTACTAAATAGAGAAAAAAACATTAGATTCGTCAAAATAATGTGTAACTTCCTAAATATATAAGGTAATAAGAGCACATTTATAAACAAATAGTTTTAAATGTAAATAAGTAAACTGTAATCCAGTTTCTTTGATAGGAAAAAAACAGGTTATATTGTCAGTACTTCTAATTTTATTTCAAATTAATTTATGTGTGTAAGGACAGTATACTGCAATTTCGAAAATTTGTGGATAATAAGCAGTTTGTAAAATAGTATAATATATAAATGGATTGATATCAAATTTAAAATTTATATTTCAATCAAAAATAAATGATAATGAGCACAAAGGAAAGAAAATTATCTCCCCTGATATGGTGACTGGAGGATACACTCTTCAAGATGAAAAATCACGGGCTTAACTCTCTTAAGTTAGAATAAATGGATTTTTATGTGCATGATACATATATTGCATTGTGTTCCAGAAAACAAACATGTTGAAATTGAAACCTTTTTTAGTAGAAAATCGTTGCTGCTTTCCTTTATGCATACCTGTCTAAGTAGATATTAAAACTTTTTTCTGAATTTTATTCCTAGTGACATATAAGTAGGTTTCATTATCTGTTGAAAGTCTCCCGGAAAAGTAAATATATAGTAGGCTTACGATAAAATTTAAACATCGCGCTTAGAGCATCGTATTTTCCCAAAATCTGAAAACTGTCTTTGAAAGGCAGTATAATTTGATGTGAGAAGTACCGATAATATTGTCCAAAACAAGTTTATATATTTACTGATTTACTAAATTTCTACCATATCCGCGAAAATAACATACACTGGAAATAACACTATTGGAATACTCATAGAGCATAGCACTCTTCTCATTGTGCCTTGCATATCACTTTCTTACCTTGATTCACAAAAAGCCATTTTTCTTATTTGAAGCATTTTTCTTTAAATCCTTCAATTCACTCCACAGAAAAGAATTGAACTAAGAACATCGAGAGAGACGCTGAATTTAATGGGAAATCCTGAGATATACTTTTTTATGCTGATATACACCACTCTAGAAGAGATGGCTGGCATTGATAGATGACCGAGGATGGCTTTTGTTTACAAACAATTCCATCTAAAAGGGAATATGTTCCTTTTCATTCCTCCTTTTTATTTTCCCTTTTGCATTAGCATGCCCATATTTTTTGTTCTGTACCAACCACCTAATACCCTGTCTGACTCCTGCTCCTGTTTGTGAAAAATGCTCCGGTTGTTGGTAGGTAGGAACATTATGTCGGATTGAAGACAATAGAATTGGGTTGAAGAAAATTTAGTAGCGTTTTTCTTCAGCCCATTTGGAATCCGTCCAAGATATATATTCTCCTATTTCTGCTTCCTTTATAAAATTATAGGGCACTGTATTGAAAATGATCAGAGAAGGTTTAGGACAATTTTCAAGCATAAAAAAAATATTACGTCTTTTTGCGGTAACTTTAAATTCAAATTTATATTTATTTAGCGACAGAATGTGTATGCATTTCTTTTCCTAAATTATAAGAAATAAATTTTTAATAAAAATGCCTTGAGTTGAAGTCTAATAGATGGCACTTCAGACTTTTTTTCCTAATTAATATATAACTTGATAAATGGCATAATATTGTTATCATAAAATCTTGCATTTAAATACGTAAAAGTTTTCAAGTTTTTATATTGCTATGAGGATGATAATTAAAAAAATACAAGTGTGTGTTTCTAGGAAAATTAAATTTGTTATTGTTTAAAAGTCGAAAGTTTTAAATAGTTAAGAATTAAGTAAGTATTTATAGCAAAATTCTTACTAAAAATATTAATCCTTTTTTTTTAAAAAAAACATGACAGAATTATTGTTTTAATTGTTACTAAATATATACATTCAATTGTTTAACATTTTAAAAATTTGGAAAATTTTTATTATATCAATGATTTTGTATGCATAGAGTAACTTTTTACGTGCATATGAAAGGACTGTAATTTTAATAAACATAAAAATAAATGTCATTGTAAAATTTAGAATTATTATTTAACATATATTTTATGCATGTTTATTTTCATTAGCGTTTCTTATCTTTTGAAAAATGTCGCATAAAATAATTTCATAATGTTTAGATGCATTCCCATTATTTAGTCTTACGAAATGATTTTCCATAATTACGTATCTGTTATAATTTCTAAATAGTAGTTGAAGATAACAGCTTACCAGAAAAATTAACTAAAACAAAAATAATTATTAAATCAAAATATTAATTTTACTTCATAAACATAATTTTTTCCTTACGATTTCTTGATCTTAATACATGATTTTTAATTGAATAGGTTGAAAATAGCTTGAGCTTTAGTTGAAGACCTGAAAGCCAGTGATTCAGCTATAAATCGAGTCAGAATTTCTGATGATGAGTGACTAAATTTGTACGAATGTGGAATGAGATGGAAAAGTCGAGCAAGGGATTCGAGTAAATATGCAATTCTATTGAGATCAAAATTACTCACTTGTTGCAGGATACCTCATACATACTTACTCTATATTATTTGAAGAATTCAACAGGATGCATTGCTTTTGCATATTACTAAAATTTCTTTTCCCATGTTTCCTAGTAACTTAGGGATCAAACTACGTGTTTTGAAACTGACGTCTTTAGATGCATTCCTAATTGCTCTAAATCAACGGGACGAATAGAGTTAAGCCTTTTACATTAATATTATCAACTTGAGTGCATGAAAGTTTCCTGGCTAGTAGAAGATGTGAATAAGTAAATGACAGTTTTTGAATTCAAACAAAAGAAAACAAATTCTGCTTTGCAGAATCTTTCAGCTGTTAAATTGTTTTGTTGTAAGGTTATGTAATCACATTCAGAATCTACAACTGGTTTCCTAAATAGAATGAATTATTTTCTTCAGTTGTTTTATTGAATTATTGTTGTTGTTTCTTCAATGAATTATTTCCAACAGTTGTATCAGCATTACTGAAAGACAATTAGACTTTGCAGTGGATTTTGAATTGTGTGACACAAAAAAGATTTTTCTTCTTGTTTTTGGGCATCTCTTGGGCGTTTCTCACAAAATATTGTCCCTTGATATCAGCACTTAATAATTCGACTCTCATTGCAAAAGTTTACCTTAGAAATGGATGCTTGATTTCATATCTGTGGTTGGGATCTCACTTTGCCTCTTAGAAATCATTGAAATTCGCAACATATTTTATTGTTAATGGTGTCGGTTAATTCAAGGCAAAAATCTGAGAGCTCCCAGAAATAGAATATTTTTAGGAATAAATTTAAAATTGGAAAAAAAAAATATTTATAAATCATGGCTCACAGTTCTTGTTTGGAAATAAAATTATATTTACTATTCTACGAGAAGCTTTACATTTTCTTTTTCTTACTAATTATATCATATCCTTTTGAAGTAATCGATATCATAACCAATCTTATAAATGTAACTATTATCAATTTTGGTATAAGAAAAAATATAAGTTACATATATATTAATATTCTAATATGAGATTTTTTTTATTAAACACTTTTTTGAGCAGTAATAAACTGATTAATTAAGGATATAGTGACAAGGTAACATCTTTTTACGAATGTTTAATAATAATAGCTACCATTAATTCACCCTGGAATACTTTCATTTAAGTAATAACGCATATTACAGCGCAGCAATATGGAATATACATAAAAAACTAAATTTTTCTTAAAAATATAGAAAAATTGCTTGATATATCTAGAACTAAATTTGAATAAAATTTCGTCAAAAGATTACAAAAAATGAATTAAAATATTTGATTCTTGATTCAGAATATTTTCAAAGAAATATTCTGAATCAAGAATTCAGTCTCTTGATCTAATTCATAATCAATAATTTGTATTGCTGTTTAGTTTAGTTTTTCTGATAAAATGTTCATTTTGGAACAAGAATTAAAGAAATGACATATGTTAGTTTTTGAAGAAGCCGCTAAAAACCAAATAAACTTTGATTTTAAATAAATTTAAAACCAAATTCAATTTCCTGTAAATAATTTTTAGCAAAATGTCTGTTAAAAATATTAAGTAATAAAAACAATATAAAAACAGTAATCTCTTTGATTATAATCATATGACGGTTTACTTAAAACTGTGCAGAAGAAGAATTATTTAAGTAAATGTGAGGGTTTCTCACAGTGGTTGCTTATGTGAATGAAATCAATCCGTCTTTAACATAAGAAGATTTGACAGACAGTCAAACGGCCTAAGACTGTTGTAAGGCGCATTAACTTATGTTGATTGAGTTGCTGTTTTAGATTGCCTTTTCATAGATTTATGTTTCTAGAAAGAGGAAACGTGGGAAAAACTATTAGGCACATCCAGTCAGCAGGGGATGATGAGCTAATATAAATAGTTTTGACACTACGTAGTAGGAAGTATAACGGTCTTGGGTGCTTAAATTGTCATGAGGAATTTAACGTCTACTGTTATTACTTCCCTAAAGGACTTCATAAATAATAAGCTGCATTCATGTTTCGCAAGGTAATCTGTATCGCATTTATGTACTCTCGAGCATCCACCTCGATAGGCGTCTGATAGACACAACATGTATCTCCCGCTGTTCAAAAGTGGTTGTGATCAAACCCCAGCATTATGCTGCGAAGAGCGTTGTGCTACTACCAAACACCAGGCTACAGCAAGTCAGCATAAATAGTTTAACACTGTGAAGGGGAGAGCATAACGTCTGAAGGACGATATAAGATATCCATCACATAAATTGCCTTAAAAGAGGATTTTTCATAGATAGTTGACAGTATTCACTTATCACTCAAGGAGAAAACAAGGAAAACTCGCCAGCTCCCACTCCAACACTCTTGAATGAAGTATAAGATTCCTTTTCTGCTCTTCAACAGAGACTGGGATAGAACACGGGACATTATTTGCCGAAGAACGCTCTCCTAGCATTTGATCTCTGTGAGTCCCTAATATAAGTAGTTTAAAATATTTTGTACGTTTTTGTTATCAAGATCATAATCTTCAACTAAATATTTTGATAATATTGCCAAGAGGTTCACATATCGTCGCTGCAGTTTAAATTTATCAAAAAATTTTACCCTGTTACTCGAGGAAGTTTTCATTGAGTAAATCAGACAAAAAATCACAAAAGATAAAGTTCTGTTTTAATTTAATGTGAGTGTATATTAAATTTTCATCTCTAACTTTAAGTAAATATTTATTTCATCGATGAATTTGTTTTACACCTTAATCAAATCAAACATTTTTTCAATAGTTTTGATGTCCGATTCGACCAAATACAGAGAATGCAACGATATTTAAATCTAATCTCGATAATAAGACTTACAAGTATTACTTAAATTTTATCATAACACCTTTGTATTAATTTAATTTACGATATTTAAAATTTACTAATTTAAAAAAACAAAACAGCGCATTTTTAAATGCACAATTTTTTTTATTTGTTTTTAGTTACTTTTTATACATGTACTTGAAAGATTAATCGTTTTACACTATTGAAATAAATTGATTAATGATATTATTAACAAATCCCTCACCTTTTAAGGAATATTTTTATCAGCATGCCTAATGCTTCATGATATGCTGCAGAAATGATATCGTACACTTCCATTTAATCTCTAAAAAATACGAAAGAGCTCTCTTTCTTGGCTGCTGTCAGAATACTCTTTGTTTTAAAAAGATTTTATTTTGTGAGTGAGTGGCATCTTTTGTGTTAAACTATTTATACACTGTTCTTATCTTTGCTGGATGGCAACATCTTTCAAAATTTGAAAGCCAACGCTTGGTTTCAAGCAGGTTGGATTTATTTATCATTTTATATTTGGTATAAAGTTTATTTTTTGAAGTGTCAGGAAAATATAGTTTATGACCTATCTTGACTCAAAATTTTATTAAGATATGCTAACATTTCAGACAAGTATTATGTCTATAGATATCTTTCAATCCTGGAGTTATATGACCAAAATTTTAAAGCATACAAATACAGATATTTATCAAATTCATAACAATTGAGAAGTAATGGTATTCTCAATTATAAGTAAGAAATTTATAACTGAATTAGATTAAGTAATAGAATGTAATAGTGTTCTTAGTACCACCCATATTTTTTTAATCAGAAATTAACTATTATTGTTAAAATCCTAAAATATTATATTTTATGTTTACGAACTGCGCCATTGCACCGCGATTTTCATTGAGCTCCTTTTAATTTGCATTATAATTTTTAATTGAAAGATTAATAGCTTAAACTTAATTTCTTAATCTCGTAAAAAGATGTTACATTAGATTTGAAAAAAATGCTAAATTATCTCAATTGTATACCATATTATAGTACTGCCAAAACTTTTAAACTTTCATTGAGTATTCATTCATATATATAAAAAAGACATCGTGGAATGAATATCATACATATGAATGCTAATGAGTAAAATTTGGAAAATTCACCAACAAACCTATCAGACATTCTATCAAGGCAAAATTTAGTTGAATCTCTTCAAAATGTATCTCATTTACAGTTTGTTTAATTTAATTCAATTATTAAATATATATATATATATATATATATATATATATATATATATATATATATATATATATATATATATATATATATATATATATGTATGTATAACCTTACATCAACATGTATTTAGCTTTGTAATATTTGTACCGTTATGTTAAGGATTTTGCAAGCAAAACAGTCCATGAATAGCTGAGAAAAATCTGCTCTTCATTGACATAAATTTCATCATGATAAAACGTGCCAAACCCTCAACATATTTAGGGACTTGGTGCTGCTGCTGATAAGTCGCAAACCAAGCAACGCTCTTTGGATTCACCCATTCACCTTCTCAACTTTGCGAGTTATTACTGATAAAAGTTCTCGGTTGACCTGCATTTATAACGACTAGTTTTCCTATTCTTGATTGATCGGTTTTTAAATCCCTTGATACACTAATTTTCTTAACTGTTCTTACTTCGTTCTACAACGAAACAAATATGGAAAGAGCTTTATCGGTTCTTTGTATAAGAAGATTTAAAAGTTTAAATAAAAAAATTATTATAATATTAAAAAAATAGATTATAGCATAAAAATTATTAACGTTTTCACTTGTAACTTAACGATAGATATAAATAAAGATCTTATCTTTAATTTTCAACAAGTTTTATTAAGATTTAATCGAAACGTAAAGTTTTAATAGTAATGTAAAACTTTATGATTCTCAAAGAAACAAGTAAGCAGAATAATTACTCTGAACTGTTTCCCATTATCTACTCAGGAGCATTTTTCCAGTATCAAAAATTCTTCCGGTGGTCTTGTTAATTTGTTCCTTCTCAGATATCCTTAATCTTCAATAGTTTAAACTCTTTCTTCTTCGGTTGGAAGAGGCAAGTTCTTCTCCAACTCCTTTAACCTCCTCACGCACCCCCTTCCAAATAATTGATTACACAGTCTGCTTGAAGAAATCGATATTGATTTCTCACGTCGCTACTAGTAAGACATTAGTTCCGTACCTGATGATTCCGCCCTTGTGATCGTTTCGCAGGGAAGGGGGACTTCCATCGCAATGGCTTGTGTAAACTTTGAAAACTATAAAATATGGATTCATTTTTCTTTTTGAAGTGTCCAAACAATGTGAGATTTCAGAATAATGTTGATTTAAGTTTCTTATATTTTACTGTTAGTCCAAGTTTTGAAGTATGATGAAGTTTTTAACACTTTTGTGTTTAGCAGTTTTCCAATTTTATACAAGTTATTGGCATTATTTTAATATTTATTGTGTGCATACAAACACTATTATAAATAATATAAAATATTTTATTATTAATTTTTGAGAAGAAACATTGTTAACGAGGAAAAGAATAATATGTTTGCATTTTTAAGATCCTAATGTTTTTTTTTTTTATATTTTATAATATATGTATATATATAAATTATTGTTGACGTAACATTGTAGATAGTATAATTGCGTAAAAAATGTGATATTGCTTGATATTGTCCTTGAAGATATCATTCATAAACAGTGTATTTATTTGAAATTCGCAAGTAGGAAATCCTAGAAAATATTTTTCATATAACACATATCGGTAATCGTCTTAATAACTTTTATGTTTTACTGCAATACTCTCTCATCTAGAGATAAACTTCATTTATCAAACATATTATAAGTTATATCTTTGTGTATCTGCTAGAATAATACTCTAAATAATATTTTAATCTCTGGAATGGAGTACACGTGGTTAACATTTTGAGCAAATATTTTAATAGGTGGATAAGTGCTTTCAAATACACAGGAAATATTCTAAAAAGTTAAATAATAATGCACTAAAAATTAAGAATTGAATTTCTTAGGATAAATAATATAAGAAAATTCCTAATGAATTTATGTTTCAATGAATGTTTGCAAAGTTATTTTAATAAAGTAGGTACAATGCACAATTTTTGGTTTCAATGAACGCAATAAGCAGTTGTTTCCAATGAAGATAGTCTCATTCATGCTAAAAATTACATTTGCAATAAAAAATTACACAAGAAATTCTAAATTGCTAAGAGAAATTACACGTTGTGTGATTTAATGAAATTATTTGGTAGCGATTTATAATGATAGTGTAATGTTGATAAGGATGTATAGCTACTGTGTGCATCCTGTTGATCATTTCTACTTGCTGAAACAAAGCTATCAAACTTCTTAACTTTGAGCTATGTCCAAGTAATGAAGTAATTTTTCAATTGGCTTTCTTCTGACAATGTGGTTATTCAGATGGACATTAGAGCACAAAAATCTTTGGCTTCGGTGAAGAATCAAATATCATTTGTTTTGGCGATATATTTTTGAGATAAATTTTAACTTCTGGTAATCCTGGTAACCCTAACTTTGTACAGTTTTTGCACAACGACCTTCTAGTAAATCCCATTCTTGCATCATAAAAAATCACCACAGAATCGAGAGACCAGATTGTAAATTTTTACCAAATATTTAATCTGGATGTGCCATTTCTGAATAAGGGTTTTCAAATGAATGAACCGTACTGAAATGCTTACTCGATGAGTTTGTTGCAAATTTATTCAATGCGTATTACATGCCGAAAACTGGAAAGGCTAAGGTAAGATATCTTCTATAACATTGTGAGATGAATTTAAAAATGGGGCAAATATTTTAATTTCTACGTAAACGTATGCTATTCGTCTATATATTCCAGAATTAACTAATTGCCGGCTGAACTTACCAATTCACTTTCTGGAAAATTCAATGTCTTTTAAGGTTACTCAAAATTTACACAGTGATTAACAAACAACAAGCCAACCAAATTGCATTGTGCTTAAGGTACCTTACTAATCATTCAGGAAAAAATAAGTAAAATCAAAATTTTTGAATGAAAAACTCAAGTCAGATATTAAATTAATAAATTTGTAAAATCAAACTTTATTTACATATTATTGTTATTTCTGATGTTCATTGGAATATATTTCTATAAAATTTTAAGGGCTCATTCATTTCTAATTTATTGATGGTATTCAAAATAATGAATGGAAAACTTACATCAGTTTCATTTTTTTTTCAAAAATATATTTACTCTAAGTTTTGTATTCAACGTAAAAGCTTAAATACGTATTTTAACACGCTTAAATCTTCATTCCTTTCACACATTTCTCAAATCATATAATTTTAAGTCTCTAATTTCATTCAAATTTTCATTTCAAACCTCTTTCTGATTTCTAAGCAATCTGAGGAGTGTCTGAGGTTACTGCTAAACAATATTAAAGAATTGTTTATTTGAAGGAAATATGTTCAGTGTAAGGAATTATAATGAAATGTTCAACTTAAGAAAACAGACTTAGGCAAAAATTGCTTCAAAAGATTCATACTTAAAAATAAGTAATATTTAAAAACATGTTTCTAATGAAAAAAAGAGTTAAAAAAAATATGATGATAAAATTATTGTCCATAATTTATGTACTTTTGTTTTAAAATTGTGAACCTATTTTTTCAATAAGTATTTTTTGTACTTTTTGTTATAGAAGCAATCAAATATAATTATGCCGAAAAATATATGTACTAGTCACTTTTGTATACATATTTTAAAAGTAAAAGCGGTAGTAAGCAAGAAAATACAGTTTTTGATATCTGAATCATCAGTTGATGTATGGTTGCCTCCAGATGGTAACGGCCGCAATCCATCAAGATTATGGTTGGTCGGTTTCAAATCGAGAGAAACACGCCCACTTCATATTTGAGGTGTGGTTCTATTACAAAACGTATATGAATTCCTGCTTTTCAAACAGCATATTCTATTTGCTTTGTTTTCTACAGGTGTCTGATGAGCTGCAGGATGAAAAGGGGCCTCGGAGGGTTGCGTGACAAACGGATGTAGATATGGCTCCTCCCACACGCAAAGGGGATCAGTAAGAGGAACTACAAGCTTAGAAAATTCTCCCCCCCCCCATCATCAAAGGTCTTATAACAAAAATGATTGTTTATACGTACAATGCAAGTTTTAAAACGATGATATTTCAAAATAGGTATCTTATTTTAAATGAAAAGATATTTCTTCATTTTAAAAGCAATTTATTTTATATGAAATAACTCCTTTACAAAAATCAGTAGGAAAATATTCAACAGTAAGAAATACTCATTAAGATTTTTCTTGGCTATTTCTGAAGTTACTTTCTAACATAATTGAAAACAATGCTGAGGCAACAAATATATAGACATAAGTGCGTGGGTTTCCAATGCATTTGATAATATTGTTTGATTACATATACCTTATATTCTTAGCTTTCATTGGAGATATAGCTGTTATAATTCACACTAGGATGGATTATTAAACGTTAAACTATAATGATGACGAAAAGCTTGGCTTGTTAGTTTGTTTTCGCTCTCTAGACCAGATCCCAAGGCTTGAAGCTGATTCTGAACCACTACGAATTTCCATGTCCAAGGTGGGACTTAACTCACGAACTGTTAAATTAAAGGCAAGAGCACAAGCGATCGGCTGCCAGTTTGGTTCTAATGATGACAGAACAGTGAATGAAATCTTTTTCAGTATTTTTCAATGAGAACATGTTTTAAATCATATCAAAACTCTGTCTATCATCAACTAATATTGAAGAATTACAAATGACTTACAAAATGTGATAAATTATTTTAAATAGAAACATATCTGTTAATCTTATTTATTAGAGCATACCAGAAAAATCTTTAAATAAGATAAATGCTTAAATAACTTCCGAATAATAAGTTCCGGGTTCGATCTTTGCTATTGATGAGCAACAATGCTTAGACCACTTACAAAAAGGTCTATCGAGATTGGGGTGTTTGGGAAAATTTGCTGAGTTTTCTTCCATGTGGCGCGCAACCGAACTAACAAGCGAATGGTTAGTGCTGCGGCCTTTGGCGGCAACAATTCATGTGCTTGGGTTTTATTTTGAAATTACACGTTTGAAATAATTTGGAATAAACAATAGAAGTCCATAGGTAGTTTCAATTCCAACAGTAGTTCCTATCTAATTTTAATTCAAACAATAATTCCGATTTAATTAATTCTTGCTTGAAAAATATCAAATTTTTGGGATACGTGAATATGATCCATTGCTTATGAAAATTAATCTCAAGAAGCTTACAAACCTTAAAATATTCTTCGGCTGTTTTCTAATGAATGTTCGAAAGTATTTTTTTACAAATTAATATAGATGTTAGAAAATGCCCATAAGTAATACATCGATGTGTCTATATTCTTAACTAAAAAATAATTAATGATTTGGTAAGTAAGGATTAAATCTTAATTTGTTGGATAATACTTATTTGCGGAACTGGATGATTAATAATCAACACTCTCTAGCCTTTGATTCACTGACATTCAATGATAGAAAGACAAAGGGGTCTTTACTTTGCTCATAAGATTTTGGTGGGCAAAATTGTTGCACTCAAGACATGATCATAATTCAAATAATTTTAATTATTATAATATATTTTAACTGTATAGAGTTTATAATTTTATTTATTTTATATATGATATATAGTTCATACTTAATTCAACTTTAATTTTAATTTTATGAGTCATTTCTTATGTATTAAAAAGGAAATTACTTAAAAGAAAATTTGCATTCTCTTATAAATTACAACTTAAAACAAACCAAAAATAAAATGAGAGAGGAGAATAATTTATTAAAATATTCATTAAAGAATATATTAACTATGCATTTAGTAAGGGAATATTAAATTCCTTATGAACACAGTATATAACAAAAGCTTTTAACAGTGAAAATGAAAAGTCACAAAATTTATTTCATTTTTATGCTCCCTAATTTATCTTACAAATAAAAAGTAAAATAACACTGATTTAAAAAAAACAATAAAATAAATAAATCAATAATCTCTATGAGATATGGAATTATTTACACTACTGGCCATTAAAATTGCTACACCAAGAAGGCGATATGCTACAGACGTGAAATTTATACGAAAGGAAGAAGGTGCTGTGATATGCAAATGATTAGCTTTCCAGCGCATTCAGACAAAGCAGGCGCCAGTAGCGACACCTACATTGTGTTTAAATGAGGAAATTGTTCAGCCGGTTCCTCATACACAAATTGCATTTGAACGTTGTTGCCTGGTGAAAAGTTGTTGTGATGCCTCGTGTAAGAAGGAGCAATGCGTACCAGCACGTTTCTGACTTGGATAAAGGTCGAATTGTAGCATACCGGGATTGCGGTTTATCTTATCGCAGTATTGTTGCTCGCGTCGGTCGAGATCCAATGACTGTTAGCAGAATATGGAATCGATGGGTTCAGGACGGTAATACGGAACGCCATGCGGGATTTCAACGGCCACCTATCACTAGTGACCGAGAAGACAGGCATATTATCCGCATGGCCGTAATGGATCGTGCAACCACGTCACGAGCCGTGAGTCAAGAAACGGGGTCGTTTGGAAGACAACAAGTGTCTGCACGAACAGTTCGACGACGTTTGCAGCAGCATGGACTCTCAGATCGGAGACCATGGCTGCGGCTTCCCTTGACGCTGCGTCATAGACAAGAGCGCCTACAATGGTGTGATCAACGACGAACCTGGGCGCACGAATGGCGAGACGTCATCTTTTCAGATGAATCCAGGTTCTGTGTATAGCATCATGATGGTCGCATCCGTGTTTGGCGACATCGTGGTGAACGCACACTGGCAGCGTGCATTCGTCATCGTCATACTGGCCCATCATTTGGTATGATGCTATGGGGTGCCATTGGATACACGTCTCAGTCACCTCTTGTTCACACTGACGGGCTTTGAACAGTGCACGTTATATTTCTGGTGTGTTACGACCCGTGGCTCTAACCTTTATTCGAGCCCTGCGAATCCCTACATTTCAGCAGGATAATGCCCAACCGCATGTTGCCGGTACTGTACGGACCTTCTTTGATACGGAACATGTTCGGCTGTTGCCCTGGCCAGCACGTTCTCCAGATCTTTCACCAGTAGAAAACGTCTGGTCAATGGTTGCCGAGCGACTGGCTCGTCACCAAACGCCAGTCACTACGGTTGAGGAACTGTGGCATCGTGTTGAAGCTGCATGGGCATCTGTACTTTTACATGCAATCCAATCTCTGTTTGACTCAATGCCCAGGCGTATAACTGCTGCTATTACTGCCAGAGGTGGTTGTTCTGGGTACTGATTTCTCAGGATCTATCCAGCCGAATTTTTTGAAAATTTAATCACTTGTTATTTCTAGTATAATATATTTGTCAAATAAATATCATTTTGTTATTTTCATTTCTTCCTTGTGTAGCAATTTTAATGGCCAGTAGTGTATTTTTTTCTATTTTGAGAAGGATTATGAGAATAATTTCTTAGTACTTACAGTATGTTTCTATTTCATTTGATATCTGAAATTTTACAATTATTCTTGAATTACATTAAAAAAATTACAAATTATATTTATCAAATACAAAATTATGGAAATCCTTATTTTCTATATCAAACTTTGACATATATTCTCTATATATTCCAGACAATCTTATTTAGATTCAGTTAATTTTTATTTGATGTTTAAATTTACATAAACTGCAATCCGCTTTATCTCTTAACATTAAGAAATGAGTACATATTATTTATTTCCCATACACTTTATCTAATAAAATGTACTGAAATACTTTCAGTTTTGTTTAATATATTTGAAGTAATATTTAAGGCCAAATGTATTTTTGATGCTGAGTTTCACCAAATCAATTTTATATTAGAAAGCCACTTTCACCAAAAAATAGTTTAGGTGCAAACATTTACCTAATTGTTTTACAAATTTGGAATGTGTGTGTAAGAAAATACTTTAAAACATGGTATCACATGTATTTTGTAAGCTTGCATGAAATTGATTTTCTATCACATGGGAAATTCAAATATATAGGTATGTAGAATTTCAGATGTTTTAAGGGGTTTTAAATAACAATTATTTTAATGAAAAGAATTTGTTTCAGTAACAACAGAGCAAAAAAAAAAGTCCAATGACTTTTGATTATCATATTAAGTCGAATTTATCAGATAGTGTTATCCCATCCTGAGCAACAGGTGCTCTGTAGGCAAATTGTAGGATTTTCTGTCTGGGCTGAGAAGTTCCAAGTTTAATTTTGGTATTGGGTGTGCGCGAACAATAAATGTAAATACTTCATTAGTGTTTGTTTCATGTAAGTCTGGTGGACTAGCTGCTTAAGAGTTTTGCTTTTCCACTTTTTACCCTACCGAATATGTTTCTCGAATTATTAAAAAATCCTCACGAAATTGGAAAAGTTTGGCTTATTTGCCATTAAACGGTTGTTTCTTTGCACATAAGTCCGCGATTTACAACGGTGATTAAAAAATACCACGTATAACATTTTTCAGAATCTTTATTGAATCTTGCCACAAATAATCATGCATTTGCTCATGCAAACACTGTATTCTATGCTGACTTTATTAAGAAATCAGCAGCATCCATATATGGTTATTTATAAAGTGCTTAAGTATTCTTTAATATGCTGTATTGTGATTTAGATTTTAAACTTCAATAGTTCATATTAATCATATTTCTTCAGTTATAAGGATTGCAGTTCTTTGGTTTTTGAGGTACACATATGGTGAAGTTATTGTGCATTCCATTTAAAACTTACATGCTATTTCATTCTAACATCAATGGACAATTTTTTGTTATTAATTAATCTATGCAATAGCTCCTTATATTAGTATTTTCATGAAAAAATAAAACAAATGAAGCTGTTGTAAAGATATTCATTTTTCTGAGTGAAATTTAATATGTAAAATCAGAAATATAGGCCTCATATGCATAGACATAGACCTCAGAGGTAATATCCAAAGATTCTGGCAAACATTCTCTTAACATCTACTTCGAATTGTTTATCAAGAATGGGTCGTATTTATAAATTGCGTGGCAGAAATTCATAAAATTTGCCAACTTTTTTCAGGGGAATGGATATATAATTAAATCAAGAAATTTATCTTAAAAAACCATTCAGCATTTTTACGAAATAGAGTGTCAGCTCTAGAAAAATTAATAGAATGATTTACAAGCAAACATCACATACTGTATTTCACACTATTTGTGTCGCATTTCCACTTAAGTTGCAACAAATAAAATGAATGGTTATTGGATTATTTAGTGGCATTGTAGTAAAATCATATAATCAGAATAAAATTTTTGCTACTTTAGCTTTCTTCGACTACAATTTCAAGATAAATTTGTTTCTTTACTACTATTAAGAGATGATTTTGTAAGATTTTTTTTTGTTATTTTTCATTAAAGTGCTATCATTAAAAATATAAAAAAAAGCTATTTATTGTAACAAATTCTTCAGAAGCTGCTTCTCTTATTTCAATTTCTCTAGTCTAGATTAAAATTAAATGAAACAAATATGTAAAAAGAAATTATTGCATTTTCTTTTCAAATACAACTTTGGTAAATTAGGAATTACATGAAGATTAATATGCACACAGAGATAGAATTAAAAATGTGTATATTTTTATGATTGCTTTATGCATTTTACTATTTATAAAAGCATTATCAAAGATGGTATTTATAACTTCTGTGGATCGTATTAATGAGAATGTGTTGCCGAAATCATCTAAAAAGATTAATCTATATAAATAACAAAATATATTTAACATAAACTTATATAAAAATATATTAAAACTTCAAAATAGGAATTTAATGAATTTTCAATCTCAGGTCTTTTTTATCTAATTAAAAACTGGATTCTATGTATTAACAAGCCATGTGTCAGAAAATAATTTATTTTAATGATATAGCTCAAATATTCTAGAACAAAAACTTTTATAGTTTTTTTTTCTATTTTAGGATTATAGTCGGATTTCAAACCCAAAGAGACGAAAGCAAAATATATTTCAGATTGATTTTTGAATTTTAAAATTGCAACATGAAAAAATTTGTCTAGATATAATGCCGTTTCTGTTTTAGAAAAATTTCTCTCTAGACTTTAACTAATATAAAATAATGTTCTAAATTAATCTCTTCTCTTTCATGATAATTAAAAACATAACTTATATAATTCTTTATTTAAGGTAAGTTTTTTTTAAATATTAAAACATTATAATATTTTAGATTACTCAAGTAATGGTGAAAATGTTGGTTACACTTATTATGTCGTTACTGGAAGAAATACGACGATTAAAAGGAGCATTCTCTCTCTCTCTCTCTCTCACACACACACATAAAATGTTAAATAACTTTTTGTATCCTATTTTAAAGCCAAGAGAATTCGATGCGTTCGTACTAAGAAATATGAAATGTTGCTCAAAAATGCTAAGATCAAAATTAAAAGTAAATTTCAATTAATAGAAAGAAATGTTTTATATTTATTTTCCTTTTTATTTTATTATATATTACAGTTCTTATGTAAACAAATGAAGTTCAATATATAATTTACTGTTTCTATAGCTCAGGTTTTGTAGGAAAATATTCTCAGCAAATAATATTTTGCTTGTAGAGGTCCTGATTGACTCTAAACAAAACAAAAATACGTCAAAACTAAAGAAGATATCGACAAATATCAATAAATCTTTTTCTTGTAAAATTAAAACAATTTTTATAGACAACAACGACGCCTTTTATTTTTCTTTTTTAGAAAAAATCATTCTTTAAAATAAATGTTATCATAGGTATTTTTTTTTGTGAATTTTTATTAATTTCCTAGAATCAAGTTATATTTAAATGAATAAATTTATAAGAACTCTTAGATTTACTGTACACTTAGTTGCATAAATTTAGAAAGTTTTTTTTGGGGGGGGGGGGAAACAATATTTATACTTCAATTTTTCTTATCCTCCGTATAAAAATTATTCTAAATTCTAAATTTTAAGCAGATTATTTATAGTTGCGTTTTTCATTATATTAAATTGAATATAACTTCTTCTCTATGTCCTTTCAAGTTAATGTTGTCGATAAATCAATAAGAATATATTTTACAATGTATCAAAAAATCCTAATTAAGATTAATTATTAGAATTTATATCGATAGTAGTAATTTTGAAAAATAAAAATTTTGTAATTTAATGACAAAAATTGAAATGATATTTAATAATAATATAGAGTAAAACGAAATACTTTCATCTCTATTTAATAGGAATATTTTGTTCTAAATAACTAAGAACCATATTTTATATATTGAATTTAACATCAAAAATAACTTTGATTAGTCCTAAAAGTAAGAAATAGGAAGTTATCAAAATATATTTCAATAGAGTAATTTGTTAAATTTTACTTAGTAGTATTTGTGGTAATTTTTAACCATTTATTTCACTAATTAAATTGATAAGATATAGTTAGGACTATAATTTATAAAAATATATTTCATTGCAGAAACGATAAAAAAATAATAATGGATTTAAAAAGGAGAGAGAGAGAGAGAATAAAACTTGTAAAAAATCATTTAATCTTTTTACTTTGATATCCTAATGCAATATTATTTTACCAAACATATACACTACTGTCCACTGTAAGTGAAACACTCTGAAAGAATCATACAAATAACATGAAATTTACAACATACAAAGGATTAGAATTCCAGAAAGCAGACGCACACCACCCAAGCTTGTGGCGTTATTTCAAAGCGCTATTAAAGGCTTGGAGGTTTCGACTATTTCTAGTTATATGACTGCGTTTTTGTTGTGGGTTTTTCAAAAATAATCATCAATAATGGCTATTAGGAAACAACGATCACTTTTTAATCAAGTATATGAGTTCGACAGAGGAAGAATAGTGGCTTACCGAGATTCAGGATTATATTTCAGGGAAATCTATAGTCGTGTTGGACGAAACTAAAGAACTGTAATACCGATATGTGATTGTTGGATTCAGGAGAGTACGATGGACCAAAGTGTTCGATCACATCCACCTCAGTGCACCACTTTACGTTATGGCAGTCAAATTGTGAGTATGGCAGTAACAAATTGCTCAGTCACATCACGAACCATAGCAGAGTACATTCAATCTGTAATGCATCATTCAGTGTCTACACAGACCATTCGATGGTATTTACAGCAGAGTGGTCTTTAAGACAAGGTGTTTAAGTTGCAAGACATTTATTGCTTTGTTTACCCTTGAAGCACAACCACAGACGTCTCCACCGCCAGTGGTGTGATGAAAGAAGGATGTGGATGGTAGAATAGAATAAAATTTTCTTTACTGATGAGTCACACTTCTGTCTGCAACACAACAATGTGGATGTCCAGTCTGGAGACATCGTGGAGAAAGGATGCTGAACAGTTTCGTAATGCACTGCCACACTGGTCCTGCACCTGGTATTATGGTATTGGACAGTATTGGATATCACTCTCACACTCCTCCAGTACGTATTCCCGGTACTTTAAGCAGCCAGTGCTACATTTCCGATATGTTGGAACCAGATGTTCTTCTTTATCTAAAGGGCTTGCCCACAGCCATATTTCAACTAGATAATGCATGACCACACGTGGTAAGCATTTTCCAAGTGTTCTTCATCAATTGCAAGATTGAATTGCTTCCCTGGAAGCCTTGTTATTCAGGTCCTTCACCTATAGAAATTGTGTAGTCCATGGTTGCTCAATGAGTGATCCAGATTACATCCCCAGTTGCCACACCAGATTAAATTTGGCAACTGCTTAATCTACTGTACTGCAAAAACACATCCAAATTCTCTGAATCGATGCCGAGGCGTGTGACCGTGGCGATCACCAACCATGGCGACTACTCCTGCTACTGATTTTGGCAGGAACCACATTTCACAGAAGTCTATAAATTTATTATTTGATTCTTGGTTAACATGTTATCCACATAAATTTTGTAGTGATATCTCTTGTCTTTCATGATGTTTCAATTTGGGTGGCCAGCAGTGTATATATACACAGCGTAATGGGCAACATAACTGAAAATGATACTTATAAGTTCTACCTACCTGGGATTATTATTTCCTCTTAGGAGGATATTTCTGTGAAAGTAAGACATAACAAGATATCTCGTGGGCACAAACCTATAAAACTCTCAAGCTTCCACCATTGTAAGCATTCATTCAGAAATCAGAAACACAATACTTATCTCTGAACATTCACTCATGGTTATACTTCAACCGAACATCTTGCTTTCCAAAGACTTTAGTTCGGATACTAAGGTACAATTAACCATGGTGCTACATACTTCTATCAAGAAAATTAAATCATCCACGAGGATTTTCCTATTTTTTCTTTCTTTTTATGAAATTATATTTGTTCAAGAAATATAGCCAAAATTTTAACAAATAAACACCGTGCAATTTTTTGTAATTCCAAAGACGTTATTAAGAAAACTGGTTTTAATATGATTAATGGAATTGATTCTGGATACTGCAACTCAATCACATTATCATATACTTGTGGTCGTGTACTCTAAAGAACTTTTTTATTATTAAACCTATATGAATCTACGTAGGATGATATGAAATTGCATAACAAGTAATTTAATTTTACGCTTAGTTTATTCATATGCTTTTCTGCCGGTTTCACAGGTATTCATAATGATCATAAAGTACTTCCATAGTGTATTCAATTGTTAATGTTAAATACCTGAAATTAAACATTAAACAGAGTCGAATTCTACTTCTAGCTTGAAATTTGTAGTAGTTAGAAATGCACTTTAATGTAGATCATGGTCTACTGAGTCCGTGTGAGGGAAGAAAGGAGTTTTGATGGGCAAACAAGAATAGCATTAGACTAATTAAAATTAAACATCTATGAGAACATGAAGCAATGGCCACTTTGTAGCAATATTCGAGGTTGATTTTTGTAGTTAGATATATTTCTTAAAGCTTTCCTTAAATTCCTTATTTGTAGTGCATTTCTCGCTGAAGGTATATGATGGATAATATATTAGTGTTAACAAAATGTGAATATTTTTAAAGGTTTTTATTTTAACTATAATATTTAAACCATAATAATTATTCATAAAAACTCTACCAACAGTTTTCTAGGAAAAAATATACTAGAGAAAATTTATATTCCAACAGCAATGTTTTATTATTTAATTGAAAAATGCTGTTTCTATGCTGAAATTTTTATTAATTATGTAAAACAATTAAACTAAACTCCATGACACGAAAACCTATGTAGGCGAAGGCCTATTGTGCCCATAACTGCTTTCATGACCGAAGGTCCTAAGGCGCGAAACATATATCCCAGTTAGGTGATCAGCCTAACGTGAAACCCCCAGTATTTAGTTGACAAGAATGCTTGGTACTCAGTTTATTGACCCATTGGAAGAATGAAAGGCTCAGTCGACCTTGCCCAGCCTTAGAATTGAACCTCAGACCTGTGCCTTTGGAGAGTGAAACTCTGAGTAAAACCGTGCTGTGTAACATAATTAGAAAATGATATTAATATAAGAAATTCAAAATAAAGGAAAAGTTAATTTAAAATAAAGAAAGTATTTTAAAATTATTTTAATTTAAAATAGTTAATAAAATAAAATAAAAACTTTGAATTATTTTATTAAAATGAAATTGTTACAAAATTAATGACAAAGCTTATAAAATTGCTTGTACAAATCTATTAAAAGCATCTAAAATGTAATTATTTATAATTAATTAAGAGAGAAATATAAATGATAAAGATAATAGAAATAACATTCATTAACTCTATAACTATTAAAAATTGTGTTAATTATTTTTGTTTTAATAATACACATAATACTAATGATTTTATTTCCTTTAAAACTTCTCTTGTTTGACGACTGATTTTCCTTTGTTTGGTTCACTCTAATCTATCACTTTTTCACACGAGGTTTGGTTTATTCGTCACTCAGCTTTCACCTTTTGCACACGAGAGCTAATTACACTGAAACTTGCAAATTAAACTAGATTCCGAATCACTACAATCATTTATGCCGAAGGTAGGATTCGAACTCACGAATTGTTGAACCGAAGGCAAGATCGTAAATCATTCGACTGCCACCTCATTTTTTAATATGAGTTCTACCCCAAAAAGGAGTTAGTTTAAAAGGAATTCCGAAATCCTTCATATTTATTCCCAAGATGGGATTTAAACCGTTGATATATTGAATTAAAAGACAGAAGAAATAGTATTAAAATGCCAATCTGATCATTTTTGAGAAGTAAATATATTTAACAAATTAAGTATTTACTGTATCTATAATTTGATAAAAATCAGTATCACTGGTCATCAGTATATTAAATCAGTATCATTAGTATATTATATTATACATTATATTAGGCTATTTAAATTAAATTTATGACATTAAATTATAAATATACGAAATATCTGCTATTTTTATAAAGTATATAGCATCTAACAATCCAATTCTCTTGTAACACAATAAATCCTTCATAGTTTATTAATTAACACGTCTTCAAACATTGTTCTATTGGTATTGAGTGCCCATGGAATTTTTCTGCAATGTTTGCATAATTTTCATCATTAAATGACGTACCAATTAGTTTTATCATTTTTAGCTTTACTTATTTAAATTGAATCTATGATAAACAAGTTTATTCATCTATCAGAATTGAATTAACCTATTAACCATTGATTCAACGTTTTTAACTAATAAAAAAATCATTAAGAAAAGCTTGCATCTACTTATGATAAATAAATTTATGTAGTTTAAACAACATAGATTAAAAGTTTTGGAAATGAGAAAATAAAAAATATTCTAAGCGAATTAATTTAATATAGAATTGATTTAATAAGTTAATTAATTTTGATATTGTAAATAAGATTTAGCGCTAAAGCAACTGAATGAACGTATCATAGTTCAATATAAATAAATTTATAACAGATTAATGATGAGGAACAATTGAAATTAATTTGATAAATAAAAATGGAAAATGATTTTTGTAATGCATTTTTCTTTTATCAAAATACTTTACCTTAAGCTAATATGATACATTTTCCTTTAATTTATCATTTCTTAATTTTAACGATGAATATCAATCGGCTGCATTATTTATGGGGAAAGAGATTTGCTTTCCTTCTTTACAAACCGTGGATAAACATTCTCTTGACCTTTGTATCACCAGTTTAATGAAAATATAGGCCTCATGATTCACTTATATTCGACAATTACCACATAATTCTTAGGTGCGAGCATCTCTAATAAACATTAAAACTGAAACTTGCGACAAAATGCGCCTTATCGTGGTCGCCAACTTTGACAGTGTTTTAGTAACGTACAGGGCAGCAGCAGCATCTGGAGGTCTTGTGACTTTCAGTGCATTGACTAATGGTGAGCAGGCATCAAGGGAGGAAGTGTCTGCTCGACAAGACTAAATATGATAAATGCTGGAGGACCTCAGCCGTAATCAAAAGATTCTGCCCCGTGTGGGACGCCGGACAGGATAAATGGGAAGACACGTCCCATTGTTCGCTGTTAAGGAGGACTTCATTAAGTATTATGAACTAGAAATTTATGGATACTCTAAAAGTGGTAATGGAGGTTGTTAGGAGGCGATTTACTTTCTGCATGTGGCAAATAAATCTAGATAGTATCAATAAGGTGTCCTTCTTATCGACAAAGAATATACTATCCTCAGAAAAATTGTATTCCTAGTTTCATACTCTTTCAAACAGATTTCCACTTTCTGTAGCAAATAGAAGAAATGCCATGCGGAACTGATGTACGAATACAAATGCAATCTGATGAATCATTTGGAAGAGATCTTTGAGAATTGTATTGATTAAAACTGTTAAAATATTTTATAAATAACGATAAATTTAAAAAATTTATTTTTGAAAAATATTTATTATTTATTGATGTCTCTTAAAGTGGTATAACATTTATTAAAAAGTTATCATCTCAGGATTTTTGAAAAATGGGAAGCTCAGTATTAGAATAATGACCTTTATTTTTAATGTCCAAAGTTATTGTAATACTAAAAACTTTATTTATTCTGCAAAACTTAAGTTTAAAATCAGAAGCATTTAATTAGAATGTATAATCTGAATATATAACACATAACATTATGATTTTGATGATTTTTTTCATATATAATTTTTTACTAACTTATTATATATTTTGTTTTATTTCATAACATATAAATATAGTAAAATGTTTAAATATTAATTAATTAAGACAGAAAGTTTTTTTAATAAAATATCACATTTTTAATGCAACTTTAAACACACCGATAATAATTTAAAATGTATAAAATGCAAAAAATAAGTTTTTTCTTTTTTTAAAATACTTATTTTCAGTTGTTTAATTGAATCTAAAACTCGAAAAATATTGCTGTATTACTTACATTTTTAAAAGTGTCGTAAAAGAAAGTTTTGCGACATTTCTTTTCATGTAATAATTCATCTTAAGTCTAACTTAAAATCTATTTCTTAGTGCATAAAGATTGGATTTTTACTTTAAAAATTTGTTTGAAACAAAATTTTATTTAGATGAAGTACTTTATCACAGAAAATGAATAAATAATGTAAAAGCCGGGAACAATTTAAAATATTCCTTTTAATCCAATAACCTAAAACCGTTTTTGTGAACAAAAATGTGATTTAAATTTGAAAGATTTAATTCATTTTTAAAGTTAAGAAAGAGATTGCATTTTTTGTGAATGTATCATTTGCTGAAATACTTTCCTTCTCATTTTTAAATGTTACACTTCTTTATGTGCATCGGTTTTAAAACGGACATTAAGATTTAGGAGTAAATAATGTATTGCTTTATTTTCAGAAATAAATTTAATCCACCCAATCAATCAATTAAATTCTATACACAGCTTGACTGTTTTAGTAATTTTTAAGAAATAGTCAATTTTTTTTCGCGCGAAATTATTGTTTTATTATGCTATTAACAATAAGATTTATTTTCAACTTGCCAGTGTTTTGTGTTTTATATAAGAGTTTTGTAATATTAATGTTTTAATAATTTAATTATAAAAATACTGTTTTTTGCAATTTTTTATATGTTATGCAAATTTATTTTATAATACTTGTTAAAGAATTAAAGTCAACTTTGCTATTATTTTATTACCGTCCAGTTCTATGTGAGGTCCATATTTTACACTTATAATATTTATCAAACATATTCAATAAAAATTGCATCTTTTGTGATGAGTTAAACGCTTTTAAAATTGATGAGATTATATGTAAAAATTATATACTAACTCATTTAACATAAATATTCAATAGATAATTTAAAACTAAAAGCTTACTGACAAACTATTGTTAGCTTATATAAGCTAACAATAGTCTGCCAGCAATCTTTCAGTTTAAAATGTACGCTCAATTTAAAGGGGCAATCAGGGCAAGTCATTAAAGGCAGATGTTTTCGCTGTATAGACACGGAACGCCGATTAGCTCTTAAATCCCTTTTATAATGTGTTTGTCTTTGATTAAAGGATGGCCTCTTCAAACCCTGCCGTGTAATGAGAAGCAGGCGTTCCCCCTTTAACCAGCTTGTCAAGGACAGAGGCACTGAATAGTTTTCCCTAACTGCATCCCGTACGATTCAAAATACCATCCGGAATAATAGTTCTACAGACAGGTTACAAAATAATGGTGTACTATCAAATATAGAGCAAAAAGAATAGGTATCTCTGGTTATAAAACATTCACTTTTAACTTTCATAAACATTTTCAATATACAAAGGGTTGAGAAATGCTGAAGTTTTGATATATAAGCTAAAAACAAAAATTGGAATGAAATGGGATTTTATTGCTTTTCAAAATCATATAAAAAGAATTACTTTTGAAAACTGGCTTCATTATTCTAAATTTTTTTACTGTTTAAAATTTGCGATTTTGCACAATCAAAAGTAAAGATTAGTTAAGGACCATGATTATTAAAAAAGTGTTGGTCGTTTTAAAAGTGAAATGATTTTTATGAAGTCGCTAATAAATGGTAGTGCTCTAGTTTTAATTTCAGTCGCTTTATTATTCATGCTTCATACGTAAAGGAATTTTATTAAGTTTATTTTTGTGAGCATTTGTCCACATTTAATTACATATATCAAAATCAAGTAAATGTAAGTAGGAGCATTAAGTCATTTCAATGCAATTTAAAATTTATATTGGGAACATGAATTTATTATTATAAAATATAAAAAGATCATTTATTTATTTAATTAATAATTGGATAAGCATAGAAACATTAAAAGAATTTAGTAATCTATATTATGAAAAGATTTTATGCTTATCACTTGATACTCATTAGAACTGTTGTCTCCTCAACCAATCTTTCACTCCTCAGAAAATGAAGAACATTATAACAACCTACTTCAGATTTTTAAGGTGCAGTGTTCAATCAAAAAATTCATATCTTAATTTTTGTTTCGATTATTTACATATATTAAGTAATTTTGATAATAATCAAGGCATGTCCAAAAAAGTGATGAAAATATATTTATTGCAAAATTTAAATAAACTTATAATATTTAGTGACGATATATTCAGTGGGATTGAGATTCATAAGATAATATGTAAGTTCATTCTTTTGAAGTTTTTGCATTTTATAAAGATATATATATATATATATATATATATATATATATATATATATATATATATATATATATATATATATATATATATATATATATATATATATACACATGGTTCTGTGTAATGTTTTAAAACATATTTTAAAATTTTTTATACCTCTTAAGAGGTTGAAGCACATTTTTAATTACACAATATCTATTTTTAATTACACGAAGCTGTATAATTTTCATACAATTCAAATGCAATATTTATTAAAAAAAACTATAACAATAAAACCACGTTACATAGGTCATATCGTCTCGTTTGCAACTAAACTCTTTTAAATCTTTAAAGATTGAAGTAAATTTGAAAATAAATTTTTCATTTTCCATTATCAGAAGAATAAAATCCTTTTATCCTCAATATTAATTCCATACCTTTAAAAAATGTAATACAATATTTTTTTACTTTCATCTTTAACACAATCTATGTTCTTAGTACTTTTTAATCTTTGCAGAAAACTAAAATTTTTATTATTTTCATTTACCGCGCATTACAAAAAAGTGTAAAATCACTGTAATTTTTACTTAAGTTTTTGTGTCATCCAATTGAGTATTTTTTCAACTATATATAGTTTGCTTTATTATAAAAATTAATGTGCATCCGAAACAATTGGAAGGTAAAATGTGAACGAAAAATTCAACACCAAATTCTAAAACTGAGATATTATGTATAAAGTACGTTTAGGAATTTGTATAGTCTTTTACTAAGTTTATATATAAATACGTGATTAAAGTAAAATATTAAAAAATAATGTATTTAATTATTAAATTAATAATGGAATTTATTTTAGAAAAATGTAACAGAATAAATGGAATAAAGAAAGTAACTAGAAGTGACCAAATAAAAAAGTGATTCTAAAGAAAGAAAAATATTTTTTTAAATTAAAGTTAGGTAAGTAGAACAATTAGCGTACAAAAATTCAAGAAATAAGGCGGGATATTAAAAGAGGAAAATTACCAAAATATAACATTGAAAAAACTATTTTGAAAAAAGCTCTCCTCAAGGGACCAAGAGCGAAGGAGATTTATATGTGATGTTTCCTTTAATAGAAAATGTATTCGAATAAATAATAGAAAAAATAGGAAAATTATTTTATTGAACCACGTATATTTCTATTATCTTAGTGTGCTAAAGTGCTTAAACAAACTAATAAACCAAAGTTAAATATAATTTTAAAAATCTAAGCATAGTTTATAAACTTGCGTAAAATATAATTATGTAATGAAAATTAACATTAATGTAAGTGTACTAATGTTTTAATAAAAATAATAAATTTTGTCTGAAGCTTTCATTTTCTCTCTTCTTCGTGATAAAATATTGAAATGAATAATACCATCCACGCTGTTCAATCTGGAAATCCTCCGCATCTTTTAGTGCCATTCCTCGTTCAAGAGTCGCAACAGCGATGCATTACAATTATTAACTTAAATTCAATAAAAATGAGAATTTTATTTCATGCCCTGTAAATTATTTTTAATATTGTCTATAATGTTGTATAATTTACTTTTTTTGTAGGAAGATAAAACTCATTTAGTAAATATTTATTTTCGAAGCAAGAATATTATGACATTTTTAAAAGTATTTTCCTAGTAATAAAAGTTCGTTTTTTATAGGATAGATTTAAGTGGTACTTAATTTGTATATTTGAATACATTCCATAATATTATTAGATACTTAAAAGTTTTCTCACATTATTACAAATATTTTGCCCTTTATTGTACATTTTCTTTTGCTTTACAGAATATAAAAATTTGTTTTCAAAATAGTTCCATTTAATAGAGGAATAATAATTTAATCAATTTCCTTTCAATATTAAATACACTTTAAAATATTCATTTAATTTGGAAATATGCTATTAATGTACAATTAAAAAATGTATTACATATATACAAAAAATATACAATTTAAACATTTGTAATAAACATATTTAATAAACTTGTCCTTTTTATACAATTTGATGATATAGTTTTCTCTTTTTATGTTATTTAATATCGAGACAATGAAATTGAAGTTGTTGTGAAAATATTTAACTCATGAACAAGATTATTTTATCATATTGAGTGTATTCGCTATATTATTTACGAATATAAAATGAAACTAAACGTTTTCATGTTAGCGACAATTAGATATATCTGTGTAGCAAATAGTTAGAATTTCAGAAATTATATTTCAAAATGAATCCTAGAGGGCTTTACTGAAGTCTTCTAAATTTTTATAATTTATGGAAGTTGAAGTTATTCAGCATGCATGATTTAAACATCTTTGTTATTTAGTTAAATTGAAATATTTTTCATTAATCACAAACTTTATTCATTAACTGAAAGATAATTTTAATTTCTTAGGCCGTATTTTCCTCACATGATTTAAGACGCATGAGATTATATGCTAGAAATTTTGTTTCTCAATATGGAAAATTTTTCATTATTTGGGACATTGTTACGGTTCTTTACTTTAACATCACGCATAAGGATCACGTTTTGCTCTCTCTCTCTCTTTTTTTTTAACAAAGTATTTAATATGAGCTTCTCCTCTTTCTTTTTTATTTTTCAATAATAAAAATATATAACAGAATCAAAGTCATATAAATTAGAGTACAATTGATTTTAATTAGTATATTCACCAGTTAATTTTCAATATCTACAACATACAACCACCATATATTTTATCATAAAGTTTTTTATTGAAAAATTAATAGTAATTATTTACATGTATGCAAAATGAGAAATTAAATTATAGTATTAATTTTCTAGAACTTATTCAAAATATATTCTTAGGAATATTTTAAAAAGTACACATTTGAATATATTTTAATTAATAATAGTTAACATTCTAATTATGTAACATTTTAGATGTCATTTCATTTATAAAGACTATGAAATTTTGTGTAATGTCATTTTAGTATTCCTTACAAAAATAGAAAATTTTAAAAAGGTTACATCCTTCATTTTTAAAGTAATTTGATTTTTTTATAAATAAATTTCTAAGACAATTCAATAATAATTTTTGGTTAAATAATATATTGAAGGATTAGGGAATTACAAACTGTAGACACTCCACAGTTAAATCAAAATGTTTTTCCATTTAGTACAATACAATTTAATTTGAGAACAAATTATATATTTTATTTTAAAATATCTTTTTCTTAATAGAAAGAAGTTTCATTTTAATAACTTATATGTTTGTATTAAGGGAAAACAAAAGTAATAAAAGTTTCTATAAACTTAAATTTTATACATAACACGAAAATATACAGAAAAGAACAAATCTCTCATTTTCTAATTATCTTCATATTATCAAACTTATAGTAAATTTTTTTATTCAGTATAATGATTTCAAATGGAAGACCCATTTAAAACTTGAAATGTTTCTTAAAACATTAGTGTTTCCTTCATAAGAAGATACTTTTCATGCATTTTAAAATTTAAATATGAATTAAATATTTTTCAAAACATGAAGATTTTGACTTTGAAAGAATGTATTTTTGATTATTTAAGGCATTTAAAAATTTCGATTTTTCGCATACCAAAAACCTTATTTAGCTGAATTGATTATACTGTAGAGTAAACATGCTTTTTAAGTAATACTGATTTTTCATTATTTTAATTAAAAATGTTCAATTTTGGATGGCAAATAGTACCATCCAAAATGCTAATTAGTGTGTTGTGAAGTCAATGACATCACAAATTATTTTCAATAAGCTTGTGTAAAGAAATATTGAAATTGATTAAATATTTTTTATGAATTTGGAGATAATAATCATGTAAAAATAATACTATAGAGGATTTATGATATTATTTTATGCGATTATATGTACTAACAAGATTATGTAAGGGAGAGTATTTATTACCAACAACACAATTCACTTAAAGTCAACAATATGTGGCATTATTTTATACCAAGAATGCATTAAAGTATTTTAGTGAATTCAATAAATTTTGAATAATTTATTTTCAATAAAGTATCAGTTTAATCTCATGATAACCCTGAACAATATCATGCGAAATCGAAAATAATTAAACTGCATTTATTCTAAATATACCAACCACAATATTTAATGTTCATGAATGTCATTTAGAAAATATGATAGTGTTAACTAAAACTTTCATGTAATCCTCGCACGCATATTTTTAGTTAACACTATCACATTTTCATGCAAAATAACTCAGGGGTAACTATGCATCGATCATTCATATAATTGCTTTAAAAAAGTTTGCTTCATTTAAAGTTGAAATTTTTAGTATAAAGAAATAAACAGTTACTTCTTAAATTAAATCAAATAATTTTCATTTATTATTTATAAATCTTCCGAAATTATAATTATTTTGAGATGTCATCTTCTGTAATCCTGTAATTCTACAATTCGTGATGTGCTTAGTCCCTGTAATTACAATTTCAGGATTTCTTTAAAAATGAACACATGACTCTGCGAATGAGATCCAAGATGAAATCCCATTACAGTTCCCCTCCGGAAAAACCTCCCCTGCCGCTAGTAAAAAGAGGCATGCTGGAAATTCAGGAGAAAAAGGGACGTCAGTGAGTATTAAAACATGCAGTATCATATCCTTACCTCGGCTGTCAGAAAATCCTGGGTATCACCTCCCCGGAGTGCTTGGACTGCGAAGATTTAAAACGGAAGTAATCACTGAGAGTAGGGATGTGGATTTATTCTAACATTAACTGCTTTCTTCTTTTGGGGATTTTTTCCCTAAAGATTCAGAGCACTCCTGTTTTTTCCTATTTTCTGCGTTGATGGATGTATTCCAACGCTCTTTTTCGCGCAGCAGATAAAGGTTTCGGTTGTGAGTTCGACCCGGCCGGGCACTGGGAGGATGATGCACTGGATCTTTTTTTCCCTGCTGAACTAATGGCAACGATCGGATCGACTGGTGCGATGAGGGCGACACCTGGAGGGGGATTTCCATGTCCAGAGAAAAGATGGCCGAAAGGCACTTTACTAGGACAAGGGAGATGGGAAACACGTTGTTTTATTTTTATGCGTTTAAAATGTAAATCCAAATTTACATATGTGATAAAAGATATTTTCCAAATGAATATTTAAACTGAAAAATATTTAAAAATTTTTATAACAAATTTCAGAAAACCATTTATTAAGAGTATTTGATTCCTTAATAAAATGATATTAAATAGTTAAGTTTACACAAATTAAATATTCCTTTTTGAAAATACTTTTTTCTAAAATACATTTTTGTATTTATGGATATCAGTTTAACTGCTTACTCCTGCGTCAGGTCTCTTTCTCCCAGTGTATTTATATTTCATTAAATAAGAAAATTAACCTTTAAACTATATATATATATATATATACATTATATATATATATATAATCTATATATATATATATATATATATATAGATTATATATATATATATATATATATATATATATATATATATATATATATATATATATATATATATATATATATATATATATATATATACATTATATCATTATATATATATATATATATATATAAATTTAATAAGTTACACGAATCAAAAAATTAATCTTGAGTATGACAATTAATTTCGTTTTGCGTTGAATCCTTTGTTGGCTGATTAATTATTAGTTCATTATTGGAGTAATCACTAGGATAGGAAGTTTCTGGATTGCAATGTGGAAATAATATAGAATAGAGTAGAGGGAAATGAAATTGGTCATAATCTTAAAATTTAACCTCCCGCAAGATATGATTTTTAAAATATTTTTTGTAAAACAAACCTTGATTTATAAGACAGAATTGCGTAAAAAATAAAAAAATATTTTCTAAAGATTTTGTTAATGTAAGAAATTATATAAAATGTAAGAAATCAACTCACAAAATAGAAAATAAAAATTCCATCTTAAATTTGCTTTTTTTATTCAGGTCAGTTAAACATTTGCAAAAATGATTTAAAATTAATAATTTTAAAATTGTTTATTGATTATATACGTATGTATTTATATATTTTTGAATGATTGTTTTCGTATACGCAGAGAAGGGAGACAAAATGTATCATATGATATTTATGAAAAAAAAATTAATTGCTTGTTTTATTTTAAAATGTTTGATTAGTTGCTGGATTGCAAAGTATTTAGTGAAGATAACTACCCAAATTCTCCGTTTGAATTTAAAGAGATTTAATTTACAGAAGAAAAGCCAGTTTACAAGTTTTATTTTAATTATACATATATATTTATATATATTTTTTCTTACAAAAATGGAAAAATCCAGTTGTTTAAGAGCTAAGGGAAGACTCTTACTATGATTTACAAAATCATTTTAATTTTTGAATAGCTATTCCAAGTATTTTTTGTTACGGTGTTGAGAAAAATGAATAGCATGTTTATGGAGAAAAAACATTCATAAATCGAGTAATGACAAATTGTGAAAACTGGAAATTGATCAGACGATCCATAAAAATTGAAGAAAATCTTTTCATTGCGAGGGAAACAACTTTTTTAGAGCAGAAATAGAGAGCTGAATTGGTGTGCTGCAGAAATACTCCGTGTTTTCGGAAAGAAAAATAAATGGGCATCCAAAAATGATGGCCTCATACAGCTTAAGTAAACTAAAATTTCTGTATTATGCTAGAAGAAAATTATTCTTTAATTCAGTTGAAATTGAAGAATAAGAAAATTATTCTTCAATTCAGAATTCAGCTAAAAAAATCAATATTCATAAATTTTCTTACAAACCTTAAGCTTTTGCACATTTATTAGATTTAGAAACTCTTGATATAATATTTACATTGTGATGATTGAAAAGCACATAAATGTTAAAGTGCTCTGAAATTTCTGAAAAAACAAATAAAATGTGCATTGCAGTATAATTTTATTTAGACTAATTTGCCTAGCAATGTATTTTTTAAGAAAACACTGCTAGCCACATCCTGTGTAAAAGTTAAGTTATAGGACCTATTAAACGGTATTTTAATGGATAGATAAAAGAAGACATCACAAAAGATACACAGAGCTAATAAAAATAATAGCGTTATTTATCACTATCCAAATTTTTGCTTATCTATGTTTTTCAAATTCTTCTAAAAATATTTAATTTATGAGGAACATTGTTTATGCGGCAAAAAAGTAAAATATGTACAGGACTCAGATTTTCTAAATGCTTTATATTTCCTTATATTCTTGAATTATTCATAAAAAGAATTGTTATTCATTTTTAATGTAATAAATACGCTCAAATAATATATTTGATATTCATTAGCTATGCATTTTGAAAACAAAATTATCTACAATTATTTACAGTTTTTTTTTTTAAATTTTTAAAGAATAAATAGTTACTTTTGTTCATCTAATTAATATGCATTGTTATGTAACTTGATATTACAATGTTGATTATAAATAATTTAATGATTATATGTATTACATATTATATAAATATATATATATATATATATATATATATATATATATATATATATATATATATATATATATATATATATATATATATATATATATATATATATATATAAATATATATATTTGTTGTCTTTGTTTTGCAGCTTTGTCCTGTGGTGTATGAGGCATGGATTTTTTCCATCCTGTCCGGCGGAATCTTGCGTCTCTGACCAATCCCCAGCTGTCCCATCCGAAATTGGTGTTTTTTTTCTGCGTACATCCAGCGCCCACGTAAGAGATATTCTTGAAAGATCAGTTTGCATGAGAACGCCCCCAATCCATGGCTAACATCTCATTTTAAGATTATTTGTGATAGGACAGCATGTTTATTTTTTTATAAACTGGTGTTGGTAATTTTTGCTCTCCAAACCGAATGTAGAATTTTAAAAGCAAATGGTGTATCTTAAATATCCTTGATTACATATGTGCAGTGAAATTTTATATTCCTTATAATCACTTATTTACTGGAGCCAAATACAGATTTTATTCAAAAATAAATCAAGTTTTAATACATTTTACTACATTTGAAATATTGTTTATTGAATGTGTGCTCATAATATTTAGAATACCTGAAAATGTATACATGACGCAAAAGATTGATTACAAAATCGTAAAAATCTATAAATTAAATTATTAAGGATATCATATTATATATAATTAATCTTATCCTTAAACTACTTAATTTATTTATTGTAATACTTATTTCATTTGCAAATGCATATTTAAAGAAATGTATGTTACTGGAAAACGCTTTGTGTGCAGCAATTGCAGTCTAAAAGGATTAATGAGGGGAAAACGGTATCAACACGGTGAAAAGTTATTTAAGATTTTTAAGTTCCTAGATATATATATATATATAGGTTATGGTGAGATAAATGCATCGTTTATTCATTTGAAGTGAAATGCTTTTTTTTTTAATGCTCTTTAATATTATTCCATAGCTCTATAAGAAGTTTGAATGATCCATATTCAGACGTGCTTGGCACCACATTGAATTAACATTATATATATATATATATATATATATATATATATATATATATATATATATATATATATATATATATATATACAAATTTTGATATGTCAAAATTGAGATTAAAAGATTTAACTAGTGACTATAACATTATCTTCAATATATTTCGACATATTTAGACAGTTTTAAATTACTTAAAAAGCATTTTTGAAAACTTATTATTATCTTTCATATTATCGTTTAGAAAAATAATTATTGGAATATTAAAAAAGCTTTATATTTTATCATTATTCTTCTTTTGTTATAGCAAAAATAGAGTGGAGATGTCTCTAAATTGTAAGATTTACAGCTTATAAATTTTCTTTCCTAAAATTTTAGTAAAATAATACAGGGTCTTAAATTAGTAAAATTAATTTAATTCAATAAGTTAATTATTAAAATTTGTGCCAAAATATATTTTGTTTTGTATGTGTATTGCTTTTCAGTAAGTAAATTTAAGGGGACGGTAGACTATCAAAATGTGAAAAAACGACAAAAATATCAATTTTTCTTTTTATTTTATAAAAAAATTGAATCACATTCTTTCTATAATACAAAAAGGAAATTTTAATTTAAGTCAATTTTAGACAGTTATTAATGTTTTAATAAAGTAAGCAATGTGCCACGCCCCTTTTTCATGTTTGCCCGAAAATGTAAACAAGTAACATGAGGACAGTGTATTCGAATAATACCTAACTTCCAATCAAATGTATATATTGCTAGAAAATAATAAGTTTTAAATATCATCAATATCACTTTTTGGCTAATATCTGTTTGATTTACACAATTAAAAATTGAAAATAAGGCATTTATTTTATAGACAAACGGCCACAACCATTTTCTATAGTCTCACAGCATGCAAATATTTATTCTTCAAGTTATTATTTATAGAGTTCTTGTTTTAGGATGTGCAATATTTTAGCCAAATCAAAATTATTTAGTTTTAATTATTTGTATGATTTCGTCTGGCAACACTAATCTTGTTGAATTTTCACAGCTATCATTATTTTGATTTTACCAAATCATAATTAAAAAAAAAAATAAATAAATAAAAAGAATGGAGAATTTTTTCTATCTAAGCGCTTTCTGAAAAAAACTTAAACTTAATTTGAGCTATAAGCCAATGATCATAAAGCTCCAAAACAGTTTTTGTCATTACCTTTGATTTTACCGCTTGATTTCTGTTTTGATTTTGAAACTTGTATTTCTGATTGCTGTTCGGCTAAAACAGTTCTTTTCGGAATTACCTTCTTATATAATAATCTCTTGAATCGAACATTGTAATTTCCATCATAATGCATGTAATTAGTTCAAGATACAGGAAACCTAAAGGTAGACTAATGAAATGAAAACTTGCTGTGATTGAATCAGCTCATAAAAACAATCAAAATTTGCTGAGGAAGCTGTACCAAAGGAAACAGTTGTCCAAAAACTTTCTTTTATAGACGTATCGATATAAGAAATTGATTGATTGATTGGAATGAGATTCCAAAATCTTGCAAATTACGTAATGATATTCCTCCTGCAAATGTAGATGAGTATATTCTTATAAATAAAAAATTCTTCTCCAATCTTCTAAGGATTTTGTAATGCAGTTATTGTGGTGTCTGCTCTTTAGATGTATCCACTCAGGAAAATTATGGTTTTTCAGTGAAACTAGAAATGTCCTGTGCAAATCTTGCAAATAAAATTTTGGCTTAACTTTTTCTAGTCCTAGAGAACCATACTCAGGAAAATTTTATGTAAATAACAAAATGTTGGCAGATTTTTTTAGCTTTGGAAAAGGCTATGCAGCAATGGAATCATTCTCTTAAACACTGGATTGTGTAAACATGGATAAAAAATATTTTCTGAATGTTTGTCTAATTTAATTTTAAAAAAAAAGTAAGGGTTTCGAGATGAAATGTTAAAAAAGCCACAGTGTCGTTAGGAAGGCATATTTGGAATCAAATTCATATTTAAACCCTAAGGATCAATTACATATTTATGTATCCTATGATGGAACTCTGCAGAAACGAGGTCGTACATGGTCGTACGAGGTCGTTATATGGTATTGGAATAGCCATTGTTCCCTCACAGGTTTAGCAGTTGACTTTGAAATCATGTCAGAGTACTGTTCGGAGTGTACAGTTGCATCTTGAGATCTCAGGGAAGACAGTGCTGAATTCCACATTTGGAAAGAAGGATACAGAGAAAACTGCCAAAAAACTTCAGCGGATCATCTGGGAGCAGGGAAAGGGCTGCAGCATCACAAATATAGAAACGTCCACTTTCACATAATACGTTGTATATAACAATTATATGTGATGGTGATTTTAAAACATTTATTCACTTAAACGTAAAGAAAATATATGTATAGTGATATTCCAATTGTTAAGGAAAAATGTATTAATCATGTTGCGAAAAGACTTGGAACAGCGCTTCGTAATGTTAAAAAAAAAAAAAATGGAGAATGAGAGGCATCGCACTTGGTGGTCGAAAGCAAGGTAATTTAAAGGAAGAAACTGTTGTGAAACTCCAAAGTTTTTATCCGAAAGCAACAAAAGATAATGCTCCTGATATTAAAAAGATGGAAAATTCGATTCTGGCGACTTTATCATTGTATGTTAACAAATAAAAAGCCCCAACATAAGAAATGTGCCACAGGTCGTTAATCATGGTGCTTTTATCAAAGAGCTGCAGCATGCAATGAAATACCACAAAATCTCACACACTGATGAAGACTAAACTTTCAGAAAAAGTTGTCGAGAAGATACTACCAGTGTACCGAAGACTGGCCTCCTATGAAATTCTTTTTCGTTGTGCTTCTGCAAAAACTGAAAATGCAAATAAAATTCTTCACAGCTGTATATGGAAAAAATGCTTGAAAGATATATTTGCATCTAAAATGAGACTAGAGTATGCAGTAACTCTAGTCATCAGCGAATTCAATTTTGAAGTTTTCAATACACCAAAGCTACGTGCAACAGTGTTGTCTGATCACACTTTAAGATTTGAAAAGAGAAAAGATGCAACAAAACTTTCATAAAAAAATCAAAGGTATCAGATTTTTATAAATTGCAACAAAAATCAAGAAAATATAAAAAATTAAAATAAAACCCAAACGATACTGCCCACAGTGCTGGAGCATTTTCAAAAAAAATTTTAATTTAAAAAATTTAAGATATATGTGTTTAAAATATTAGAACATTAATATTCTACCTACACACAAAAAAAAATATGCATACAATAAAATCAAGAAATGAAAATGTTATGCATATTATAAATAAGAATGTATGTTTTTCTTTTATTTTTTCCAAAATACCTTTGTTAATGAAATAATTTTTAAAATATATTATTTTTCATTATGTTTATAATTTTGTATTTATCTAGAATTTTAAAATTAATATAGTATATGCCTACAGAGTTTATGCTTTCTATGCAATATTATTATGTTATAATATAATTTTTTCAAACGTTTGAAAAATTTTAAAAATGCAATATGTAAATTTTAATTAATTAAATTAATTTTAAATAGCATTTTGGGTTTTTTAAATAATGAAACATACTTTTATGAAAAATTCAATAAAAAATAATTTAATGGTATTTAAATAGGAAATCATTGTCTCAAGTACCTAAAAGATTTAAAATACTGTTTTTCTGCCACTTAAATTTTTTGATAAATATGTGAACGCAAAATGCTCCATGCGCATTAATTTTTTCCCCATATGCATGGCATTGGCTACACCTGTTTTTAATGATGTTTTCTTTAAATGTTTCTAAGTAAAATCAGTTATAACTTTACATAAAAGTAAAATTTAAGGTCTAAAATTAATGTTGATGTGATATTTTAATGAAAAATTTTAAAATAGGAACATAAAATTTTTTATTTAACAAATGTATTTAGTAAAGTGTTATTTTCAAGGATAGATTGTTCCATATATACAAATATTATTATTTATGAAAATCAAAAGAATATTTCCATAGTTAAGACGCAGTGGGTTCTTTTAGTATTGAACAATTATCGGATATTATAATTACATTTATCGCAATAAATCACTTTTTAATTTATATTTTAACTTGTAAGTTTACAGTTTAACTTAAGCATATAAGCTTAACACTTGTGCCAAATTTCAAGAAATTTGAATAAAAATTGAAAATATTAGTTTGGAAAGTCCTCTGTCTCCTTAATTTTTAAAAACATTTTTTCTTGGATATGTTCACGCCCTCCTTTTAGTGTATTCATGCCCCTTCCCCTAATAGGTCGTGCCATACGGGTTGAGAATCACTGGGCTAAAGTCTTTTCTTTAAAAATCGCTTAAAATTTCTCTCTCTCTCAATGTAATTTTTTTCAAAAATACATGGGGGGGGGGGTTAAACTTAATTTTTTCAAGTTATTTAATTTCACTTATTTAAATGTTTCTTATGAGTTTTTAAATAAGTTAAATTTTTGAAATGTTTAAAATCAAGTCAAATATTTTTTGTGCCTTTAGATAATATGCAGAGCGTGATAAGTAACTTAATTAGTTTGAATTGCAATAACACAACTCACAATAATAATAAATATTGTGAGGTGAGTGGTCTCGCTCAAGAGAAAAGATAATGAAGTTGTGTGACATTGTGGTTCATTCACTGTTATGCTTAAGCGCATGGAGTAAGTAACACCATGCATTTATAGTACAAATATATTTTTCAAACGGTAGTTCACGGTTGTTTCAACCCAGAGCACTTTCCGAAATTGCCTTCAATATTTTGCTTTTTGAACCTACACCGCACCAGAAATCTATTTTTTATGGGTGACAACATTCAAGGAAAATTAGTTTTGTGCAGAAAGTAAAAGGTGGAGACATATGTCCCATCAGAAAACATAGAAGCAGCTAGAGTATCGTTTTTGCGATCACCGCTGCTGCGTTCGGATCTCAAACATGCGCGTGCCCTTAGGATTTCAGATCGTTCCGTGAGAGGAATTTTGCAGGATAAACATCCTTCTCATCTATAAAAGCCTATCATTGTGCAGTAAATTTCCGAATGCGATTAAAGAAATGCACGGAAAGCACTTTTTGATCATGTCTCTCAAGACATGCTTGTCTTTTTCAGTGATGAAGCTCATTTCCAAATAATGGATTTGTCAATAAACAAAATATGCATTTTTGGGCTGTCGGCAACACTCAAGAACTCCATTCTTTGCATTTATTGCATTTTACTGTATGGTGCTCAATATTATCAGTTGGAATTGGGGTCCCAAAGGGTCTCAAGAAAAATGAACTGACTCACCGTTATGTGAACATGTTTGAAGATATTTTTGCATGATTTATAAAATGCATTAAGAGCAAGTCTAATTTTTCCACAGAACGGAGTAACAACCCAAAGTTATCACCGAGTGTATCATATCAGTGAGAAGAAAATCGTTAAAACGCGTTGCCCACTCCAGAGGGCAGTGCCTTTTAACGATTTGGTTCTATTTAATTTCCTTTGGTGGAAGTATTTAAAATCACGTGATATACTGACCACCCACAATTTTCGGAACATTAAAAAAGAAACATGCAAAGAGAAACGCCTTACTTACCTATCAGAAATGATGATACAGTTTAATTCAACCAGTGAATCGACAGTGGTAGGGGCATCAGCTGCTCTATATTATATTTAAAATTATGTAAACTAAAACTTTAAATGTGTAACTTTTTGTATGTAAATAGGAATAAAAGACATTAATACTTATTATACGAATTGTATAATATTAATACGAAATAATCAAAGTAGCTTGCCACAACCAGTAGAAAGTATTTAACTTGATCTTTTCATCAATTTATCTTTATTATTAAAAAAAATGGTGTTTCAGGCCGATTAAATAATAACGTGATACTTTTATTGATTTTAAAAATAATTTGACAGTAAAACTACTTTTTAACTTTAGAAATAACCATACGCACAGGTAAAAATAATATTGTAAATAAAGGAGTATATATACATAGATATATATATTTGAGTAAATAATTTATGTTGTTTCAATTTTACTTTTTATAACATGGAAACATGTAATATCTAATTTAGAATAATATGTAAAAAGGATTCTACCATTAATTGTGGATTAAACTGATATATTCTAGAATATTTTGATCTTGAGGAATATATTGATAAAAAATACTTTCTTATTCATTTTCAATTTTATTTTCTTAAAAATTTTAAAATATTTTTTTATCTATCATTAGTAAAGAAAACAGCAAATTAAATATTTTGTAACTCAATATTTTATAGTATGAACTTCAAAATTAAATTTAGTGTTAAAGACAATACCACATGTACTTTTTAATTATAAATATCTATTATAAATAATGTATGTAAGGACGTCAATGCTTGGGTGGCCCTTCTGTAGTTATAAAAACTTCGCATTACTTCAATATCTCAAGCAATTTCCTACATATTTTAAAATAAAATTAACTGGAATATTATTATTTTTCATGTGGTCCATTAGGCGTTTTATTTGATTTTTAGCATATTTATAATTGTTACAGACATTATAAGCGCAATTAAATTCAATAAAAATAACATTTATGTATATTTTTTCTTTTATTCTCTCATTTTAAACATAAATTAACCTTAAATCCCCTTTAAAACATTTTAATTTCAAATTTACTACATGTTTCTAAACCGCTTAAACTTTTTGAATTTAATTATTCCTGGCAACAATTTCCTTATTCAAATTCCAAATTTACCCTTGGCAACTCTCCTATTATTCTAATATATAAATTCAATTTGATTTGCTGATTTTGGTATTAGGTATTTTTTTTCTCTACTGTATATACGTTTCATCTATTCTGAGTATGTTTACTTTTCTGCATAAATATTCATATATTTATTCTAATTTTTGAATTAAGTGTATCTTTGATTTTTCTTTTCATACGAACACTCTTCGAGGGAATTTCTAGAAGATTTTTAGGCATTTGCCCTTCGTGCATGTCAGAAAAGAGTGTTTATTTTACTTAGCTGACCATCTCCCTCATGATGAGGACGTGGTCCCTAAACTTTCTTCTTATCATTTCCATCGTATATTTTAGTATTTTACCAATTTTATATTTCTGGTTTAAATATTTTTCTGGTTTCAAATGTTTTATCTTATTTATATTGCCGAATCTTTCTTTAGTTGCTTTTGCACAGGCTAGATTACCTGTAATATATTGTGGTTCATATTTTATTATATTGTATTTTCAGTATAGTATTATCAAGGAAAGATCAGGTAGATTGACATAATTTAGATCCGGATATTTTTAAGTATGATAAGCAATCAGGTTTTGAAGGCTACATACAGTTAATTATAGTTATTTGCTTAGAAAAATTCACTCATTTTAATTAATTGTTATTTTAATATTCTTAAAAGAATTCAATATGGACATTGTAGATAATGTCTTCTTTTGCAAGCACATGCTAGTCAATTTACATAAAGTTACATACATTCGAATATTATTTATTCACAAGTATTTATTTAGGAGTTATTATTTTCATTTCAAACATATTTCATCCTTCTCTCTTTAAAATGCTTCAGTTGTCTGAATTTAGTATAAGTTTCCAATGGTATCATTCTTCAAGAAAAAGATGATTTATTAAAATTATTAGATTTTCTATCAAGTCAATAAAAAGAATTATATGTATTAAAAATGTTTCTGATTCAACTCTTTCCAAAATAAGTTTTAAGACAGCAATCTCCAGAACGTGAGTTGAGGGGAACGAAGAAGAATGCTTTGTACCGATTTAATTTTATTATTTTAGCTTATTAAAAACAAAAAGTAAAATTGTTAGCAGTGATAAATTTCGAAAATATAAAAATACGTGATTCCCAAAATAATCTTGTAATAATTGTAAAAATAGTCAGTAATTGCATATTCATATCATATTAAAGTTATTAAATGGAACGAAGTGTACATCAAATGGAATTTAACTCAAAAAGCTTAATCAAAATGATCTCCAAGTTAATGATAAAAAATAGTTACTTCAATCTTTTCACACATCATATTCTACAGAAGCTAATTTTCCATTTCTTTTTTTGTCAAGTTTGAAAATATTGGAAAAAATAGACTCTATTCTATAATGCGTCCCTAATTTTCAAATCTAAAATTTATGTGATGTGGTTTACATAAAATAATATTCCAGACCACGAATTTCCTAGTATCCTGAAACTTTTTCAACACACATCACTATAAGATTCCTTTTTTCAAAGTATTTTAAAAATTAAAGGTTTCCAAGCACTGATAAACGTTAATTGTAATTGCGTTAATACCCTAACTATCGCGCATCCCTGTTTCTAATGTAACTTTCTCGCTCAAAGTTACTTGAAATAATCTTGCATTAATTTTGGAATCAAAGGATTACTACTAGAGTTTGTCAGAAACTACATTGGTTGAAATGGACGATATAATGCAAAAGACACCTTCACTACCAAATGTTCATTTGTATATTTGAGTAAAAGCCGATACGTGTGTCCCAAACTTTCTTAACTATTGAATTTTACATGAAATCGCATGGAAAATCAAGTGCAATAATATTTAAATATTCAAAACTATATTCTCTGTTTTCGTTTAAATATTAAAGGAAAAGGGGGGGATATGGTTTAAGAGAACTTATTTAGTATGAAATAGCCATTAATTTGATACTTGATCATCATACATTGAGTGTAATATATATACATAACTTTTACAATAAAAAATTCCTTATAAAAATGCGTAACTAAATAAAGTGACTTAACATTTTTTTTAAAATGTGGTATTAAAAACTTACATTTGCTTCAAGATAACGAGTGTATTCAGAAGCTTAAAAAAGTATAGTATTAATAAATACTTTTAACTGAAATTTTAAAATGATTTCTAAATAAATTTTAGTAATTTAATTATATTTTGTTTGGCATAAAATGTTCATTTATTACAAACTGAATGAAAGTTGAATTCTTTTGAGCAACAGTCAATGAACATTTCTTCTTTAAAACCTAAGTTGTACAGACTGTAAAATCCTGACACTTTAAATGCGTAGTAAATATAAAATCTAAAAAAATTATTTTAAGTAAATTTTTTGTATTTTTCTCGGATGGTTTTCTTTTCTTTTTTTTTTTTTTTTTTTTTTTTTTTTTTTTACAGGAAGCACAGTGTAATGACAGCGAATTTCAGAATTTTTATTTAACTATATAGTAAGTATTTTTTAAACACAAAAATTTCAATGTATCTTTCATCTGGTTTTTTATGTATGGAAATCAAAGTTAAGAATACTTTGGAATTTAAATGGACCAGTAAAAAATATACTACGTTAAACATATTCATTTCGTTATAATATTAGATTTAAATTTTGTACTTATGGAAAGCAAAGTTAAGATGTAAATTATTTGAGAGCATAAATTTATCAGTAGAACGTATGCAATATAACTAAAATATAATTTTTGATAATAATGTTATTTTATTTCACATTTTTTAAATGCGAAATAATGTTATGATATCAATGAATTTCTAATTTATGTGTAACTGTTAATTGCACTTTATATCTGTTTCCCACGTAAGTTACCAGCCAAAAGTTGTTTCTCCCCATCAATGCGCGTTATGAAATATTCATGAAGTTCCAAACATTACCTAAGATCATAACAGCAATGATGAGATTTCGAGAAGAGAAATATGTGAACTTCGAAACCGAAAAGGATTATTTTCCCAGCTCCGAATATTTTAACTGTGGATAAACGTACCAAAGAAATAGTTTGAATAAACCGGAGTTATAGGAAAAAGAAATTCAACGACCGTAATTTTTGAAAATAAGAAAGATTTTTTTTTTTATTCTAATTGATAATAATATTTCATTAGAAGTATTTTGTTTCATTAGCAAGTTTGATAAGGTTAACTGATTACCATAAAATATTTTCATGAAGTTCATTCCAGGAATTATTATTTGTAATCATATCACATAATTCATTTTTATTACAAATTGTAACAGACTGATATTAACAATATTCACAGTAGATGGCGCTGCTGCCCAATTTACAAACAACATCGAATGAGATGAGGAGTAGTGATGTGAGAAATGGCAAGGAAGAGCCATCCGGTTCCTAAATCTGTTTGTTTTTCACCAACCTGGTACTATGTAACCTTGATTTTATTTTATAATTATTAAGTGTTTTCTTTTTGTAACTAATCTTAAATATGTGTAATGTAATAAATGTTTGTTTTGTTTTAACTTCCATTTTCTTACGTCGCTACAAAATTATTTTTTAAATATTGGTTTAAATCATAAATAAGAAAATAAATTAATTAACAAGTTAAAACTATTCTTATTTTAAAACTATATTTATCCGCTATCAAAATATCACCCAGAAGAATTAAAAAAAAAAAAAAAAAAGAAAAGAAAAGTATAAATTAAGATATATCTGTTTTTGTAGAAAGGTTTTCGTACCGATTTTGAATAAGCAATATAAGATATTAAAAATAAATATTAATAACTGGTTAGCTATTAATAAACGAACAACATCATCTGAGCATTAATGTCAATAGCAAAATTTATATCTCTCTTTCATATTAATTAAACTTCTCAGCAAACAGAGAGAAACAGAAACAACAAAAAGTTATCCATATTTCAAAATGTTATGATTAACACAGATCCAGAACGGGGAGAGTCGGTAGGTTTTAGGATCACCATGGGCGATGATACTCGAAGCAAGATGCCTAGGCAAATAGCGAATGAGAGAACGGATATTGTCCTGAGGAATGGCTCTAAATTCCCTGTCAGCCATTTGCCAAATTGCACCTTCTGAAGGAGGCAGTAGCAAGGTCTGCAAGTAACATTCAATCATGTTCCAAACGTGTTTGATTGATGAGAGATCTGATAAGCACGGGGTGTCCAGGGAAGCAGCAGGGCATGTTGGCTAATGCGAATAATATGTAGTTGAGTTTATCCTGCCGATAAATGGCATTGGGCCTTCCCTGAACGTAGAGGAGTGTCATTAGCAGCAGCGCATCATCCATGTAACGTTGGGCTATCATAGTTCCTTAAATACGGTTTAGAAATAACCTGGAATCTTATGCATACCATGACACCACGTTGTCGTGTAGTACATTTCACAATTGCTCTAGAAGTGTACTTGTCTTCACGTAGATTCCATAGTTGTACGTGGTGATTATCACTGAAGAAACAGAAGCGTGACTCATCTGAGAAGAAAATCCTGTGCCACCCGATTTTCTACACCGCTCTAATCCTGCACCATTCCACACGTTGGTGTCTTACTATGACGACACCAACGTGTGGAATTATATTGATGATTGAAAGCCTTCTTAAAGGACGCCCTAAGCAAGGCCAATAGCAACCAATCAAGGGCAAATGGTTCTGCTCGTTATGGAAACATCCAGGATGTCTTGCACATGCTGCAGAATTTTCGTAGAATTTGATACTTTCTAGGGACGCCTTCCCTCGAAAACGTTAATCCAAGTACTCTAACGTTAAGTCAGTGCACTGTAGACGTGGCAAGATGTCTGTCAGCTTACGATTTGCAGTAAGGAAAAACCTGTTTTTATCAGTTCAATCACCTTGATGTTCGTAAACTCGTTTGCTTGATGGAACTGATTCCGTCAATGATAGCCTGGCATTTTTTGCAATTACAGGCTTCCTACAACTAAGTGCAGCTCAAATCATTTTAGAACTTCTAAATAGTTGCCCGTCTGATATAGCTGTATAAGAGACAAACTTATAACCATTGTACATTAGAAGAAGAGCTAACTTAGTTTAATAGTTTACCAAAATTTACAGCTACGACTCGAATCCTCGTAACTCCTTGTATTTACATAATTGGCACAATTTTTCAAAGATTGAGGAAATCCACCCCTTATGGCTTGGCAGAATCTCAAAATTTAATACCTAGTGAGGTTGAACTTCAGTCTTTAAGATCTTGTTTTGATCCCTCAGAGGGAATGCCAAGAGTCTCTTCAAGAAAGAGAAGTCTTCTCTTTCTCTTTGATCTGAGTTCCACTGCAAAGATTCAAATTCACATTAAATATCCTCTTAGACAACTAGCACTAAAAATTATTAATTGCATCCTCTGCAATGCAATGCAAATATATACATATGATAGTCGTACAAAAGACCATACTGGGAGCAAAGTTTATATTAGAACCCCTCAATATGAAATTATGTTAAAGCAACATAATCCTTACACTTATTTAGTCAAATGTGAGTTGATAGTGATTAAGGAGGAACTTGCTTGCTGATATCGTCTTTAGCAACCATGATTTAGGAAAACTGTGGATTTTTTCGGACAGCCGCAGCCCACTACAACATCTGACTGACTGGACCTCTATAAACTATAAAACAAGTAAATCTATTCTACTCAAATTGAAAATGATCTGCCTAGACCATGATGCACATCCCCAATGGATCCAATCCCACGTAAATATTAGTGGTAATGAGATCGTAGATTGACTGTCCAAAGAGGACAGTGAGGAAGATACGCCCACTTGTTCATCACTTACATATCAGGAACTTTAATGAAAAATATAGACTGCATTCAATGTGACAAATTCCACCCACTCACCAATGGTACTCTGGAATATCTTCTGGAACTTTTCTGGAAATAAAATGTGACCGAAAATCTCAGACCACCTGGGCCAGATTCTCAAGTGGACATTTAAAATGTTTATCGCTTGAACGTGTATGAAAGGATTTTAATAATGTATCAAAGGGGATTTTAATAATGTGGTATAAAAAATTATCCCACTTGTATAAAATTCTTTGACCTTCCACACTTACCGGAACATATTTTGGATTGCGTCGGACTTTTCTGGGATGATTTATGCTGAGATCCCCTGCTAGTCATCACTTTCTGACTGTCAACAATTTATTGGAGTTGATCTGACAAATATCAGATCTGTAAAGTGAATAAACCAAAAACATAACAAAAGCAAGAAGCGTCTTTGGTGCTATAAGAACAAACTTTCAACAACTATTTTCCAAGCAGCAATAACGGGGAGAATATTGCCTACTATGCCGATTCTTCCCCTTACCCTACGGTTGCTGGAGAACTGCTCATTTCTCATAATTTGCAGAATTCAGTAAGGGGAGCTTACTCTGAAACTTGCTTAATTTTCTGGCATTGTTTGTGTTGCATTTTTAATGTCGAGAATTGTATGTATCTGCTTGGGTAAGAAAATTTAGTGTCTGAAATAAATTTTAGTTACTGATAGAAAAGGTAAAATATTCTATACATAAAATTCTCTGTAATATTTCAAATTAAGCTTCAAAATTTGAAAATTGATACAGTTATTTTTGTATAATAATTATAATGTTTATCTAAAAATTATGTTTGGTTCTCATAAAACTTTATTTGAAAATTGGGGTTTTATTTAAATTAATATTTAAGAAAGAATTCCTGAAAAGAACATTTAAAATCCTTTGATACATTTTTGCATAAAAGAACCAAAATTAAGATTGAAGTGCGTGTAAGAATTATTCCCAGTTTATGTGTAATCTTTATTTATTGAGGTTTAAATACCTTATAATTTTTATTACTATAAGAAGAATTTTCTAAAAAAGAATTTCTTGCTTAATTTTCCTTTTTGAAAAATAAATAATTTTATTTAAGAATCATTTTCTCATTAACTAATTTTTATATATTCTATGAATTAAATTTTAAAATAGCAGTTACCAAAACTTCTACAGCAAATTTTTTAGAGCTAAATAATGAATCTTCAAAAAACATGGGAACGATGCATCCAATAGCCAATTTATCACATGTGATTTGCTAATGAAGGAAAAGCGTTCCTAAAAAATTGTATTGATTAATTTTCATAAATAATATTTTTAAAGTATGAATTTTTGGAAAATATTATAAGAATTGGCTATCACATAATATCCTTTAAGATAATTTTTTAAGTAGAGATATTTTTAAGATAAAGATTTTTCACGGTAACGATATTCAAAAATTGTCTGTCTTGACAAAAATCCCTAAAAACTTATTAAACCTTCCTTGAAAAGTGTCATTGATAGTGATAGTAGATATCCATTTCTTATTGCTCGAAAGTAGCTGAGGTCGTACCTGTTAAATCCCACTCAATAAAGCGCAGTCCTGCCAATAGTTTAAATTTCCGTGATGAAGTATGCAAATGATTACATTTTCTGGCAGACCAGAATTATAAATGAGTGCATCATTATTTGCAAGCTTCATAAGAATCGAAAATAGATTAACATTCTGAAAAACTTCTTTGCGTCTATTTTTTGCCTTCAACTTCAGTATACATCGAACAACAAAGTTCGCTATTCGAGTACATTTTTGGAATGAATCGAAAAGAGATTTATTGTTGCGTTTCAATGTAGTTATACTGTTAAACGTAACCAAGCAGGAGTTATGAGAATGCAAAATTGGGCGATGTACGCAAAAATGGATGTTAATAGGAGATATCTATTAATAATTTCTTGTTAACATAATTTAAACGCATAAAATAAATTCTAAGCAATTGTGGAAGGATTTGTTCCATTCGAACCCGTTTCATAATGTGAATACCGTCTGTAGGAAATACGTCGATGTTGAGTTCTTTACCATGTCTTCTCTTAATGTCCATTGCTTTTAGTAAAAACATGTGCAATTGCACATAGAAAATAATGTATTGGTAAAAAATGGATATAAATGAATCTCAACAGAACTCAACTGTGTCTTGAAAGCTACAGCTTTCACCAGTAACTAACAGAAATAAAAATGATACACCAAACAATATATATCTTTCAATTGCACACTCGTGTAAGCATCAAGCTCAGCAGATAGTGAATCTAAAATAATGCTTACAATCAAAAGCGTAATTTTAATCAAAAAACAAACTTAAAATAAAACAGTGTTTAAAAAACTCAATAAATAATGAACAATATTAAATAATAAAAAATTATCTAGTATAAATATGTCATCTTGCAACAAAATACAAGAGTAAAACTAAGCGTTTTTTAAATAATTTGACAATTTCAGTAAAAAGTAAATAAAATATTAACTTTCTTAGCATTTAATTTTTAACACTAATTTTGATATAACGATACTTGTATTAAGGTTTGGGGAAAGTAATGAAAAATCCCATGCAAAATCTTATTGAATATGCAATTGAACTGCCTTAAAAGAACTAAGCTTTCTATATGGCCTCCATTCGACGCAACACTTTTTCAATGGTAATTTGCTGGAAAGGAATAATTCAAGCCTCTCACACCAGCTTAAATGCTTTTATTAGGGATATATGCCTGAAGACTATGTAAGCCAGGACATCTTTTGAAAACGCTTTGTATCTATGACTTCAGAACACGGTGTACAATATGTGCCCTTCTTTTATCTTATTTTGCTGCCCTCGAGCATAACGCAAAACTATTTGTCTTTGTATGCCAAAGGCTTACCGATCACTATCCAACGTACCATTGGTCCAATTCAGACAACTCTATGGCCATTATATTTCAGAGTGCAGAAGAAAAGTCTTAAAAGACAACCATAAGTGACTGTTGAATCGAGCTTTGCGTTCGGCTTCATCAGAGTTCGTCTTTACGATACATTGTTATAGAAAGTTAAAATAATGGTCAGCATTCTAACAATACATACTACTATTTTGTCTATTGTCGGAATGTAAAAGTTTCGGCAATGTAGAGGCAAATAATGAGCGTTTTATAAATAACCCATTTATTGACTAATGATCCATGATGCGGTTGCTCAATTTTTCAAAATCGACTATACATATTTTCAATTTTCTGCGGTGTCAATCTTAAGATGGCATCATACATCACGTTCCGAACACATTCGTTCCATATTCATATGATGCTGCTCGAGTTTCCACCATCGTGAATTGTGTAGTACCACGAAACAATAATCCTTAGCGGCAAATGTTTTACATCTATCAAATCTTGACACATGTTGGGAAAAGCACTTCCCCTACTTATTCAAGGGAACAAAAACATACTCTGACTAAACTGTTTTCTGTTGAACAACTCTTTGCTTAATCATGAATTTGAATGCGGTTGTTCTTCCTGCATCATCTAATTTCTCCGTTTAAATGCTATCATTTATAAATACCAACTTCTACTTTTATGTGATTTTAATGTCAGTCAGAATATTTTTTCTTAGTGTTGGTGCGTATATTCACAAAAAATGAATGCTCATTTATGAATGCGTAAAGTAAAAGGAAACAAGTTTAGTAAGATTATGTTTGCGCAAACAAAAGCGAAAGAACTTCCTTCTAAATATTCATTAATTTTCTTATAAGTTATTGAAATTTAAAATGATATTATGCTCTTCATCTAGTCTTAAAAAGTTTACTAACTATTGAAATCGAGCACAGTTTTATTTTACATATACATAGGCCTCTTATTTAAGTACAAATTATTTTACAAAAAATTAAATGCATACACTTACAAATATTAAATGAATTGAAATACTTGTGTTTAAAATCTGAGTTATGCATTTTTCGAAATGACAAACTTTCAGTCATTAATTTTTTTAACAGTCTTCTTTCCTATAACCAAAGAAAATTTGAATAAAATGCACGTGATCAAAACAATGCATCATGCAAACACATTTAAGGACTCATCTATTAAACTTATAAATTTAAGTTATTCAACTGAGAATAAAAAAGATTATTTCAAAGTGCAGATCACTTAAAATAGAAACGAAGTTTATTGCAGAGTTTTTTTTTTTTTTTTTTTTTTAAATAACATTCATTTTTTTACTCTCAAAATTTCTCACATATTTTACAAACACTTTTCTGGTTCATTTTTCGAAAGTAATACTTCTGCAAAAGAGAAAAACTGTGTAATAATTAGTCGAAAGTTCTTTTTTCCAAAGAGAAAATTTCAAGTATTAAATTCTGTGTACTTGTTATTCATTAGATGAGGGAGAGGGGGGGAAACATTTCGATGGCCCCCGACGGAGAGTCATTTCTATGCTAATGGAGATTTATCTTCTCTATGGCAGGAAAAAAATCCAGAGTGTTAAATTCTCTTGAATTTATGTAGGAAAAAAGTGACGCTTCTAACCACTTGATTAATTTCAAATTTGAATGAAAATTTCTAGCTTATAAACTATGCTTATTTTATTATTTTCTTTTCAGAGGATGTAATTAATAAATATTATTTTCACCTCTTACATATAATTAATAATTATTGAATTTTTGTAAAGTATTTATGAAAAATTCAAATTTTTCTTAGTAGTTTTTGTAACAAATCAAAACATTTTTTAATTAAAAATATTTGAAGTTACTAATTTGTTCATTTTGAATTAATTTTGGGAAATTTAATTTGTTTTGGAAAATTAACTTTCAAACTTTCGTTTATTAATTAATTTGATATCATAACTAATTTATAAATATATCTATTTAAGTTTAAAATCAATAATAAAATTTTCAAATTGTGTTTTATATACCGATTTCACTCTATTTAAGAGTCTTGAATTGACTAAAATGTTAATTGAGAAAGATCTCTCTATAAGATATAATTTTGATTTCTTTAAAATGTCACCACTTTGAATAAATACCTCATTTTAAAATAATCTGAAATGTTATTGATGTAAAAATTAAATTCATATTTTAAAATAGACATTTCAGAAACTTATGGCTATTAAAACAAATTACAAATATGAATGTGTACATATTGTTTTATGTAAATAATCTGTAAAATATGTTTCTCATATAGCATATTTAAAATCTTAGATTGATTGAACTAGTAGTAAAATGAAGAAACTAATAAATAAAAAAAAATATTTTACTAAAATTTTCTGAGCATTTCTAATTTGAGAGGAACACATTTAAGTTTTTTTACAAAATTTCATAGTTACAATAAAAGTATTAATATTTTCAAACTAAACTTATTTTAAATATAAATTTATGTACATTTTATTATTTTTGAATACATTTTAGAAATATTAATGTTTGATATTATCCTTAGTACATAATTATATTTATTTAATTACTTTATAATCATTTAAAAGCAATTGTCATACATAGAAAAAAAATAAGTGTGAAGTATATATAAGAAGTTCCCTCTTTATAACTTATAAATCCTAAATATGCGCATATATATAATTATAGAAGAGCAAAAATATATACATAAAATATTCTGCTTGTGAAGTTCTACTCACAACTTAACAGACTAAAAGAAATGTCTATCGAAACATTTTAAGAAACAGATATAAAGATCCATAGAGATGGCAACAGAACACATCGTCTCTGCAATAATTACGATTATATTCCTCTGAAATCAAGACACATTTTTGAATCCCCTGCCATTTTAAGATCTCTGGCTCAGCTAGGGGAATTTCCCCTGCTTGACATCGGAAAGAGTTTGTACTCCGAAAACATCAAGAAGGTAGCCAGCTGTATTCCGCACATTCCTGGCCATCAATAGTTCTCCCCATGGACATGAGACCAACCAACCACCAACCATTTTTAGAAACTGAACGTGATTTTGTTGGTTTCCCTTAACCCTTTAAAGCACGAGTTTTTTCTTTTACGAAAAGATTGATTTTGCCATCTTTGTTAAATAAATTTAATTATTATCTAATTGATTTATTTTAATGGAAGAGATCACAGACGGGCATTAATTAAAGAGGGATACAAAAGTCTCAATGTATGACTGCAAATGCATTAAGGGGTCACCAATAAACTAGACTTCAAAATTTTTACGAGATAGTAACCGAATTCTCACCATCATTTAATAATTAAAACTATATTTACTTGGAAAAGAATAGCGGTAAAAAACATTTAAAGCTGTCCAACTCATGAGAGTAAACCAATTGTTTAAATATATATATATATATATGTGTGTGTGTGTGTGTGTGTGTGTGTGTGTGTTTGTGTGTGTGTGTGTTTGTGTGTGTGTGTATATGTGTGTGTGTGTATATGTGTGTGTGTGTATATGTCTGTGTGTGTATATGTGTGTGTGTGTACATACATACATATATATATAGATAGATCATATTATATATAAACACTTACATTCGTGTGTATGTGTGCGAGAGCGTGTATATAGATTAGGCTATATAGAAAGTGTATAATACCGTCTTCTTAAAACAAAGGCTTTAAAATTGTATTTTTCTCAGCCAACTTCTTACCTCAGCTGCGTTTCTCTGCAGACTTTTGACAGCTGATATAATTTGATTTGCATCAAAGTGAGTTTGCAAAATCTCAGATGCAAAAGTTTTGTATCATATTCTAAAAGACAACTATTGAATCAGATGAACACAAAATAAAAGTATTAATTGATGCCAAATTATAGCGCATGTGATTGCAGGTATATTAAATTTATCAAATTTTTACTGCTCATAATCATTTCAAATGGTTAGGTATAATCTCAAAAATGGTTTATGCAAAGCAATGGAAGATCTTGTAGAAAGTTCAAGAATCCACTAAAGGCTTTTATTGCTTGAATGGAATAGTAATAACAAAAATTTTTAGAATGCGGCACTTATTATTACATACTCCATACTTTCTCTTCAAACATTTTGAGGAGGCAAAATCTAAACTGTAAATTAGGTCAAAAATCTCATGGACAGAGTTTTTAGCAGCATGGAATGTGTTTTGCTAGAAAGACAATAAAAATTATTGCATTTGTATAAAAATCAAATAAAAAGATATTCATCAATTCCTTCAAAAGAAAATTGTCTTTTATTTTCATAAAATTTTATATATATAAATCATGCAAATTGCAAGATAGGTATGCCAGAGGGTAGACGAGCAATTTACCGAATTATGAAAATGATGTGAAATTCGCATTTCCCCAGCTCACGTGGGATAAGATATAAGTAGAGGAACCAGCATAGTGGGCAATATTCACGCCGTTATTGTTGTTTGGAAAATAATGTTTGAAAACTTGTTCCTGTTTCAAAGGACACATATAAATCAGAGAATTCAAGGCCAATAATCGACGGAATCAGTTCCAGTAGACAGACGAATTTATGAGGGGCATGGTGATTGGACTAAGAGGGGCAGGTTGATCCTTACAGCAAATGGCAACTGAGAGATATCTAGACACATCACCAATGCACCGGCTGTCACAAAGATGGTTGGAACAAGGAAATGTGGAATGTTTGTGGTGTGCCGGTGCAACCAGAGCAATGTCAATATAAGTGGATTGGCATGTCCGATGAGAAGTGGTGGCGACTTGCAAATCACTTTTGCTGAAACTCAGCTGCCCGTTTCAGACATCCTGGATTCTCCCAAATTGAGCAAAACCGCTTACCGTAGATTGATTGCTTGTTGCCTGCACTCTTAGCGTTTGTTAAGAAGACTGTCATTGACTCCACAGCATAGACGCCAACGACCGCAACGGTACTGGATTAGAGCAATGTGGACAACGGTATGGAACAGGATCCTCTTCTTAAATAAGTCATGCTTCTGTTTCTTCAGTGATAATTGCTACGTACGCATGTGGCGCTGACTTGGAGACAAACCCGATCTTGCAGCAATTGTGAAAAGCTCCACCACACGGCAATACGACTTCCTGGTTTGGGGTGCCATTGCGTAAGATTCCAGGTCAGCTCTAGTTCGTATTCAGGAACTATAACAACCCAACTTTACGTGGATGATATAATGCTGCCGATGACACTCTCCTATCTTCAGGTTTGTGAACCATTGCGATTTATCAGTAGGATTACGTCAGAGCGCATATTTCTTGCATCAGGCAACATGCCCTGTATATTATACAACTACAGCCTGGGCAGCGTGCTTTCCAGATCTCTCACCAATTGATCACGCTTGGCCACCATTAGCAGACCTTGCCACATCTCCCTTCAGAAGACGCACTTTGACAAATACTTGACAGAGAATGGAGAGCCATTTCTCACGATCAATACTCTCACTGACTCTGCATCTTGACATGTTGTTCCGTATTTCACCGTCTACATTGAGGCTTAACATTTACAAAATGTAACACCCCGAAATATACATCCCTGTGCATTTTTAGCTTCTTAAAAGATAGAAAACTGATAAATATAGGTGACTCTTTGGCTTAGTACAAATGGAACATAACAGAGGCTGCCTACAGAACTCTGTAGGAGAGCCTATATTATGGAACATTTATTATAGCTCAATCTAATGCGCCCTTGGCCAGAACACACAGAGATTATAGCATTTGCAGATGATCAATGTTATAGTTAGAGGTGCAATAAAAGCAGAACTAAAATATAATTGTAAAAAATCTTTATTCCTATTCTCAAATCTCTGCGAAAATCTAAAGTTTACAATTTTAAAAGCAAAATCAACAGTAGTTATTCTTGATAAGAAAAATAAAAGTCTAAAATTCAATCCAGAAAATAGTTTAAATAATACGAGTCTAAAGCATACAAAATGCTTGGTTTATTTAGGCATACATCTAGATTCTAAGGTTTTTTTCCTACCATATCTTCGCTACATCAAAACAAAAATAATACCAATAGCCCAAAGATTAAGTGGAATGATCAGCCAGAACTGGGGTATAAAAAGAAAAACTTCTAAAACAATATACTTAACTATTATTGAAAAATAATCATGTATGTATGCTCAACTTGTGCAAATTATATGACAGCTAGAAAAGAACATTGACTATTGAACAACATTCAATGATTTTTCTTGCTACTGATAACAAGAACATTTAAAACAACTTTTAGCATAGCTCTAAATACTATATAAGGCATTCCACCCTTACCGTTAACAATTGAAGCTGCTACCCTAAAAACAAAAATCGTAGTGCTTAGAAAGTCAATACAAATAGATGGTACTCACTACATCCCGAAAGGTTTTGAAACACCGGTTCACAAAGATTCTATCCATATCTTCCATAGATTCAGAAACCTAACAGTATATAACTTTCCTGAAGAATTCCTAAAATTATGCAAAGTTCCAAAGTTTATACCAACAGCAATAAATCTATATGCAGATGAATCAAGACATGACGATGTAACAGGAGAAGCATTCGTGGTCACATAAAAAGACCGAAAGTTTTTCTCCCAACAATTTAAATGATATAATTATAATGCGTTTCAAGCTGAGACATTAGCTGTCAGAAAAGCGGTAAAACATATAATTACCAATAAACTAATCCCAACAAAAATATGGACAGACAGCCAGTCTGTTCTTCTATCATTGCTCAACCCAGTGCACAAATTATAAATCATCCGTGATATCCAGGAGTGTCTATACACAAACACACCATGCAGAATCCAACTAAGCTGGATTAAAGCATGCATGGACAATTGGGGGAACGAACTGGAGTTCAAATAAGCAAAAGGAACTGCTACCAAATTTGCCAAAACTGAACTCCTTAAAACATCTATATAAAAGAGCCCATCAGAAGTTGTCAAAAAACATGGGAAACATCGCAAAACGGTAGGTATACCCATCATTTACTTCCAACATTCTCCACAGTGTTCCTCATCTCAAACCCTTTTATTAACTATTTAATAATGAATCATGGACCCTTCTCTGAGTACTTCACAAGATTTGACAATTTCTATTCGAACATCTGCAAATGTGGTGATTGGGGAATTGCCCTTCGCTGCACAGTGAAATGTCCATCTACAAAGCACTTCCACATAAAAAGTCACCGCATTCAAACAGATCTTCAATTTGTGCAATTTTGTCAAAATGATGGTTTTAGATGAAAAAAAAAACAATTCAAATACTTAAATTCTTAACAATACAGGGACTCACATTATGCCGTGACCTAGTACAATCATCAACAATGGTAGAAGGTGAACTTTATTCATCATCAGATTCATCAGATGAACAATAATGATTTCATTTACTTCTTTTAATGTTTGTATATATCTAATGATGTTCATAGTAGTGTAATTACAACTATTAAAACTTATGTTATAAGTAATACGTAACATTAATGTCTTGTTAATTCATGCAAAATTGTAAAGGAAATAATAAACACAAATACTTTATATCAATTATAAGTGCTTCATAACATTATGATTTAATATGTTAATTAAATCAAACGTTTAAAGAAAAAAAAGGGATTTTTTAAATCATGTAAATAATTGTCATCTAACCCAGCATAATAGTTCTATTTATTTCTCTTATTATTTTTTCTAATTATTTTTCTTTGTCAATTTAAAATTATACTTTGATTTAATTCTGTATACATAATGTATGATATTCATAATAATATAGTTATTTTATTAGTTAAATTTAATATTTCCGGTAATATGCTACATTTATGTTTCAATTCATGTAAATTGTTATTAATTTAAGATTATATAACTCCTTATTTACTTTTCCTGTAATTACTTCCACATTTTCTTAATATAGTCACTTAACTTAATATTAAACTTTCACTAAATTTTATGACTAGTTTCAATCATGTAACTGAACTGTGATGCAGACACGTACTGCGCAAAGATGTCTGCAGGCTTTCAAGCCTCACCAATGTGAATATAATTTTAGATAGACTTAAGACTGGGTTGTAAGTTGGCCCCGGGGCTCTATGTTACGGAAGGCTCTCGGAGATGGTGGGGCATAACCCAAAAACCAGTTGGTAAAGTATGAGGCTCTATCACTTCGTTTTGTTAATCTACTGACCCGACCTTTTTCTAGACTTATGCTTGTGCATATCATTTCAAAATACAGATCACTTATTGTTTCCGTTGTATCTTTATTTTATATTTTTATTTCTTGATACCCCTAAAAGGTTAAGTTGCATTCAATCAAACAATCTATATACTAGTTGATATAAATAATGAACAATATGTTATAAAAATTATAAAGTAAAGTGCCAAATGGTTTAAAATAATAAAAGGAAAAAATTAAATAATAATGGTTTATAACAATTGATAATAAAATCGCTGTTAAGTGTACATTAACACTACCTAAAAGGAATCATCTAATTTCTTACCTAAATTGAATTGATTAACTTACAATTAATTTTAAGAGATGCGTTTTGTTGAACTACGAGAGTAAATTTTGAATTGAAAACTTCCACATATAGTATACATCATTCGAAAATAAATATCTTCCTCGGAAATCCTGAGCGCCGTATATCAGAAGCCAATAGAATTGCTATAGAATAACTGATTAAAAAGTTTTCAAATATGAAATTTATAATGCTCATTTTTAATAAAAATTTACTCAGTCAATTTTATTTTTTAGACACTGATTTCATTTTTATCTTAATATGAAGGAATAAAACAGCATTAATGTTTTCCAAAAGGAGATTTTATTACTTATATTTTGTTCATATTTTTTCCATATGTCAGTTTATGAATCATCTTGTTATCATTGGTGTATATTAATATTCTTCGGTTATTGGTCTTCTCATTAAATTATTAGTTATACCTAATAAGATATTTATTAAAGAGAAAATCAAATCATAAGATTTTTTTCTTCTCTCGTTATCATACAAATATAACCTTATTGGAAATTAAAGGAATTGCAAAAAATATACAAGATGCTTAAGATATATGAAAGCGAAAATTTACCACACATCTAAATAGTGGGAAATTATTTAAGTAAATATAATTTCTTATATAAATGCATAAAATCCTTCCTTGAATATGATAAATAAATATATTTCTTACATTTCAACTTTTATTTCTCTGAAAATTTTCAAATATATATATATACATATACTTTTTATTTTCATTTTATTTATTTGTTTTTCTATCAAGCACATGTCAGAAGTTTGTATTGACAAAAAAAGCTCCAAACTATATTTCCAAAAATAATATTTGCTTTATGCGATGAGCTAGAGCCCGGATGTCAAATATATATATTTGGAGTAAAATATGATTTAAATTGGAGTATCATCATACATTAATAGTATTTTGAAATAAATTTAAATATTTTGTGATACGAAAGATTATTTTTAAATAAAATAACAACTTTAATATTATTAACTTCAGTTTAATATGTTTCGTGAAAAGGTATGTCTCTCTATTTTTTTATTTCTCTATAAAATTATGCCTTTTTACACAAAAAAATATTATCTCTTTTTATACGTATCGCATCATGAAAAAGAGGGGACACAAATATTTTATAAATAGATTCTATTCATTTTCTAGTTGACAGAAAACTTTTACAGTGTTTTATAAGTATCCATTTTAAATTGATATATTTCTTTGTGTCATTTTAGAGACACATTTTTAATTTATGAATGAGCACAAGTAAACACAGTTGTCTTTAAATAATTTAAAGAATTTGTAAAAATTGATGTTTTGTTCTAATAAAATTATTCATTGGTAAAAATTGTAAAACATTGGTAATGTTCTACAAATTTCAACAATGAATAATTTTATTAGAATGTGAATTTATGTTAAAAATCATTTTTAAAGAAATTAATCAGTCATTTGCATAAGCATGAAGTTATGATGTAGAATGTCACTAATAGATGTTTAATAATAAATCTAAAAATATGTATATAAACCGATAACAAAATAGTAGCAACAATAAAAAAAGAAAGTTGTCGATTGACTTGGCATAAGAATAAGATAAAAATTTCTGACCATTATCACGAAGGAAATAATCCAAACTATACTTAGTACTTAAAGAGAAAAATGCAATATAATATTTTATGAAATGAAAACACTTCTGACAATAAATGTTTCCGAAGAATAAAATGTTTCAAAGACAATAAAGGTTACTAATATACTGAAAACTTATTTTAATCAAAAATTAATTAACAGATTCAATTTTTGCTAATGAAAACTTCTTCAAAACCATCTCAACTATTTCCAGTATACCTTTTCAAAGAATTTATTTTTTGTGTGCCTCATCCTTTTATAATTTTTCTGGTTCGTTTTTTACAACTTAGTCTCCCTTTATGGATGGCAATAAAATAGTTAGCATTGTGCGTTTGATACCAACATGAAATTTTGCTGTTTGCAATAATTCCCAATCTTTTTTAAAACTATAGGCACCAGTTTCCTGACAACGCCCTTTGAGAAGTCTACAGGCCTAATGCTGTTGTAATGCACTTTAATATCCATTGTGAAACTTTTATTTTGACAGAATATTTTAGAAGATTCGCTGTAACTCTGTGTCGGAAGCGAATGTAACGGAAAATTCTACAGAAATTACTCGGATAAATATGTTTGCAGAAATTAGAAATGAATTATTAATCTCTTGTTTTTTTCAAAGGATGGGAATGTTGCTCTTTTGCTTTAACAAGTATTCAAAGTACTTTCACCTGGAAACAAATGACTACGTTGGGATAAGCCAACAATTTTCCTTTTATGCATTACAGTAAATCTATATTAAACTTTTGCTTAACACACGTCGCTAAAGATTTTTAAAATAAGCTCAATTTTATCACTCTTTATTTTTAAATTAAATACAATCACTCTGAAGGTGTTTTTACATGCATTGATAAAGACATTTTTTGACATTTTCTGTCAGTTTTTTTATTTTATTTAAGCGTTGCATGACGGAATATTAATTCCTTGCCAGCAATGGGTGAGTTTTCAATAACCTGTTTTTAAAAAACTGCTTATTTCTTTAGGAAAACCTAGATATATTTAATTATTGTTTGATAAAGTCAATTTAAAATACTTGAAATGATTTACTCATCTCTTGAAGAATCTGAATCTTTCAAGGACTTGAACTCAATGAACATGATTTCAATATCTATCATTAACCCCTTAGTTCTAAATGCAACGTATCAATAAACTCGAAGACATTTTGTGAATAAATATTGACAAAGAGGAAACTTTTACGTTTTACTCAGGATTTACATTTCAACATTAGGATCGTTCAACAAAAATACTGAACGTAAGTCCCTTACCAGATTACAATTGAAACTTTCACAGTTACTTCACTTTAATTCTTGTGTATCAAACTGGCAATAGCACACTGGTCTCTAACTAAAATATTCATACATTCAATTCCTATTTACGGCACGGATGTTTGTATTGATTCGAGATTCCTTTTAAACTGTGAGGTGAAGGGAAATTTTACATAGCGTAGTAAATTAATTGTAGAGTAAAGAAACAAAAGTAGATTCATATCGTTGTGTCACGTCTTCTATTTTTTAGGAAGTGATAGATAAAAAAAAATGATGAAAAATAAATCCCCACATGTTATCCACCCAATATATGAATACAAATATCAGAACAGAAAATTTTACGGATTTCAAATTGAAATTATTATGAATCATCAATTTCCCTCTGTCAATAAGTCCCTTAAATATCTCGATTTTCTTCTGTATCCATGTATTCAGAACATTTTTGTCACCAACATATCGATCACTTAATGCTAAGAGCTAGAAACACCTATATAATAATTATTTGGCCTATTCTAGAGTAAGAATTCCCTGTTTGTTGTGATGCTTCAGATTCAAATTTGTAAAAACTTGAAAGTTTGTATATTTTAATGTCTAGTGTTCAAGCTCCCATTCATTGAATTGTGAATTCATTACTACGAGATGGCGCTGAGCGTCGTTTGTTATATTTTTCTTTCACTTTTTGAAAATAGGCAGTGTGTACGCGGTATGTGCGTAGAATAAATCATAAGCGAAACTACAGTATGGCTCCTCACTTTGTCTCCAAGTTTTTGGATTTATTAATTAGTGTTTTAGAGTTAAGATCGGCCAGGAGTTTACTGTTCATTGTTGGTGTCAGGAAGTGTGGTGCGAGTCCCAGACAGTGATTTTATGATGAAAGAAATAATTTCGGATGTTGTTGTTGTTGCGTAGTTTTGGTTTGGGGTGAGTAATTTTGATGTTCAGTAGTCAATTTTTTTACTATAGTGTTGGAAATTGTAGATTTAGAGTTGATGTGGTAATGTCGTTGATTTAGTGTAATAGCGTTGAAATAATGTTGATATTAGAATGTGGTAGAGTAAAAATAATTTGTGACTGAATTGTGTTGTGTAGTTCAGATTTATTCTTACAGTTTTTAAAAAGAGTTATTTTTGTTTTGTAATTAAGATTTGTTCTCAAAATCCTTGTTAAGAGTTAAATTGTGTTTCTGTAGTTAAGATTTGTTTTCATAATGTTTAAAAACGCTAGAAAAGTTGATCTGCATCTTGCTGCAACCGAGCTAGGTGAGAAAGTAACAGATAAAATGACGGTTTCAGAACTGATAGAAATCATTAAAAAGACTGAGAAATGCAAATCTGAACCTGAATTTGTGTCTGATCTCATTGAGGGCATAATTGAGGACAGGAAATCTGAATTAGAAACAAATGAGAAAAATAAACAGTTAGAACTACAGTTAGAACAAATTAAATTAAAGAGAGCGAAAGCCGAATTAGAGTTATCGCGCTTGAGAACAGCTTCAAAAACTAAAGACAAATGTTTCAGAAAATACAATTGAGATTTGCGATTCTTTGGATTCATTAATAAAAAGTGTAAAAACTTTAACCATTAGAATACCAAGTCACCCTGAAGGATGGGGTCTGTTTTTTGCTTCTTTAGAGAGATCATTTATAACTAAAAATGTACCCGATAAATTTAAAGCGGAAATTCTTTTGAATTTACTTGGCGAGAAAGCTTCAAATGTAATTTCTTACATCAGTGATAATGAATTGAGTAATTATGAAAAAGTTAAGAAAATTGTTTTACGAGAATTCGAACCAACCCCTCAGTTGTGTTTGGATCAGTTTAGGAAAACTATTAGGCAAGCTAATGAAACGCATGAACAATTTGCGTCAAGGTTAACTACTAGTTTTGAATGCTATTTAAAACTGAGAGAAGTGTCTGATTTTGAGAAGTTAAAACAATTAATTATATCAGACAAATTGTTTCAAACATTAGATAAAGAAACCGCGAGTCACGTCAGCATTAGACAATCAGATAGTTGGTTTGATCCCGTAACCTTAGGGAAAGAGGCAGATTTGTTCTATGTGTCGCGAGGAAAATCACTTACGGATATCAGCAATCAAAAATTCCTCAACACGAAAAATGTGTCTAGAATTTTTCTAACTGATAGTAAAAGTTTAAAATGCAGTTTGTGTTTTGATTTTCCCCCTTTGTACAAATGTAGAAATTATTTAGCTATGCCTGTTTCTGAAAGAGTTGAGATAATTAAGAAAAATAATTTTTGTTTCAATTGCCTAGGTAGACATTTAATTAATAAGTGTAAATCGCACTTTTCTTGTTCTTTGTGTAAGCGAGAGGGAAAAACCAGGCGTCATCATGTATCACTACATTATCCGAGAAATTCTGAGTTATCGCGCAATGAAAGTGCAAGTGTGTCGAATGGCGGCCAATTTTCTACCCCCATAGTGAGAGCCAGTGATTCTGTATTCTCGCCAGTTGCGCCGGCGTTTCAAACAGCTGCCAGCCTAACAAATAATGAAAACACTACTTCCGTACTCTCTTCGCGTGTAGTAATAAATCAGTCAAAAACCGTGCTCCTGAGTACCGTTAATTGCCTATTGAGAGATGAGAGAGGAAATAAATACAGAGTGAGAGCTATTTTAGATCAAGGAGCGATGAATAATTTTATGACGATAGACTGTGCGAATAGCCTTAATTTGAAAAGAACGAGAACCAATTTGACTGTTTGTGGTATAGGAAATATATCTACTACGATTAAATCTGTTGTTAATGCGACGATTTCTAATCTTGAGGAAAGTTTTGAACAAAAATTGGATTTTTTAATTGTATCTAAAATCACGGATTTCATGCCGTCAAGAACTTTTGAAATAAATGTTCCAGAATTAAAGTACTTAAAACTTGCAGATGAAGGCTTTAATGTGCCAGGTCGAGTGGATTTACTGTTAAGTTCAGAGATCTTTTATAAATTGTTACGACCAGGTCAAATTTGTCCGGCTAATAGTAATTTGGTTTTGCAAAACACTGTTTTTGGGTACGTGGTAAGCGGAAGTTTCGACGGTGAGAATGAGAATAACGAATATAATTGCGGAGTCTCAGCTAATTTGTGTATAGCAACTCCAGATATTCAAATGCTATGGAATCTAGAGGTTTTGGGAATAAAAGAGAAGGAAGAACTAAGTTTAAGTGATAAAGCGATTATATAGATCAATTTGAGAGTGGTTTAAAATTCGTTAAAGGTAGATATGAAACGAATTTACTAAGGAGGGTTGATCCGAGTGAGTTGGAAAATAATTTTTCTTTGGCTAAAAAACGATTTGATGAGCTTAAATCCGATTTTTCTAAAAATAAATGGGTTGCTGAAGAATACAAGGAAATCATAAATGATAAAATTTTAAAGGGTATTATTGAAGAATGTGAGAATAGTGTAAGCGAATATTTTATGCCCCATAGAGCGGTTGTTAGAAAGGATAAAGAAACAACAAAGGTTCACGTGGTTTTTAACTGTAGCTCTAAATCTAAAGGTAATAATTCTTTAAATGATTGTTTAGAAACTGGTCCAAATTTAAATCCTAACATTCTTGATATGATTTTAAGCTTTCGTAAATTCAAAATTGCGTTTAGTGCTGATATAGAAAAGGCATTTTTAATGATTAGCATTTCTGAAAAGGATAGAGAGTACTTAAAATTTCTGTGGTATTCAGATAACCCTAGTGAGGAGTACAAATTTATGAGAATGAGGAGATTACCTTTTGGCTGTAAAACATCTCCATTTATCCTGAGCGCAACAATAAAGTATCATATCAAACAATTTGAAAATTCTAATCCGAAAGTAGTTGAGATGCTGAATTCTGCTCTCTATGTAGATGACTTATATCATGGCGGAAATTGTGTGAGTGAGGCCTTTGAATTGTTGTCAGATGCTGTGTCAATTCTTAAAACAGGAGATTTTAATTTGAGGAAATTAAAGTCTAATAGCAGAGAGCTAGAAGAGTTATGGGTTGAGAGTGGACTTAGTGAGAGTAAAGAGATAATTAGTGGACTTAGTGAGAATAAATCGGTGGACCCTTATCAGACGAAAGTTCTAGGCTTGAATTGGAACCCTGAGTTAGATGTGTTGTCGTTGGATGTGAGAGGTTTGGTAGATTCTCAGAAACGGTTGACAAATAGCAAACGAAGTGTCTTACAGACCGCTGCAACCATTTTCGATCCAGTTGGGTTGATTTCTCCGTTTGTTATTCGGATTAAGTGTTTGTTACAGGAAATTTGGGAAAGAGCAATCGATTAGGATGATGAGTTATCAGATGATTTGCATCAAAAATGGGCTAAGTGGTGCAGTGAAGTTGAGAAATTGAGTGTTATTTCCATTTCGAGGTATAGTTTTATGGATTGTGTGGATACAAATGTTGAGGTGCATGTGTTTTGCGATGCTTCACTAATTGCTTATGGATGTGTGGCATATTTTAGATATGCTGATAAAAGTGGGAATTATAAATTGTCATTTAGAATGTCAAAGAGCAGAGTGGCCCCTATTAAGAAATTAACGCTCCCTCGTTTAGAATTAATGGCCCTTGTGATAGGTGCAAGAATAGGAAATTATGTAAGAAGTATTTTTGCTGATTTGGTCGGGAAAGTTATGTTTTGGAGTGATTCGTTAGTTGCTTTGTGTTGAGTCAAGGGAAGCCCGAAAAGGTGGAAGCAATTTGTGTCTAATCGCGTTTCGGAAATACAGGGGAAAACAAATCCAAGTGTTTGGCGTTACTGTCCGTCAGAGGATAACCCAGCAGATTTGTTAACTAGAGGTATTTCAGCTGAGGATTTAGCGTCTAATGATAAGTGGTGGATAGGCCCTAAATGGTTGAGTAAGGAGACAGAGGAGTGGCCAGAGCGAAGTATTAAAGAAATTCCAAATGAAGTAGTAGAGAATGAGAAGTTAAAAAGTGTAGTGTTTCTCACAGTTAAAAGTAATTCATGGATCGATAATTTAATTTTAAAATTTTCATCCTATACTAAACTTCTTAGAGTAGTAGCGTGGACTCTCAGATTTATTATGAACCTGAAGAAGGTGGCGGTGATAAAAACTAACTACCTCCAGACTAAAGAACTGAATCATGCGCGTGCATTTGTACTAAAATATGTACAAACCATTTCATTTCATTCCATTTCATCACTCATATATTTATGGATGATAGTAAAACTGATAGTGGCTGTACTGGCAGTGCTATTTACATCCAATCCCGGGATCAGGAAATAAAGACCCAGAGGAGAAACCCGAACTAATACTCAGTTTTCCATTCTGAGATGATCGCCATCAATGAAGGTCTAGAGCTACTCAAGCCTGTATCTAGCCTAAGGGAAATTTAGATCCAGTCCAACATTAAAAAGCTCTATTTAATGCCTAATCAACTGGTAAAATGCTATAGATTCCGTCAGAGATATTATTATTAAAATTATCAAAGGTCTTTCCTATTCTCAACAGATTTACCAACAGAAAATATCCTCATGTGAGCATCGAGGGTAATGAGATCGGATAGTAAATTTTCATCACATTCGACTACTAGATGTTTGACCAATGTAATATTGTATCAATATATTGAAATCACTGCAGTTGTGGTAAAATCGTTATAACCACAGACATCTGCTGGTGAGTTTATGAAGATGAAGACCACAAAATTGCTAATTTTTCATTGATAATTTAAGTAAACTGATAAAGGGAATTTACGAGTCCTTAGTTTGTGATGAAAGCGAGAAGCCACACATGTGCTTTAAATTTCATTTTGGCATTACGATAAATTATTATATTTTGTAAAAAGAGTACTGCACATTTTCCATATTCATAGATTCGTTACCATCAACAAACTAAACATCATCATATTCAATGATGTCAACAAATTCTCCTGGTGTTTATAATAAACACCACAACCGGATTGCATATCACAGAAATACTGTTTCTAGAAATAGAGTCACAATGCATATAATTTCACTCAGATTATTGAGCTTGCAAATAATATCTTTGCTCTAAGAGCATTCTTCACCTGCAAAATTTGATGATGGTTATGTGTTTGCTTGCATTCGTTGGCACCTTTACATACATTTCCTAATAAATTAAACAACGACTAATAAATGAATATTCTGAGCAATCACCATCTACAAATACTATTAGGAAATACTTCTTACAACAAAAAATGCATCCCTTGTAATGTAGCAGTTTTTGACAAGCAATGGTACTCAGATATTGGAATGTTAGTTTCTATCCTGTCTGCTTTGAATATCGTATCACATCTACAGAGCATCGATAAACGTACACTAAATCTACAGATGAGTAGATAACATTCCGTGAGCAGATATAAACCAAATAAGAGTAGTTGTGTAAACAAAACATTTCAAAAACGCAGATTGTTAAAATATGCTTGCAAATATGTTTTTAGACCATTTAACAGCGAAATTTTATGCTATGTTTCGATATTAAAACTGAATAAAACTTGTGTGGTGAGTTTTAGCGAAAAAATAAGCATTTTAGTATGAAAAGCTGTTATTTAGTTTTAAATAAAAAATTTTATATCAAAATAAATAATTTCTTTTTTGGAACCAAAACGCTTTATATAGATAAATGATAAATCTCAAATGTTGAAATTCATTTATAATAAATTAAGAACAAACCATAGAAGTTTATGACATGAGCTTTCAAAGTATAAATATGAAAATATAAGAAAATTTGCTTAAAAGATTAACATAATAATAATTAATTTTAAATTGGAAATACACGTGGCTTAAAATTTTAAAATGAAGTATGGTAAAGGTATGAAGTAAGTATTTAATGTCTAAAAGTAGGATAAAAAAAAACTCTTTTATAAATTTCATACATTCAAAACATTCATACAATTGAGTACAATCTTTTAGATTTACTTAATTTGTAAAGTATTTTATAAAGCAATACTTATAAAAAATCTTACAAAAATAAAAGTTGCAAAAACTGGTCTAATTTTGAAGTACAAATAAAATAATTCAAAATAAATGATTTCAAAATGTTTTCAATCAAATTTAAACTTCCAAAGTTCTATTTTTTATATTAAATGTTAATTATAAATCATATTATATTATTGGAATAAGTAATATGTTCATTGGTAAGTTATAGAAAAAAATACGTTTGTGTTGAAATGTAAAAAAAAGTTTTAAAAAAATAATTAACTTCAATATTAAAAAATTTTAAAATTAATGCTATACATTTTATTTATTTTAATTTATAGAAAAGAAAATACGATTATTTGTACATAGGAATATTAAGTTACTAATAATATAAATAATTATCCATAGATCAGTGTTAAATGTTTCTGTGTTACATGCATTAGAAATTAAAGGATAATTAACATTTTCAAATGTAAATTTAAAAATATCCAAATTAGTCATAAATTGATTTTTAAAATGAAATGTAATCCATATAAAATCATTTCACAATTAAAATAGATAGTAAGCATTTTAATGTTTTAATTTTTGGTTTCTATCAATTTTGCAATTTTTGGGATATTTAGAAAATTATTAAGAAATTCATAGAAATGTATCAATGTTCTCATAACGAGGTGAAATATATTATTTTCTGTTTTATATTTTTAAAAGCATTAAATATTTACAAAAAAATATGTCAGTAACAAATTTCTATTAGCATTTCGCTTGCATAGAATAGAATTAAAAACAAAAATAGAACTGCATAGAATTATAAACAAAATTCCTCTGTATTTGAAAGCTGCTTTAAAGAAAGGTATTGTGATATAAAAAAAACAAATTGCAATAGGAATAAGGTTGATTTTATTTCTTTTTTGCGATGGAGAAAATCATAAATTATTTATGAATTCAGAAGACTAGAGCTGGTAATAATAGTTTGAGAAGGAATATAAAGTCACTTAAAGTTGAAAGAGTAGCTTCAGGGTGTACTTTTTCTTCTCTTGAATCTTTAAGCAGCACCCCAATATTCTAAAATTGTCCTTCTGAGTGTTTGACTTCTTGGTAAGAAATGGAAAAAAAAGTTGTTAATGACATATTTTAAGAAATGGGTGAGGAAACGTGACGATGAATAGTGCAGTTGAATATACTTTTGGTAAAATATCTTCAATAACATTACTTCGGTAATAAATTAGAATTTTCTTATGTTAGCATTCAACATATATCCCACATTTTTTTCTTTCCAAGAATTATTTACTAATTTCGTTACTGTGGTTTTAAAAACAAACTGAGTCTTATTTGAAATTGTCTCAGATAAGTGTATTTGTGAAAAAAATTTTAAATGTTGTTTATAATTTATTGTGTGAGAATATTCTGTAGTATTGTAGAAAAGAAATTATATTGTAATTTCTTTTCTACAATATTATTATATTAAAAGTATTGTGTTCTATTGTAGAAAAGAAATTTTATTCATATAATATATTTTTTATTCTGATATTTAAGAAAAAATTAAAGATGAATAACATTAATACAATATGGATTTTTGATAATATTTTACTTAGTTTATAAATATTTAAAAATTTATTTGCTCGTGAAATAATATTAGCACATTCAATAAAGGAGTGAAAGAAATTAAATATAAATTAAAACCAGAAATCTAGCTTAATCTGGAGTACTTATACATTGCATTATTATTCAATAGAATACTAATCATAAGAAAAATCACTCAAATTCCAGAAACCATTTGCATTGCGTACAGGAATAAAGACATGCAGAAAAAACGTCAAGTCACACACAATCAACAGATAAAGTAAACGAATTCCAATGCAATTATATTATTATTCAGATGCACAAGAGACCTATCCAAATTTCCACATATACAAAGAATATCTCATTATTTTCCCCCGAGATGTTCCTGAGGTTCGAATTTCACCTTGGGCTTTGAATAATGTTTGTAGGGGCTGAAAACCCCCATTAAACTGGAAGTTCTGGTGAAAATTAAACTTCATGCGCAATATATGATCGTAAGTGACAAAAAATCTCCACAGTATTGTTATAAAATTTTTTTTTTGCAATGTACTTCTTACTAAAGAAGGAATTTACAATTAGAGTTTGTATGAAAATGATAAACTATAAAATAATTAAAAAAATAATTTATTCATAGAAAAAAAACAGAATTTACTGAATAATATATTTTTAGTAAGCATTGATTTTTAAATATGAAATTAGCTGATAAAAATTTTTAGAATAGAAGACAATCAAATAGATTTAAGCATAATTTATTGATGGAAAAAACATTATATTTAGTTGAAATTCATTTTAATTATTTTTTGAAGTTTACTCTATGATTTATAAAATAATTGTAATGAAGTAACAAAATAACATTTTAAACAGGAAACTTCTAATATAATTTTATATAATATAAAAAATTATTTCTATACTTTATTCAGTATTTATTTTGCATTTAATGAATAAAAAACATTGACTCCTTGGAAAAATGAAAGCAACTATACAAAAAGGAAATATTTTATTCCTAAAAAACAAAGAAAGACAAAGCAAGCTGGACTCAAACATTTCAATGCATCCGAACTTATTTAAGAAATTGAGATGATTTTGCTGGTAGTGATATTTTTAATGCATACTTCCTTCAACAGTTGATTTGTTTATGTTGACTTTGTATATTATTTACTTTAATTTTGATGCAAATATTTTTACACTTCTTTCCTTTAATTCTTTCGCTTGAGAAATTTCTAGAATATTTTTAGACATTTATCCTTCGTGCATGTCAGAAAGGCATGTCTGATTTTCATTGCTGATCATTTCCCTCCTGAGGAAGACGTCGTGCTTCATATGATTTACACCTATTCTTTGTACTGTACATTTTTTGCATTGTTTCACTTTATTCTTGTCAGTGATTCTGTAAGTTTTGTCTTTCATGTTTTATCTTATTTATATCACAATCGTATTTTTGCTGATCTATCTCTCTTTAGCTGTTTTTGCCGTGGTTAGATTGCCAATAATATATACCAGGTGGGTAACTGTAAAATGCGGAATTTTTATAATAAAAATATGCAACGATTTAGAAAAAATGCACACTATATTTTATATTTTGCACACTATATTTAAGATATATTTTATTTAAAGTATTGGCCCTCGTTTTCTGCACATTTTTGCCATCAAGTAGGTAAATTATGGACGCCATTCCAGAAAAATTTAACGTCGTGTGAGCCAAACCAGTCGTCGAGCCCTTCTTGGACGTTTCCATAAAAATCGAAGTGCTACTCGGCAAATGCTGTCTCATGGATGATAACACATGATAGTCAGAAGGAGCAACATCCGGTGAGTACGGCGGGTGGGGTAGTATTTCCCATCCAAGTGCTGCCAAAGTATCCCTGATCGGTTTCCCATTTTAGGGTTTTCCATTTGACTCACGTTCAGCTCATGTGTCACCCATTTTCCAAACTTCTAGATCTATTGGAAATGGCTACACGAGACACATTTAATTGCACTGTCAATATTTCTTGAGTTTGCATGGCGTCCTCATCCAGTACGTTTACAGCTAGGTGTCTTTAAACTTTTTTAGTCGATTTTCATGTTTTTTGTCCCTAACATCGAAATTACCACTTCTGAATCTTTTTAACCACCTTTCTCAAGTGTTGGCAGATAGAGTATGTACACCGTATGTTTCCACAAGAATTCGATGTGCCTCCGCAGCTTTTTTCTTCTGATTGAATAAGAAAATCAGCACGTGCCGCAAATGCTCTTTGTTTGGCTCACAATTTGACATGTTTACCACCGAAAAAAATATGCTACTAACTCTTAAACATTTAAGCAAATATGGCGTTTTGAAGTTTGCTGTCTCAGATACAAAATGATAGATTGGTTATGACACCAGCATCTAGAGGCATAGTGTACCATCTATTGGAAAAAATCCGCATTTTAAAATTACAGACCTGGTATTAGTTGGTATTGTATTTTATTTTGCCCACTATACATACATACTTACACACCCACACACCCACACCCACACACACACACACACACACACACACACACACACACACACACACACACACACATATATATATATATATATATATATATATATATATATATATATATATATATATATATATGGCTTGCCCCTGCTTCTCAAATGAGGAAGGATAAATTTACCTGAAAAAAATTTTGGAAAAGATTTTTATTAATAATAAATTAAATCTGATAATTAATTTTTACTATAATATATGTATATAGTATAAATTAAAAATATTATCTGCAAAAAATATTAAATAGTTTTTATAATTATAATGTACTTTAACTTATAAATACTGCATACGAATTATTAATCTAACTTAACTTGAAGTAGTGATAAGTTTTAGGAAAAAATTATTAAGAAGTTAAAAAAATTTAGTTTTTATGAAAGTGAAAGAAACAGAAAAAAAACCAATGCTATAAATATTTTTAAACGGAAACAAAGATATAAGTTTGTAAAAATAATATGACTAACGTCTAGTTTTTAACAAGAAATATAATTTAAGATAATCTGTAATTTATTTTAAATGAAATATTTAAAAATACTGAAAACTTACCTCGGAATTTTTATAAAATTTTTATATAAATGTATATAAGATATATTTCATGCAATAATGTGATATATCTCAAAAATATAGTTATATCTTCAAGAATGTAATTATATATGAAAAAAATAATATAATATATATTAAAATATAAATATTTTATTTGTGACATTACTGAGGTTTTACATTTTATTCCTTTACAAGTTAGTGGATTCATTATCCATGTTAAATATATAATTTAATGCGTGCATGAAAGAGTATATTTCAGTTGATCATACAAAAACACATTTTGCTTCAGAATGCATTTCAATTTAAAAATATTTTTATTTTGCTAAAAAATCCACTATATACGAGAACCTGAACATATGAATTCTAAAGAATGGACAGATTTCAACAATATAGTATTTTAGTTTTACATTAGAATATTATTTAATTTCCTTTTTACAAACATTTAGCTAGGAATTTTATGAATTAGAAAATAAACTTTTTGAAAAGAAATTAATTAGTTTTCATTCAAAAAAATTTGTAAGCACTGAAAAACAGACAAAAATACTTTCTTTTTTCTTATAATGTTTAAAACAGTTTCCATTGTTTTGCCAATGTTTTCTAAAATTACCTTTCTAATTAGTCTGTGGAAAGTTGAAAAATCAAAAATATTTAGCAAAAGTAATATTTTTAAGGATTAATGTAAAGGTAACATAGAAAAAACATAAATTTGAGGTCAAAAAATTAATCCCCGAAGAATTTAAAATTACAATTCACCGTTGGAAAAAGCTAGAGTAATAAATAGCTCAGATTTTATAGATTTAAAAAAAATTTAATTATTACATTTCGAAGATTACTTATGAAGAATGGTTTCGATAAACATATGTATATTATTTTAGTATTTTCTATATTTTGCGCTTCTATTTTCTTTAAAAACATCAAAAAATTAAAGGCTGAAAGACTTAAAAAATTGTGTTGAATTAGTTACTAATATCTATACTCTAAAGTTTTCTGAATTTTCACTATCCAATGATTATTGCTTTTTATTTAAAAATACATAATTACATTTAATAAAGTAAGTTATATTTTATATTGCTTTCAGTTATAATGGAATTAGTTTTTCAACTTTTTAATTTCCCATTAGTTAATATGCTGTGAACATTCGAATAACTCAAAAATATTATATTTATTGCTTCCCTTTGCGTATTGTTTTAGAAATGCTGATACGTTACATATTAAGAACTTACTGTCTGCTCGAAATACTTACTTATTCCACACTGAGGTCAAAAGTACATCGCTGCGTCGTCATGCTATCTATCTGATACTTTTTCCACAAACAAGTAAGACAAAATAAAGTAAAGCACATTTCATGCAATGAAAATAACAATGAACGGATTTTTCATGACATTTTTACTTCTTTTTTATAAAATATTTATAAAAGTTATTAGGAAAAAAATCATCTTTTGTTTATACAGCATGGTACAAAAATCTCTCACAGAAATGTGTTTAACTTTATCACAGTTTGTAGTCTCATTTAAAATAATGCATTATAATTATTTTAAAAAGTGTAGTTAATATAAGGTGCTCTCTGCTAAGCCTAGATAATTAATTAAACTATAAATTTTCCAAGAATCCTTCCGAGTGTAATATCTTTTTTAATATTTTGTTTTGGAAATAATTAAATACTGAATGGAGTTAAGAAGAATAAAATATGTTAGCGATGTATTCTTATGTAATTTTACAAGTTTTACTAATTGCATCATTTATACTATTTTTTTTTGTTTCAATAATGTTTAAGTAAATTTTGTTCTTCAAAACAGCAAAGATTCAACTCAATTCAAAAACTAAAATGTTGGCCAATATACATAAACAATGAATATTAATAAAATGGAAAAAGTCCTTTTAATCACGTGTCCACTGGTTTTATATAATATTTTATTAAACTTTAAAAAAATTATACATTTTCTGATGTTTTCCCTTAGGATAGGGTATTGTCTCAATGTGTATCGCTTTTCAAGTATTGGCCTTGATCATAAAGTAAATGCATCACGAAATTTATATTAAAGAGAATTTGCGGTAAATATTTATTTATCTACTCACAAAATAAAAGTAAACTTTTAAGTTTCTTTTAGGATATTTTTATTTAGTGAGACATACAGGAATAAAAATAAAAGCTCTAAATAATTCATTTAGGCATTCAAAAATTCTCACAAAAGTGTAAAAAAAAAATTACAGAACTTTTTGTTACTTTAATTTTCTATACATTCTCTGAAAACGAGGTGTCGAAAACAGCTTCAACGAGAGGAAATTCTTTGTGGAGTATATATTTTCTTGCTTTTTAAACAATTTCCTAATCGGAATTTAATACAATATTTAATAACTTTTATCTTTTGAAGTAAAGTTAGGTATATATGTATATATTTTAAGAAAAATGTAATATATATATATAATATATATATATATATATATATATATATATATATATATATATATATATATATATATATATATATATATATATATATATATATATATATATATTACATTTTTCTTAAAAATGCTCCCATCGTTTAATCTGGTAGTTGTGTAGTTTGGTTTATTAAATAATGTTACATCTATTTTACTTGAATATTTTTTCTTATAGATACTAGTATTTAAAATCAAAATATCACTCAATAGATATTTTTTATTATTAAATAAAAATTTAAATGTGAAGAAATCAATAAAATTAAGAAAATTTTAGACAAAAATAACTAAAATCAAGATAAAAATATGAAAAAATAAACACAAAAAATAAATAAACAAAGAAAGCAGTTAAATGATATTTTAAGAGGAAATATTCTATATTCTCTTACTAATAATGGATACATTTATAAAATAGCAGTAACTGTCTATCTTCATATTACACAGATATAGAGCTTTTTGATATTTTTCCATATCTATCAAAATAATATCCTTCATTTCTAAGAATCTTCTCTCACTTACATTATCAAATGTCTTTTCTTAAATTCGTGAATAGCACAGAAGTCTAGATTTCAGTATGAGAGCATGAACAACACAGAACAGCACAGAAGACTAGAATCTCAGTACAACATTTTCTCTATATTCAAATGCAGAATTGATAAACTAGATAAAATACTTTATGATGTTCACTAATTATTTTGGCTCAAGAAAATGAGAATTTCTATTCTATAGAAGATAAATAAGGTAATAGTTTGAAAATATAAGTCCTTCCTATTTTGATTTACTTGGGAATATAAATTATTGAAGATACCATTTTCGATAAGTAAGAAAGTTATTTAAATTTTCAAAACCCAGTTTGGGCTAACTGAAATCACTTCCACTCAAAATGAATCAATTTATAAGTAATGCAGCATTGCCAAAAATTTATATTATCCTTATTAAAAAATAAAATTTACTTATTCTTATATTATATTTAATTTATTGTACGTATAATTGCACTATATTTAGAACAATATATTGTATATTTTAATTGAGTATTTTTCAAGAATTTTTATAATAATTACCTTAGAGAATGCGATCTAAATCAATATTATTTTTTGTTGCATAAACTACCTCAACATTTGAAGTACATTTTTATCTAATGATCCATTTAACTTTCTAGCATTTGTTGTGGTTCCATTTCTCAAATATCGCAAAAAATAGTACTATTGAATTGTTTTAGATTGTAATTTAAGGCACAATTAATGAAATGCATAATTTTTTACTCACTTAGTAAGTTAAAACTTTAAAAAATAATTTTATACAGGGAAGGTATATTTAAGTCAAAGAAATTTTATTTTAAATCAAAGATATCAAAATTTTCACCAAATCTCCGGCAGATAGCATCATGGCATTGTGACAGCACAACGCTTTGTACAGTGGAAGTTTGTAGGCTGCTTTTCAGTTACTATAGTACATTGAATATTGATGCTGTTAAGCTTTTCGAGGGCATTTCTCTGTACTTGAGTTCCAGAGAGCATCACGACCACACGGTTATCTTTTAGAAAGTGAAACAAGCTTTTATCTAATTATTGTTGAAGATTTCGGAAATACGCTTAGAATCTTTGAATATCCAAACAAACACTTTCAGTTTATGAATTATTGATTCATGGATGTACAACAGTTTTGGAAATAACATTTGTATAAGCGAGTTTCAGAGGTTGTTCTAAACTATCATAAATGGATGCTCGATTCTCCTTTTCATTTCTGGAGCAAATGGCATTGATTTCTTTCCATAAAGAGAGAGACACAAAAGTAATCAGAAAAGACAATATTAAGACATGTATAATAATTTGCAGTTTAGGCAACAGCCCTAACTCTATTAGAAAACCCTTTATCTTATTTACCAACCGAAATGTATAAGCACAGCCTGTCAACTTATAACATGGAACGTAATCCACGTACCGGTTCAGTTTCATACACAGATCACAAAGTATTCCGGTTAAGTGTAAAAATTCCAGCACTGTAGCTAGATTGATACACTGGAGACCACAGTATACCAACCGTCTAAACGGTTGCTACGCACGGTCAACAGATGGATATTTTGACAGTCCATGAGAAGTAATAAGCAAATAGAGTGACTGCAACTACTTATGGAGAGCTCCCTCACTTGACACAAAGGGATGAAAAAGATAAGGGAAATATTAGAAGGAAAACAGCTAAGAAATAGAGAGAATAATGATTCCTGTGTACCTCGGTGTTGGGAACCTGTATACACTGAAAGAATATGAACCTAATGAGGGATATTCTATTAAAAAAATTGAGCAGAATTCTTTCACAAGGAGAAAGATGTCTAGTCATGGAATTGTCTCAATGTTAGTACAGTTTTTTATCCATTTTTAAAAGATTATAACAAAAAATTTAAAGGAATGCATAGTAATGGACATAAATAATCTCAAACAACGATATAAATTCTTTATGGAATATGTGACCCACGTTTTTTCGGCTTCATATGGTATTGCCATTTGAAGCAGGAAATCCATTCTATCTATACGTTACATTTTTTATGAAGAACACTTCACATTTTTAACATTATTAAAAATAGCTTCTAAAAATTGCATTTTAGTATCAGACATATTTTTGATTTCATTTCTTAAGAAGACTTAGGCAAAAATAACAGTCTTTATATTATCTGTTTTTCCTTGACTTCCAACATAAAGAAAAATAAAGTATGATTTTGAAGTATATAAAATCAGTATTCTATAGCGTTCCGCATTTTAACTGCAACATATTATAAGAAATACTCTCAAAATAATATTAGAGACATAAAAGATTCAAAACTGAGTATAAGAACTTTTTTGGAAGAAAATAATTTAATCTTTCTACAAGAATTTCTTTGAATTTATTACGAAACCGGAAGGGGAAATTAGTTATTAAATTATCATTTTATCTTCTGCATTAACTTATATTGAAAAGATCAAATTTGCGCTTTATTATTTTTTTATTAAAAATTCAATATAATATGTTCTTTATTCCGTATGAGATACAGAAATTTTTATTGATTTATAGTTAATATTTTTTTATTTTTAAGCCAAGTGACATTGCTTGAAATTTAATACCAATGTTCATAATACTAAGCCTTTGAAAGTTTTATATTGATTAATATCATGTGAATAATTTAAATTCAATGCGAAATTTTAATGGCCTTATAAGGGCCGAAGTCTCCAAGAATAACGTTCGTTTTCTGATTGTATTGAATGTTTTTATGACAATTCTGCATTTGTTCGGATGTAAGGTAATTATAAGGAATATGCTCATATTTTATTCGAATAAAGGGTGATTCAAACGTGGGTTGCTACATTTCAGAGATTTTAAATCCAGAAGATATGGTAGCTTAGTTTATTAGGAGGATCATAATTCTCTTTTTCTAATGTTAGTCGTCCTGTGCAAGTTGGGCTTCGGCGGGAATATAAGTAAAATCGGTCTGCGGTGGCCTGGTTGCTTAGGGAGTCGTTCTCACTATCAGTAAGTAATGAGTTAAAATCTGGGATTCATCTCTGATCCACCCTATTTACTAGTTTTGACTGGAACACGCTAGATAAGTCGAAGTCGCAATGTTCTCCAAATTAAATGATACCTCTGGCGTGGCAAATCAAGTATTGCCAGTCCTCTGCATGGTAACATTTTCTAAGTTGTGAAGACTTCCATCCGACTGCTTTTAACTATTGCCATTTATAAATCTGCACAAAAATATCAACTTCAGTTACTATTTATTCTTAATTAGTTGCAAAGGAGTATATTTAAGCAATATATTGAAAAGCATGTAGTCAGATTCGTCAGAATCCAAAAGAAAAGAATCACTAAATGTTGAGAGAAACAACACTAAACATAATGTACATACATAACGTTACAAATAAAATTTTTCATAAGATACGTGAAATTCACACTTGTAAATTTTTAGTATCTAGTTGATTCATTTGGTCGAATAAATCTATTAGAATCATCAATGTAATACAGAATTACTCACAGGAAACAATCAAGTATTTGAAGTTCATAAATTTGAGAAAGATGCAATAGATTTTTTTATTATGCTTAATAAGTACAAAAGCAACAATTAAATGTATTTATCATGATATGTAATTCATAGAGATATTTATGAACTTAAATGTACCAGTTTGTGCAGCAGTTAAAGAAAATCGGAGTGTCAAAACACACATATTATCTGCTTACAAGACAAAGTTGAAAGAATATTTCTTGTGCATAGCACTATAAATTAGCAATACGAGTTCCCACATTAAATCCATATTCATAATTTTTAAGCATATTTATGGAGACTCATGCTCCTAGGACATGGATTAGGAGTTCTGACCAAAATAAGTGCGCACATAGATATCAGTAAATATAAATATGTAAGTTGAAAATAATAGTCATATCAGCAAAACATTCTAATAACAGAAGAATCACACTCAATATGTGCGTCGTAATTTTAAGTTAAGTACGTTCACTCTTGTAGAACAAACCTGTTAGGGAACAATTCGTTACTAGATATCAAACTGGTAGTGGATCGATATTTATAAAATAAAGACAGGTACACACATTATTTAGGAAATCTAAGTGTGATTGATTTAAAATGTCGCACACAATTTCTACAAGGAAATTTACGAGATAAATAAATTATTGGTTCAAATTATTACACACAACAGTTTAAAAACAAAATTAAATGTAACAAAATAATAAATTCATTGATTAAATTCATGGAAGAAAACTTTTCAAATTTGTAACTTGCATTCATCAATGTTTATCATTTAAAAATACTGAAGAGTTAAACATGTGGTGAAGAGACCAAGACAACAGATTTTAAAACGAATATGTTGGAATGTTTTATAAGTGCTGAAAAAATTACAGACGAGTAAAATACTTATAAGACACTTATTAAGTTTAAGAATATCAATTTCATGCATCGCTTAACTTACCTGAAACAGAATGAGATAAACCTTTAAAATACCAATGTTACATTTAAGTCACGACATGGGAAACCATCTATTCTAAAGTCGCATTCATTTGGTTTTCTTTTAACCAAAAAGGAAAAAGGATGACTCCATAAACTATTGAAACGAATTAAAGTTATAGTTTAATTACTTAAACAAAACACTGATTATGTTCAGGGAAAAATGTGACATAATTTAGGGTAAATACAAAGTTCCAGTAAAAATAATCTAAGTAGACCCAAACATAATGTGAAAAATGGAGTCAAATTTCTTTTAAATTACAACGCACTGAAGAATAAATTATAACAGTAGAAACCATGTTTTATAGAACTTGAGAGAGAAATATTGTGTAAAACCGTCTGAAATCAAGATACAGAAACATAGACACACATAAATTTAAAATAGTATTGAGAGATCAATTCAGCTTTTATAATAATACACAAAGTGCATGATTTAATGAAACAGAAATAAAAAAATTAATAAGCCCACATATATTGTAATAATTTTAAAAATGCATGAAAAATGGAAAACTGGCACGCATAACAGTAAAAGTAATAAATTTTACTTAGAAAAGGAGATGCGAATTCTCTTGATTCAATTAATATATTTCATAACACAATTAATACTAGACCTGAAAACAGAGAATCAGTTTAATCTATAAACTAACAATCATAAAATGTTTTAGCTGATTAAAAATTCCCAACTCACATTATCAGATTAAGAGATACGTATGATAAAATTTATCTATACACATAAATAAATTTTAAATTAAAACGTAGAACGATTTTTTTTCGTAAAATACATGAAAGATAAATTTAACTCAGACAGAAAATCAAAGGGTCAAGTATACAGCCTTAAGATTATCTGAGTAACGCAAAACTATTTATCGAGATGAATTAAATATTCAAATTTCATATGTTTGGGCAATATTCAAACGATGAATTTATCAAGCTTGAAGAGTCGAAGAAACAGTCAAATATAGATAAATACATACATTTTATTGTGCTATATTGAAATGCATCGTTACATGATAAAGTGAAACAAAAATTTTGTTGTCGCAATACATTCCTCGTGGAAATTTGGTATTACCGAGTTAAAACAGTTTTAAGTGCATTGAAAATTAAGAAAGTAAGCACGCCGATCACCTGAACTCAAGACAAGAAAATTAGATTCTTGTGTTGGGGATCCCAGTTTACTTTCAGCTTAAAGGGAGAAAATTATATCTAAACATAAGAATAAAATAATTATAACAAAAGTACCAAACTCAATACAGGAATGGTGGTTTTAATATACGTTCTTATCACAAATCTGTAAAGAAAAGTCATTAAAATATATCTTGAAGAAAGTATTCATAGAGAAAATCTAAACATTTTAAATAATTTAATTGTAAAGAATTCATTATCAAGCTAATGTGCTGCAAGAGAAATGGCAATATGAATGTATTAATTCATTCATGTTACATATAAATATGTGGTCAAAAATAACTACAATGTCTTAGAGCACATATTAATTAAAGGCTGCAGTTCAGCAAAAAATAACAAATTTTTTGAAAATCAAGCTAAACCATTCTGTGACCAATTCTGACGGTCCCCGTACCTCAACTGATGTATTTACTGTTCGTTTCCGAGTGACTATTTTTCATTTCTCAAGTTCGGCCAGACCGATTGGTATTATAATTGTTTTCAATTGGCATTTCCCCTTACAATTGTCCGCGATTGGTAATTTAAAATTTATATTCACAGTTACGAATTAATACAAATTTCTTTAGCATTAATATTGATATATAGCTAAACAACAAAATAACATTAAGCCGCTAATATCAGATTAAATAAAAATATTATTAACTGCATAACTATTATATAATTTTTATTCACAAAATCACAAATATTGTCATATTAACCACTAATAATACAAGTCTTGCTCTTGCATTAAAAGTAGAAAAAACATCATAATTAGACTAAAAATATAATGTTTAGCGCTTAAACAAATATAATAACAATGTAGTCTAATTTTACTATTTGAAAAAAATCTATTGAAAATCGCGTTTAGCCACTCTATGACCGATTCTGAAGGTCAATGTACATCAGTCGATCTATTTACAGTTCACTCTCTAGTACCGATATATATATATATATATATATATATATATATATATATATATATATATATTATTTCTAAAAATAATTTTGAAGCAGTCTGCAGCTGCTGAGAGCTAAGAGTTAAGACAGTGAATCTAAGACACAGATACAAGATTTCTTTAAGGAAGAGATGAAACAAACTTATATTATCCATCTGTAACAGAGGTGTGACCCTTACCATGGTTAGCAGACATTTATGTGTTGTTTCTTACTGAAGGGGGCTTACCTAGTGGATGCTACGGTGTTGTTAAATGTATAAGAAAGGTCATAGATATTCACTGATACCTGTCCTTCGGTGTGGGTGTCATATAAAGGGAATTCATAAATTTAGAACTGTATTAAATAGGTTAAATTTAATATATATATATACATATATGAGAGAGAGAGATAAAAGTAAAAATACGTTTAAAATGAAATTTAAAATCAAAACATTTATCTGAACTATTATAACTACAAGTTCTTATAATAGTTATAAATATTTATTTAAAATTTACTTAAACTTAATTGCAAAATATTTGTTCTATAAATTTAATAAATTTCAAACTGGTTAATAAAAAATAATTATTTTCTTTTGGACATGGTTTATACCTATAAACACCTTTTGGATTGTGTGAAGTAGACATTAACGTTTATTGAAAAGCAGTTGTAATTGATGAAATAAAGAGAAATATTTTTATGATTTATTAGGCTAATGTTTTGAATATAAAAATAAATATAAAAAGTATCAGATTATTCATCATATCAGATAAAAATATCAGACTTTGTCGCTTATCGAACGATTTCGTTAGACAAACGTAGCAAAATTTTCTCATACTGCAATTTTCGCTAGTACTTTTCTTCCTTTATTCAGAAGTGCATACGCCTTTATATACATTATATTAGGTATCTATTTTATATTAGATATCTAGTTTAGGTTTTGAACTAGAGAGTTATTTTTGCTAGGTTGCATCATTTAAAGTACTATGTATTTACTGTTTTAATTTTATAGTTTACTCAATTTTTCTAATCAGAAATAATGGCGAAAAACGCTTAGAGATTGACAAAGAATGCATTCCCAATGTTTTATCAGATTCTACAAATGATTTTAATTTCGGAAATGATAATAATTTCTCACTTTCCAAAGTTTGTAATATGTTGCAAATTTTATAAAAGAAGGTTTTATTATTTTCTATATTATAAAATTTACTCTGTTTCACATTTAGAAGTAAATAATTTAATGGTTTTTATCACGTGAATAAATGATTACTATTTTTATTAGAAATAAATCGTTTGTTATTTGTTAAATGCTTTATTTCTTGTAAAATGTTTATTACTTGTAAAAAATTATTACTTTAAAATACTAAATTTTTTATATCATACAGTCTGAGAGTTAAATATTAATAATTTACTCATTTTATTATCATATTTTTCATAATTTCATTTATTTTTTAAAATTTCATTATTACTGCATTTACATTTTGTATAGTTCAATAAAAGTTATTTTGGTAAATGCTTTATTAAAATAAACAATAATTTTTGAATTGAGGTTACTTTACAATTAACGGTACATTCTTCTCTGTTTAGAACTGAATTTAAAATAAGGTAATTTGAAGAATAAAATTTTTGAATGAAATCTTTTTTTAACTAACCATCATTAAATTTATTTTTTACCGACATCTTTACTTAAAACATTAAGTAGGACACTCTCTTGTATGCACGTTTTTACCTAAAATATTTAGAACCAATAAAAAAGAATTGCTTCTTTACTCAAGTCTCATTTCTTTAACCGAAGCTCCATCATTGCTGCTGGATTCTCAAGTAATGTTAGAGGAATTCATGAATTATTTATCGTCAATTGCTATAAAACTGAGTACGAAGCTTTACTTAAGAGTTCTACATCTTTTATCAATTTCAAATGATAGTTTAAGATAAATCTTCATGATGAAATGATGATTTACTGTACGTATGTATGCAAAAATAAGTATAAATAAATGTACAAATGAAAAGATTGAGTTATATGATCTTCTAACATGTTTATGTGTGCAAATGTATTAATACATCCTTGTAAAATTTAAGTCGGAATCTTATAATTGAATTCTCACATTCAATATAAATACATACACACACACACACACACACATATATATATGATCAAAAACTAACCATCATATATATATATATATATATAAACTGTTATATATATATAAATAAAAACTGTCATATATATATATATATATATATATATATATATATATATATATATATATATATATATATATATATATATATATATATATATATATATATATATATAATTAGTTATATATATATATAAAAAAAATGTTATATATTTATATATATATATATATATATATATATATATATATAACAGTTTTTTATCAATATTTTCAAATATTAATAAAAGTATTATAAGAAATATGTTCTCGTAATTTTTGATGTTATGCACTTTTGCAATAAAATATTGCATGAAGATTTTAGCTCCTATATGAAGTGTTATAAAAATGTTTCATGAACATTATCAAACATTATCAAAATGATTGTCTGAAAAATGCTTCATAAAGACTTTTAGTTGTTAAAGAAAGTATTGTACGAAAACATTCATGACAATTTTAAATTATTTTGAAATATGTGTTAAAAATGCATAAAAAGTGGTAAAATGTTGAGGAAAGTTGTATTACAAAGTATTCCACAAAATGTTTCAGATCTGATAGATGGAAGTCATGAAATAATGTCTAATAAATTTATTAAATTATGGAAAATATAAGAAAATGTTTTATAAAAATTTTTATGTTTTTATGAATTTTTATATTTTTATGAAATTTTTCGACTTTATCTCGTTTAATAGTTCTTCTTTGACTCTTTCTCTGGTATCTACATTTGATGTTTGTTGTCTGCATACTAAGTATTTATTATATGCTCAAGAAACGCATGATCAAATAATACTCCTAACTCAGGGATGCTTATCCCGAGTGTTCATGTTAGCTGAATTCATTGTTAGCTTAATCTTGATTCCATTCTAGTATTAAGAACAGACATAACACTCTTGTCAAACGTCTTTTCTAGAATAAGAATATGTTTTATTCGAGAAGAATGTATAATATAATTTCAATTTCTTCAGATTTCTCGATGTTCACTAATCAGACTTCATTTTGCCTCCACTTCTGATATTTTGGATATTAAAGGATTATTAAGGAATTCAAATCATTTTGGAAACAGAAAAATTCTGGCAAAAACCAATTCCTAAAAGAATGTTAAAATCTCAGATTCATTCGACAAGGTAGGAAATTATTTTAACAAACAATGAAATATGTTTTAAGAAATCCTGATGCTTTCGACATCTATTATGTTTATCAGATCCAAAATACATACGAAATAAGAGACGTACGTTGATGCTTTTTTGTAAAAAATATGAAAAACGTTTTTCCATATATCGTTGTTATATAAACGAACAGTTTAAAGCCATTATAAAGGCATTAATTTCGCTTCTGGGAGGATTTTTCATAGATCCACAATCACGTGTCGCAAAAGAAGATATCAGGGAAAAGATTAAACACATACTCCAACAGACATGCATGCCAAGGAAAGAAGTATAACATTCATCTCACTTTTTGTTCAACAGTAGGTGAAAACAAATATGAAACCTTATACTATGAAGAGCGAAGTCTCTTTCCACTGGACCGCTATGAACTTGGTATAAATTATTTTCCCCGTAATGGGTATCCCATTCTTTGAAATCCAAATTTAGTTTCCATAACAACTGCAAAAGCTGCTTATAAACGACAAAAAGAATGCCAAAAATAAAAATATAAAAAGAACTATAATCATATTGCAATGCTTTTAAATGTATGTACAAGAATTCTCTGTGATAGTAATTGTTTCTTGTGTGGATAAGATTGCATTAGATTTAATATCATTGAATAATCTCTCACTATGCTGTTATAAAGAGAATACATTCATGATCATTTTATTCAATTTTTTACAGATATCTTCATTGCTCATGTTTTTTAGGACGTTAACCAGCCACATAGGTTTGCAGGGAAAGGCTTTATAAGTAAGAAGTAGTCATAATTTGCACAATATGAGTCAACATGTTTTCAATTTATAACATTTTTATTAAATCATAAGCCATTAAACTTATATATATATATATATATATATATATATATATATATATATATATATATATATATATATATATATATATATATATATATATAGTCCTTCACAAATTGAATAACATATTTTAAATAATTTGTAACTTGAACTTGTTGCAAATATATATATATATACATATATTTGTAACAAGTTCAAGTTACAAATTATTTAAAATATGTTATTCAATTTGTGAAGGACTTTGCTATTTTTAAAATAATTTATCAGACCAAACTATATTAATTTATTTTCTGAATGACTAGTTGAAAACTTATTAATTTGTTTTGATATGAGAATAAAATTTAATTAATTTGTTTGTAAAGAGTAACATATGTATTTTTAATTTCAGTTTTGTATATTTGTGCTACTTTTTGTTATAAATTTAATATTCTCGTATTGAAATAAATTCGTTTTCTTTAAAAATTAAATAAAAGATTTCATTATATTTGAAATGCATTTTAGTTGTTTTCGTAACTGTGGTATATTTTATGCCAAGTTTTGAGATAAAAGAGAATATGGAAAAATATTTTAATTTAGTATTTAGAAAACTCTAAAGTACTTTATATAATTTTTATTCTCATTTTCATTAAAACCAAAAATAACTACACATTTTATCCCCTGTTTAATCTAAAAATAATATTTTAAAGAAGTAAAATCCAGTTAAACATTTGTAATAATAGGTTTGAATTAAGAATTTAATTGAATACCCTAGAAAATAATTAATTTAATTTCCTATGGAATTATTAAAATTCAAAAGATTACACAAGCGATAGTGATTTTAGCTGGGAAGTGCGGGTAGACTATCATTAAATAAACTTATTAAAATATTTATAATCTCAATTTTTCTCATTGTTCTGAAACTTTTATCAGCTGAAACATTTATTTTTGTAAACATTACACAAAAATATATTTTTACTTAGCAGAAATAAAAGTACGGAATAATAATTATTATATAAAATCAAAATTAATTGGATAAATTTATTGACAAGAAAATATGAATGTTTCCAAATTTTTGTAAGCTAAGAAGCTTTAAATTTTTTGTGAAAAATACGTTTGTGATGGGACAATTAAAAACGTTGAAAGAAGTATTTTCCCTTAAAGATTATTAAAAGTATAAAAAGAGAAGAAACAACTACTCCTAATGCAACATATCTGCATATAACTATGTAATAATTATTAAAATGATTTTTAATTTTATATAGTTAGTGAAAGTCTCTTATTAGGAAAAGCGTAATTAAATTGAAATACCTATTTCTATACCTTGAATTTCAAAAGTGCGTGTTTAAAATTTTTTATAATTGTATACAATTTTAAGGACATGGAAATTTTCACCGTCAATTTAAAAGTCTTTATTTAAGTTTGTATCACTAATGTAACAAGAATTTATAGGTTTTTCTGATTAAAATTTCTCAGAAACAAATTATTAGAAAATTCGGTTATTAAACAAGAGATTTTTTTATTTAAAATGCAAATCTTTAGGAAGTTTTTAAATTTTATTTTATATTTTCAAAAATATTACAAGGAATGCTATTACTACTTCATTATTTTATGAAATTTCGAAATTTTTGTTTAAAATTTTTTTTTTACTAATCTGAATAAATGTTATTTAAGTCCAAATATTTTTATTAATTTTATTCATAATTGATTTTTTTTGGTATAATATAAAATATGTTATTTAAAACAACATTTTCTAAATATTTTTATAATACTCAACTACAATCATGGAAATATATTAATTAAGTTTTATTACGATTAAAAAATAAATAATAAGAAATTTAATTGCTTAACTTGAGCTTTCATATACTTATATTTTTGCGAATATTTTTGGGAAATAAAATTTTAAATTCTTCATATTATAATATTTATTACTTGTGGCTACGCTAATATTTCACAAACTGCTTAATTGCTTTCCATGAATCCCAGGATTATTTAAGAAATATTTTTAAATTAAATTTCTTATGAAGAAAAAATATAGTATATTAAATTCCAAATAAATCATTATTTGAACTTTAATTTTCTAACTGATTTTTATTAGACTTAAAAGTACATAGTTAAAAGCGATAACTTTTATTTATTCGCGTCATTTTTAAATAAATTATTTTATATGGGAATTTTGAATAAATTTTTATTATAACTTAACAGATTTTCTTAACATTTTATTTACCTAATTGCTTTAATATAATTTATTTGGCAAGGATTCATTCTTTTAATATATTCAAAGAATTCCTTGATTTATTAAAAACTATTATTGTAGAATGAAATCTTTGCCAATTACTTTTAACTAGATACGATATTTTGAGATTAAAGAAGGCTTTAATATAAATTTCTCTTTGAAATATTTATAGAAATTTATGAAAGTGGTTTCTAAATTAATATTTCATAAAATTATGTTTTCCAATGACAACAATTTGTATGTAAGAAGAAATTAAAATAAGAAAATATTATACCAGAAAATAACTGCAGGTACTTTATTTGATTATAAAAAAATGTGACTTACAACTGCAGATTACAGGAAAAAATAAATTAACAAATGAAATGCAATACTGTAATTGAATAAATCACTATTCAGCGAAAACAGCTTAACATATTTTTTATATTTTTCTGAGGCAAACAGTTACCAAAATTGTTGTAAAGAATTTATATCTCGAACATTGAAACGGATTCTCTTGAGTTTAAATTCAACGCCATAAAGATGAAAAAAATTGCTATTAACAACGAATCTAGTTCGTGACGATTGAAATCCTATTTCTTTAGCTTACGAATAAATGACTGATAAACACATTCACAAAATGAAATATTTAAAAGAAAATATTCACATTTTAAAAAGAAAATTTTGTTAGAGTTTCTAAGTATTTTTGTCACTCAAATGAAAAATTGAAATTTCTTTCAGAATAAAACATTATTTTTAAATAAGACATTATATCTATCAGATAAATAACAGAAGTCGTGTAAGATATTTGCTGAATGTATCTTGGTATTTAATGTCATATCATAATATACATCAACATTTAAGATTAAGTGAAGAATTTCAATAATAGAAAATTCTTTTTTGGAAATTACATAACACAGAGATTTATATATTTTTCTCGTTTTCAGGATTTACAAGTTAACATTTTAAAAAAGAAATGCAATTTTAAAAGAAAATATTTGCAAAAGCTTTATTATCGAGGATGCTTAATCACAGAAAGCTTACTTTCCTAGAGTTCCAAAAAGAATTTGGTTCTTGTGTTTCACATTACTCTTTCCAATTTATGTGTTAATCGTTCTTAAATGGTTTTAATGAAACTTATTGCAATATTGCTTAAGGGGATTAAAATATTCTTTTTTTGGAAAAGAAAATCAATTGAAGCATTTCGAAATTCCAAAACTTTTATTATTCATAATGCAAATATATTATGAACTTCAGAGTGTTAATCTTGCAAGTTGCAAAAAATATAATAACTTGATTTACTTAATTTAATCTATTAAAGAAAACTTAATATTCATTTTGTTATCACAATTGAAAATTGCATTTCTTAAACTCACTTTTACAATTTTAGGAATAATTAGTGTTGTTCAGAAGTATTAAAAAACCTTAATATATATGAAAGAAAAACTTTAACTTAATTTATATTTAAATTTAATTAATTACTTCTTAAAGCATATGATAATATTTATGAAATTATTTATCGTTTTTAAATGGAAACTTACTTTTATTTAAATTTATATATTCTAGTGAACATTTAAATGATTATTCACAAAACTTGTAATGCATTTAACGAAAATGAATAACTCCTTTTTTACGCATTTAATTTAATATGTTTTATAATGAATCGAGATAAAATATGAACTATAAACAATTAGTAATATTTAATTTTTATTATAAAATAAATGCCAATGATATGTAGGGATGGATGCAGAATTATAAAATAACCACCCATTAATTGTATCTTTTCTTATTTTAATTACAAACAGAAATATAAATTGAGAAGCAGATAAAAGTCTATGGTACTTAAAATTTAACCCTCTTGGAAAATCCCACTATTCCGCCATTTTTATATACCTCCCCTGAAAACATAATCATTGCCTTTCCCTTATATGTCCTCACGCAATCTGTGCAATGTATTCATTATTTATTCATTATTCATTATATTAGTTATTAGTCATCGTTTCAAATAAATTAAAAACAAATTTTAGTAAACTGCAACATATTCTGTATAGTTCCTATGCACAAGACTGTGATTTCTATTTTCATGTATTTTTGTAGTTGTATGCATAAAATCCTCAAAATGAAAACTTTAATCAAGAAACAAAAACACTTGAAGTTAAATATTTATTCATTTACTTTTGACTGTTTTCTAACAGTATTTTTAAAATAAACTACATTTTCTTTAATTCCATTTTTTCTTACTTGTGCATAAACTATTCTATAAGTAACCAATGTTAATACTGTTAATTCTGAGAAAAGATAATTAACTAATTTATACATCTTTTCAGAAGCTGAACGGTATCTGTTTGTAATAAAAGAATCAGAAATGAACGCTTTTATCAGAATGATACGTATCATTTAAAGTTCTTTTTTTATATTAAGTCTAGAGGAAACAATTGACATTTAGGTGTTTTTGCTATTTTAAATACTTCTCATTTTAAGCAAATTCATTGAAGTATTACAAAAATATTGTGATTTTTTATTTTCATGATATTTATTACTGACAAGGAATATTTGAATGGGTTTTTTATTTCCCACAAAGTACATTAGCGTAAGAATGATTAAAATTTATTTTCTAATTTCCAATTTTTTTGGAAATGAAAATATTGTTTCGTTCCTATATTTGATTATCGTATAGTTAATTATGTGCTGACCGAATTATATTTTGTTACAAAGAGATTACTCAATGGAAATTTTCCCGTTTCTAAGCAGCTATTGAATATTTTTTACGTAAATAGACAAAGGTATCGCATTAATAAGAAAAAAGTTTTATTTCTTTGAAAAAAGTTTTATTTCTTGTCATATGTTAATAAATCATAAACTGTTATTCGATAAAAGAAAACTCATTATTAGGAAAATGAAGAAATAGTTTCAGTTTAATTAACATATGTTTATGAATAGACAGCTATTTTTAACAGTGATAATTATTTATACATGACAGATTATCAGATTAGCTATTTGTTATTCAATGATCAAAATCATTCATGTAAAATTCCTTATCAATTTAATAAATACTGTGATTTAAAATAACAGTTATGATATTTCACTTTAATATCATAACTGTTATTTTAAATCACAGTTTTTACAAAGATTTAATTCAACAATTTCTCTTCGAGCTGAAAGACACTGAATCATCATAACAACAGGCAGGAGAATGCATTTCTAGAAATCGGAAAAGGGATGTGAATTTACTTTTTACAGCCATACCAATTTATCATATGATTTATTTTCCTTTTCTGCTTTAATTATAGGATTTACTTACATTATTTGTTTTTTGGAATACTTATTTATTGGCAAGAGTGACTCAGAATTTTCTGAATTCTTTTTCTGTGATTACGTAAGTCTACAATCAGAGAAAATTATTTTCAGTATTGAAAACACCCGGTACGTCCTAGTATGTGTAGATCGGAATTTGTCTAGCTCCTAAAGAATTAAAACATGTGAACATGGTATATTAAACCACTTTCAAGAAAATAACTGTACTTAGTGCCTGCCACATTATATTTATTTCCTACAACTACAGAGCAAATCTTTTGATTTGAAAATTACTTTTGTAAGATAATTGTTCTCTAATTTTGTAAGATAATTGTTCTCTACTTTTGTAAGATAATTGTTGAATATTGTTGTGCCAATCAATATTAAAATTTTAGATTATCCTTATTTACCTTTTTTTACCCATTCAGTTTATTATAACATTTCACCCATTGGAAATTAACTAGAATTGGGCCAAATATCTTCTTTTTCATTATTAAAAAATAAAATAAATGTTAACCCATTTAAAAGTTTACCTTATCCCAAATCAGATCATAATATGCTGTTTATAGTTAGCATTTTCTAGACAGCATAGCTAAGTTCTGTTAGAGTCATTACATTAAATTAAATTCAAAGTAAAAGCTATCACTCATATTTCTGATTTATTGTCAGAAGCTTGATTATTAAATGAATAAGTGTCGTATTTTATATCTTATAAGTTAGAAACTGGCGTTGTTAAAGTAATTAAATTTTATGGCATCATCGCCAGAAGATACACATTAGAAATGAAAGATCTGATCTCTCACCAAGAGTGATAATTCCATGAAAAATAGTGTTCTAGTAAAATATGTTATTTATATATATATACATACATTTTAATAATTTTTGAAACCAAACTATAATTTTTTTAAAAATTAAACTGGTTTATTAATGTTGAAATGAAATATTATATTTGTAACTGCCTTACATTAGTGCGCGCGTTACACTAATAAACTTATCCTCATTTTCCCTGTTTTTTCCAATAGATGGGCCAAAATAGATTTTACCCAATAAAATTAAAACATGACCATGTGTCTAATATTTTTCTACGAGTAAGTCTTATCGGCTCAGGTGTTGATTTCTTCTATTAGTTATTCGACTGTATTTTGAAGTGGTTGGCGTTATTATATAATTTCATAAAGAAGGAAATAGACAGCAGAAATCATAACGTTAATCATATAAATTTATTTTATCATGAAATGAAATCAATTTATTGAACTCATTTGATTACTGAGATAAAGATTCTTTTTGTCTGGAATCTACTCTAAATATATATTTGCTTAATAAGTCATAATGAAGTAAAGATGCTATACCTATCGTCAGGTGAGAACTTTATTTTCTGGAGATAAATTCACAAAATTTTAATTCCGTTTTTCAATTAAAATATTTTTAAATTGAGAATTATGAAAGTTAGCCGAGTGATATTATATTTTCTGCTAAATTCGAGTTAAAATATGATCAATAAAAAACATGAATTTATTTCCATAAAAAGTTTTATGATTTTTATTATTTATATAATTTCATATTACATATATTTGTTCTACTTTTCATTTTTATGTGTGCTTTAATTTAAAAAACAACTTTTAATGTTTTTTAATATTTTTAATGTAATTTTTTAATAGTTTATATTTTAGTTCTTGTTGTTACTAAAGATAACATAAACCCCATTTCAGGCAATTATATTGTTAAATTATTTTCTAGTGAATCACATCACTTTATAAATAAATAATTTTTCACTATAATTTTATGTAGAATTTTTGTTTATTTTCCTCATTTTTTTATATATTTGATTTAATAGGAAACATTCGTATTACGTTATGTTCCACAAATGTTTAATTAAATTTTAGTTAATACAGCAAATTTATTATTACTTATTATTTCAAAACCATTTCTATAGAAGTTTAATAACCACATGAACATTTCATAGAGACTGTTATTAAATAAGATATGTCCTTATTATTATACGTTCCAATAAAAAGCATAGCTTCCAGTTATTTGTATAGTTATTTATTCTCTTTTCTATTGATTACAATCAAAGTTTCTGACCTAAAAAATCCGTCATATTATTTCTAAAATAAGAGCTAATTTTCAGAAAGATTAAATTTTTACTTGAGATCTCATTATTCGGATGTTTCGCGATAAAAATATGTCACCAAATGTTTCACCTTGACCCTGTTGGCTGTTTTTTTTTATTATTTATTTCAAAAACAATTACTCGTGTCTGTTCTCGTGAAATTTCATGTACAAATTGGGTACATTTAGAAAATAGGAGTTAAAACGAGAGCGTGAGTGCACTTGCAAAATTTGTGGTGACAACTTTCCCCGATAAAAAAATCATTATGACTTAGAAAAAATTACCTATACTTCACATGAATATACATTCTAACTTCACTATTGTTATTCTCATTAACTTAAAAATATTTCTACATCCTTGAAATTAATCTCATTAAAAGTTACATTGCCTGCTGACGCAGATTGCTTAGAAAAACTAAATTAATTTCTGTATTTTTGTGATAACAAATAGCATAAATAATAAATCATTAGCAAAAAAACTACAACACAATAAATAAATTAACACAAATATACATTTTTGCATGATGTTTATTGTAAACATTTCTTGGGAAATATTAATTGATGTATTTTTAATGAAATAATAGATGGTATTCTTTGTCTTTGCTTACTCTACCCTATAACTTTTAAGGGATTTTCCTATAAATATTTTCAACAGAAAAATTCTTTTTTTTCACTAATTATAATTAAGGATTGAAAACTTCTTTATAAGTGTCAACGCTTAAGCACTCATGGTAACGAAAAACCACCTGAAATTCTAAGCCGTATCCTGAATATAATTTTCGTCGAAATTAGAGTTCATTTATAAACAATTTCTAAAAGTCTTGATTCATAACTTCTAATTTGTAAAGTTTTATACATATATTTATTTCACATTTGAAATACTTAAAAAAATACATGACACCCTCAATTATACAGAGGGGTTCAAAAAATTTCTTCAGTATATGAAATCCCCAAAACACATTTGCTCATCCAATTGAACTAAAATTTAAGATTTGAATGTTGTGGTGATTTAAACGAATCATAGAACATCTTTATGGTTATAATAAAATATATCGCAAATTTTTAAATTGATATACACAACTTTTAATTTCAATCCGTCACAGCAAGTTCAAATGTTAGCATCTGCACAGATTTTCTAAACATTTATTCCAAATTTTTTGATGATTGTTTCCAAAACAATTTTAAATAAAAAAAGAATGAGAGGGCATACTTTTTTAAATCGTTTTTTGAATTGAAAATTATCAATGAAAGTGTTGAATCAAAAATAGCATTGAGTTATTCACAGCTATGGGGAATGTACTATACTTGTAGATATCCACGCAGCTGTTTAGCTGCGTGGATATCTACAAGTATTTCGCATTCTGTTGAATGGTGCCGCTTTGTAATCAATAACGATAGATTCAAAATCTTAATCTCGTACAATGTTCCTATAGTTTATCTGAGGCAAATATCGGTCCAAAGTGAATCTACCCATACACGATACATAAGCGCAGTCAAATGAAATTTGTTACATAAGGAATAAATATCCTGTATTATAGTTTGAATAAAAGGTTTTAACAAATGCATGAAAATCTCTTTATAATTTCAACAATCCAGAGATTTCCTTCTCAGTAGATTGAGCCCCTCTCTAGTGTTTTATGAATATTTCAAATATTTTGTGGGATTCCAAGAAAAAACTCCATATATTTTATTTCTAAAAGTAAGCGTTTTCGGTAATTTTTAGTCTTCATTAACAAAAAAATATTTTTGTTTGTCACCATATCTGAAGAACAACGTAAGAAGTTTCTTGCCATTTATAACGTATGCAATCCACCTCAAGTAATGGAATATATAGATTTATTATGTACTTAAAGTGTGCTATAAGTTACATTCTTTTACAGAGCTTTAGAATGATAAAAGAAGAGTTATAAGCAAAAACGAAATCTTCAACTTCTTTAGAAATGTTTCTACGAGAAGTTCCTACCATATTTCCCAGCTTCCATCTAAGTTTTTCACGGAAAATTCAGACTTTGAAACAGGTTCTTTCTCTTAGTTTGATGATGTAAATCATGATTTTCAGTAACTTCCACCTATTTTACTGCACTTCTTTTTCATGCAAGGTATTCAGTTCTTTGAGTGGTTTATAGCAATGAATTTCTGATTCCACCTCTCAACAGCATTCTCATATGGCTTCAATTCAATTCGTGTGGCAAAGAAAACTGCATTCGTGTGTCCAATACCTGCACATTTTTTAGATTCTAGCTTCAAATTCTCAAAATAACCAGTTCTTATTGATAAAAAAATAATTGTGAACACAAAGGGTTAATGGCTTGATTGTAGCTTTGCAAGAAATGATTTAATCGTGATTGACCATTGTAAAAAGAATAGATTACTTCTCTAAAGTTATTTTGTTATCAGAAATCAGTTTTCTTCTGTTATTACTGGTGAAAATGTTTCAGTTTGAAATGGTTTTATTTGTCATTTATCTTTAATAGGATTCCGGTGATGTTCATTTCAATTAGCAGTATCATTCAAAAGATTTTATCACTCCTAACTTGAACCATTTTTTGAACATCGCGGCAGTTTTCTAATATTGAAGAGGAGGGGAAAAGCAGACATTTTATTTACCACTCAAATATGGCTTGAAAGTGCAGGAATTCAGTACACAGTATTCTAAATTTAAATCGATATAGAATCGATATATATATATATAGAGCATTTGTCTATTTATAGAAATATATATAATTTTTTCTATTTGTTAATTGTCTGAACTTCCATATTATTTGTATTGCAATGAAAATTTTACTACAAAATATATATATATATCGTTGAAGAACTGGATTATAATTTCGACTCGCTCTCTCAAAACATGTGTTATTTTACTATTCAAAAATTTTACTTATCATAAAACGTTTCAGTTGGATACCATGCTATTTATAAATCCGACAGAATATAATATCTTTAATTAAATTAATATTCTCAAAACATAGATTTGTTTCAGAAGAATTATTTAAATTGTCTCATTCTAGGTTGATGAATTCTTTGAATTTTTCCCATTAAGTAAAATAAAGTTTTTCATAAAATTTTAAGGTGTAAATAAATCACACACGTTTGAAAAAAATTAGTATTTATTTATTTAAATAAATCTATTTTGCTTCAGTTTTAGAGATCAATTCAGAGATTAAAACAGACAGGATAGTAAATCTTATAATGAAATATTTTATTGCTTTGCTTTTTACTGTGCTGGTGACTGATGCTAAAGGTAACTCTTTTCATTTATTGTCACTTCATGATATTTTATTCTAGTTATACATAAATATTGTATTTTTCTACATTGGTGTAAGTTAGTAAATTTATTTACATTATAATTTGTATGTTACAACATTTTGCTTTCAGTTTTTAAAATAAAAACATAATTGTTTATCACAGACGTTTTAACTTCAAAATATCAAACTCAGTAATTTATAACTATTTAAAACAAAATTTCAATAAATTCTTTGTACACCACTCTTGCTAAAAACGTAAAAATAAAATTTTTAAATAAAAAATTTCCCTTTAGAATTTGACTGCTTATTCATTTTCAAGGCTCAGAATTTCATACAAGTTTCGTCTCATGAAAAGATGAACGAATCATAATACGAATCTTGTATTCGCGTGCATATTTTTTGTTACTAAATTTATCACAATATACATACAAAATATATATATTTATGTAAGGGGACATTTCAGTTACAATATATGTATACATTGTATATATATATTGAATTTAAGGGAACTTCAAACAACAATTTAACAATTTTAGTTAATATTATTAAAATAATTAATTGCCCCTGAATGACTAAATTAAGAGATTGATAATCTCCATAAAGCAAGTAGTATTACACGATGGTATGCACAAAATCTTTTACAGGAATATAATGAAATAAGATATTTATTTGTTTTATTATATTACTGTAAAGATATGTTTTAATATAATAAAAACAATATTATCAAAATTTTGAAATGAAATATAACCTTTATTTTATATTAAACACAGATCAACATATTATTACTATTTATTCCGTTTCACGCAAACATTCTTTCAATCCCAATAAATATAAGAAAGCTCGTGGGAAACAGAGAATGAAGTCAATAATAAGAGAAAAAGACATTTTTATTTGTATTATCGAGTGTCAAATTATTTATTATTTTATCCTATATATAATTTTCTTGGCACACATATATCTTTAGCTGCTTTTGGACTGGTTGGATTGTCAGATGTACATTCATTGGTATTTAATATATTTATATTTAGCAAATTTTCATATTTCATATAAAATCTTTAATTCTTTTAAAAATTTAGAAAACAGAAAACAAATTATTATGTTTTTCTTTAAGTCTATCGTGATACTTTTGTTAACTGTTCAGTGATTTTAAACTGCATAGAAGGTAGTTAATTTGAACCACAAAACATATTTGTTTACACTTCTCTGAGTAGTTACATTTCATAGCTTACAAAAGATTAGACGAATGCTTTAATACAAGAGGCGTTATAATCAGCAAAGTTTTAAAATATTTTATATGGCATGAGTAAAAAAGGAACTGAAAAACAGGCAAAGATAAGGAGGGCGGCGTTTATTAAATACTCTGGAAAAAAAAAACTACTCCCGAACAAAGTGTTAAAGTAAATGAGACTGGAAAATGGAAAAGAGAATCAAAATCAGTCATACAGATATTGCAAAGGACCGGTTTGATGTACGTGGGACTAATATTGGTAAGTTAAAATCACTATGAATAAGAAAAGACCTAACTTTATTTATAACAAAATTCTCTTAAAGATGAAAGCAGTCTCTAACAGACGAAATAAGCGAAGAAGTTTTCCTTAGTTCGGGGACTTTGTAAATGCACTCCTTCACCGAAGACATTTTGAACAGAAATGTTCTATTTAAAGAAGTTTATTTCAAAGAACCAAATCAGATATCGTAAACTTTTAACAACAATCAAACATGTAACGAAGAGCAAAATTATTCAGGTTGTATTATTAAAAGAAAACATTTCTTTACTTTAAATTTCGTGGATTTTATTTCTATTTATTCTATTCAATTTTCAAATTTTGCTGAAATTGTTTTTAAAAAAGTATGAATGGTTCTTGAGAGAATTGTACAATAGTTTATCTTTTCGCTTAAAAACTTTGTGAAGTGGAATAAATATTTCACTTTTTTCAATTCACAAAGCAATTTAAAAAATAATTATAAAACAGATCCTGTGAGATATAATTTTAAATATTTTATTTTGATCATTTTTAAAGTTTATTGAAATTTACTTACCTTAATTTTCGGAACACACATTACACATAATATTTCTACAAATCACAATTGCTAAGAGTCTGAAATTCAGGCACAATGTGGAGTTTTACCGAGCTATTTGGTAAAAATTACATTTTATCACAGTTAAACTTAACATTTACTAGACTTTAGTAATTTTATCATTATTTATTCAAAAATTAATTAAAGTAGATAATTTTTGTATATAAAACATATACATTTTTTAATGATTTTTAGAAGAGTAATTTAAGACAAACTTATATAATTTTATTTCATTTGGTTTCTTGCATTAAGAAAAATATGCGAATATTTAAAATTATATAATTTGGAACTCTAATCAAAATAAAATAGCAACACATTTTTTTAAAAAGTAATATTTTCGGAATTCATTTATTCTCATGATTTATTACAATTCTAAATAATTTACTGAATTAAAAAATTTATAAAAAACAAAGCATTTTGTTACATGACTTTTTGATTTCTTTTAAAGTAACATCTGTTATGCATATTATATTCTAACTTACAAAAATTATCAAATTCTTTTCAGAAATCATATATCCTGCATTCATATTGTATCAGCACAATAATTTGAAGGAGATCTTCAGCATAAAATGATCTCCTGAAGATTGAGCCTTATTTGAAACATCCGAATATCGGCATTCTTATTCTGTAATCGGGCAAATGGTACTTATGTCATGTGAGAATGGGTCTAACGACAGTTCAGTCTCACGATACCTGCCTACTATGTTTTTTCAGTACTCAACAAAAATATTAAGACGATTGGAATATTTCATTTGAGTTCCCTGTTCTATGGGGCTAAAAGTGTTCGTTTTAAAAAGATATGAAAAATATTTCCTAAACATATCAGGATTTTGGGGCATAAAATTTGTTCAAAGACCTATACAAAATGGTGTGACTTTCAATTATAAAATATTATTAGAAATTAAGTACTTTTATGTTATTTTTGTCTTTGAAAATATTTTGCTTTATTTATCCTTCTTACAACAAATAAAGGAAAATAAATAAAGAAAAAAGAGGAATTTCAAATAAAAATTTGCAATAAATACTTTTGATTTTGAACATGTCAGTTTTGGCAGTTTGCAACAAATGATATTATGAAATAGCAGATCAATCTAAATTAACGTGATAAATTAGTTACAACTTGATAAATATTATAAATTGGAAACGCAATAATTATTTATGAAAGCAAAATGGAAATTTGTATATTTAATTATTTCTAATATATTTTTCATAAACTATTATGTAGTTCTTGTCTTTAAAAATGATTAATTAACATAAACATTTAAGTTATGAATGCTATTGTGTGGATTAAAATACTATGGTAAAGCATTTTTAGGCATAAAATAAGAACTTAAGCGTTCGAAAATGTATGTTAATCAAAAAATATATTTTATAGGAAAATACATTTTTATTAAATAAAATTAATTTGAATTGTAGCTCAATTTATAAAATCTTAGTATAGCAATTATAAATAAACTAATATTTATTAATGTTATATATTCTTTTTAAAAAATTTAGAAAATAGTGCACAAAATAATTTTCGTAATTAAGTCAATAGCTCGTTAAATTCTGCTCAATTAAGTTTATTCAAATTCGTATTTCTCATAATAAATTAGGAAGATACGAAATATTTCTCAATTTAGAAAAGTTACTGTTTCGAAATCATGAAATTAACTATAAATTATGATTTTCTCTAAGCTGGACTACTTATAAATATATTGGCATTCAATCTCATTTATATTTAAGAAAATGTGGGAGGATGACATAAAATAATTGTTATTTTGTTTTAGATTACCCTCAGATTGTGAAATAAAATAAATTCTTAACAATAAAAAGATCAATCAGTCTGAAGTAATGTGGTTTTTGTTTTTAAAAGCATTAATTAAATTGAACTATCTTTTGTTATCCTAATGTAATAATAATAATTTTCCTAATATAAATTTTTAAAACGTTTTTGTAAATATTAATTAAAAAAGAGAAACTTGAAATTAATAACAAATTTTTTGAATTTAAAAAATTCTGCCTTTTAAAACCAGTATTACAAAATGAAAAGATTTTTTTATGAAAATTGTTTTCTTGATAATTATTGTTATTATACATACGTCAAGATTTTAGTAATATTTAATAACTTATTTAGCAATAAATTACATGATTGTAATGTTTTTTATTTTAATATTTCATTAAAGTATTAGTTATCTTAAAAGTAGTGTATTAAGAACTTTAAGACACGTTCCATTGTTATATTTATAAGGCATGTATAGAAATTTGTAGTAAGCTACGACTATAATGCAAACATTCGTGAAATCACATTAAATAAAATTTTTCATTTTGTTTTGTATAAGCTATAAGAGTTTCAAATAAATTTTTTTGTTAATTTTAATCATATTCAAAATTTTTAACACTACACTATAATTATTTTTTTTTAATATTGGTTATTTAAATGAAATTTTGGTGTAAAAAATCATAAGAGAGCTTTTGATAAAATCCAGGAGGTTAAATTAAAATCATAACTTATTTTTTGAAGTTATTATTTCTGGTTGGTTTCTCATTTTACGTTCTTTTTTATAAATAAAAGTACCGACAGAGAAATCGAACGCTAATTCAGTATTGAGTGAGACATGAATTCCCATGTCGAGAGGTAAACATTCCGTTTACGCGCTAACACTGTCCTTTCTCATATTTAACTTTGAATTGAAGCATCCAAAACAAAACGCATTTCCTTATATTTTAGATAGTACCATGTATTATTTGGTAATCAAGGACATTGAAAAGTGATGGAAGGTAAATAATCAATGAAACCACGTGAATGAACTTAGTTGAATAAAATTCACGTTTTTCTTAATAAAAATGTTTGTCAAAAATGTGTGTGTGATGGCCCATTTTAATTTTCTATTCCTATTTCTTCTATTGTTGACTTCCAAATTCTTTTGGATTAACTATAGTTAATCCAAAAGATTTTGGAAGTCAACAAATGTTAATATGTCATTTTATTTTACTTCTGAATTCATGTTTTTTCTTCTTTCTGTTTATAGGAAGCTTTACTTCTAATTATTTTTTTAAATCATTTTATATAGTTTACTCTCAAGTATGATGACTAACTTTCAATAAAAAAATAAAAGCTATAAAATTATGAGATTTAGTTCTATTTTCTCCATAAAGATGAATAAATCAAGTTTTGAAGCAACAAGTATCAGATTATATTTAATGAAAATTTATATTTTACAGTTCATTTATTAATACTATGTTTATCCCCAAAGTTTAAGAAGGATTTTTTTTAAATCATTTAATTACTATCCCTTTAAATCTTTTCACATTCTTTGTAATATCAGCTTACAACCTTTTCAGAAATTTTCAAAGGGTTCTAACCCTACTTCGATGCATGTTGCCAAGGCTTCACCCAATTATTGAGGTCGTTGTTTCTACTGCCTCCAACATGCACCCTGCTGAATTAATTTCAGGGTTCTTTTGACCCTTGAGAACGAAAGAAAATCGGCTGGTGACACTCCGAGGCTGCACTTAATACTAGAGAGTAAGTGGTCAGTTTTTGTTGGACGAGGGTGCATTAGATACTTCTGAGAGAAAGCATGACCCTACCAGAAGGCAACTGATACCAATGTAATTTTCAAGCTCAGACACCCTAGCAATTTCTTTGCCCCATCCACTAACATTACCAACACAAAATATCATTCCGGAAACTTCTGGGACAAACTACCACTCGGGAAACAGAAATTCTGCATTTGATAAAATTTTACCTTAAAGTTGCTTCCTTTAAATTCAATTTTGTATATTGAATGTATATTCAGCTTCTTTATATAAATAAATTTGTATACATCCATATTTTTGTGTAAAATATTGTAAGGTTTGATATTTTTAATATAAAAGCTTGTTTTTACATATTTTTCATAATTTTAACAAAATATTGACATTTTTTATATAAAAATTTTAAAACAATTTAATTCACTTTTACTACAGGTATGCTGAAATCCTATATATCTAAGAAAATTCAGAACAATTTTTACGCATCTAGGCAAGGAAATAAAATATGTATCAATTTTTATGTTGATTCAATTACACTGTGCAATATATAGTTCTATTTTTGTAAAGAGATGATAATTTTTGTTATAAATACTTGGTAATTCCTTTAAAGGAAATCTTTTAACAGTAAGAATTGATTTATTTTCTTTTAATACTATAATTAAAATTTTCTTTTTTTGAAATATAATAATTTTCTTACAGTTGAAAGGCCCAGTTACAAATAGTTCTTCCATTCTTATAAATTATTTATAAATTTAAAGGTTTCTGAAAATGACTTGTCTTTTCAATAATTTTTAAATTTCCTTTAATTTTTTATAATTTTACTCATTTATATCCTTAGCATTTTGTTTCTTATGAAAAATTCAATGTATTCTTTTAGGATTTGTGCAATTACAATACTTGATAATAACAAATTTTGGTTTTAAATAAATAAACATTCTTCTGAATGGATTGTTGAAGTTTTTAAAATTTAAACTCACACACACATATACATATATATGTGTATGTGTGTAAATTTATTGTAAATATTTAAGTATATTTCTCATTCTTTTGCTTCTTTTTTTAATGAGATCATTCCATTAAAACTAAACAAAAATATTTAGTAAAAAAAAAATTAAAGTGTCTCCAGTGATCTTCAATTACCCATGTCTCATTTTTATTGCAAAACATAGTTTTCATTATGTCCAATTTTACCTGGTATTAAGGGGAATATTATTCTGAAAAATAATTCTGCTGGCTAATGTCATCCTAAATTAATTTTTAAGCTTTGGCTTCTCTACGAAATTATTTAACATATCACCTTTTACATTAGTTGGCTTTTTTAATAACAGATTGCATATTTGGAAAGCATTATGACAACAATAATATTTTTAATAATAATATTTTTAACAATAACTCGTTTTTGTTTCTAACATTCATTTTAGCTATTTTATGTTTTCTGTTTGTTGCTCATATTTTGGATGTTAGTTTACATCAATGGAAATATTTTTAATTAGTAGAAAATAACTTAAACTTTCTGTAAATAGTAAAACGATTTAAGAAAATCGTTTTACTATGTTTGGCTCCTATTTAAGACCGAACTTACAAAAACTGATAATATTACTCAACATGTGCAAGATTTAATCATAGAGTGATAAATAAAATTGAAAAATAGTTAGTTAAAGCGATTAAATATTTTTTTCTCTAAACAAAACAGAGATCTAAATTTAAGAAAAATAATAAGCTGTTCTGTAATGCTTAAATGTTAAATCAATGTCTTAAAATTTTACTTTCTAAAAAGAGCATTTTACTAAAAAAAAGTAGAATTAACTCTGTTGTTATAATATTTTGTACAGTAAAAATTTTAAAAAATATTTGTAAATGGTAGTTTTGATAAAACTCTTTTCCAGTCAGTCAAATTTTAAGCAATAAAATACTTTTTCTCATCTTGATTATATAATTAAAAATCTGCACAGACCTGTTGAAAAATTTTACTTATTTTTAAAAAAAATTATGTAACAAAAGGCCTCAGAGTTAAAAAAAAATAAAATAACCAATTTAATACATTTGCTTATAAAATCTTGATGAATCAGATGAAATATTTGACTGAGTATATTGTTTATTTCATAAATATATTTTATACTTATAAATTTTATTGACATATCTATTTATAAAATTATTAAATTTTATATGAACAATTGTAAAATAATTACAACTTATCATTATAAATTCAAAACACGTAGTCATTAATATAAAATAATTAGAATAATATAAAGCATAAAAATTAAAATTTTACATTCATATGTTTAAAAAATTTTTAAAATATAAGCTACAAAGATATATTAAAGTGTTACATTTATTTGTTTGAAGAAGTAATATTGCAGTGTAGTAGAAGTAGTATTTATTTATTTAAGTAAAGCAGTTTTGTCTGACAGTCATGATTTTTACTGATTTTTCTATGGCCAATATTTATCAATGTTCCATCATTAGTGTTTCTAAGATGTACAAAAATATATTTTAATTAAAAACTAAAATTAATTTTTTAAAATTTAATTGTTTACCGTTGAAGATCAAACAACTAAGATTTCTTTAACTTTACTATTGTGGTTTACAATTTAAAAGTATCTCTTTTCAGTACCAAAAGTATTTTTGACCGTTTCATCACTCGCGTTTGGCAGTGCTCTCCAACATATACATCAACGGGAGCTTATTTTAAATTATCACGAAGTAGACTGTGAGAGAATGCTCCGAAGTTACCCATTCATCGGCCTTTTCACTCACGATCCAAAATTCAACCCAAAAAACCATGTAGTACTCTTTAAACCTCATGAGTGTCCTGACGGAAAAAGAAGAACCGATATGTTTTTCCCTTTTCACGAATTCACTTCAAGCAATTTGACGCGCTCTGAGTGCTTAGGCTTCTGGGCAGCCTATTTTGAGTCCGGTCACCTCGTGGACTCCTCTTGCATCAGCACTCATCCCAACTGGATGCAAGAGATGAAGGATGATTTGTCAGAAAAATCCCTCAACTTCATCATGTTACCAGGAACCCACGACTCCGGTTGTTACGCTCGATACGATCCATTGAAGAATACGATTTATGAAAAATATGTCTACACTCAAGATGAAAACGTTTTCAACCAGTTATTGTACGGCATCAGAATGCTCGACTTGAGAATATGGCATGAAAACAGCATACTGTGGAAGAACAAAATCTCGATAACTCATGACGTCCACCACAGAGGTTTGCCAGAGCTAGAAGATGTGCTCCTGCAAGTGAAACAGTTCGTTTCAGCGACAAACGAAATCGTGATCCTCGATTTCCACCGAAGGTTGACCGGCGTATTCATGATCGGTCCCACGGAAGAATGGCAGGATCGAGAAGTGATAGAGCTACTCAAGAGAATCTTTGGTAGTCTCCTCATTGATGCAAAATACCAATATAAACCCTTAAAGACTTTGTGGCAGATGAACAAGAGAGTGCTAATAACATTTGCATATAGCGATCAGAAAATACCTGACAGCCTCGTGACTCACCAAGTTCTCCATTGGTGGAGTGATGTACAAGATACGGAGAAACTGCACAAATATCTCATGGATTATGCTTGTATTAACAGGTATGGCCTATCTGCTGCAGTTGCAGTTCTGACACCCGATAAATGGATGCCACTCATCGATGTCCATTACAGCAGAAGGGATTCAGCTGAAGAGGCTAACAGGGCCTTGAGCAAGTGGTTCAGGAATGAATTGTCTTGCTCTAACATTGTTCTAACGGATTATTTCTTAGGTAATGATGTGATAAGAATAGCTATAGAAGAAAATGCGAAACCATATCGCTGTTAATTGAAATGTGTAGTGTCAGTTTGTTGCTTTGAAATAAATCATGTATAAAAGTTACTAGAAAGTTATCATTTAAGTTTCTCGCTTACATATAATAACTAGTCAAAAACAGAATTTTTATTTAATTTGCAATATTATATACATACTCAATAGCTTAAGAAACATTGTTTTCTTAAAATTTATGCAAGTAAAAATATTCATATTACACATTAGGTGTTATTTTTTGACATCTTGTGACATCCATCTTCCTATACATGACAGAGATTTGGTTCTTATGGTTACCATAATAAATTAAATTTGAGTTACATTGAGTTTTAATGAGTTTCGCTTATGAATTATATCTTATTCAAATGCTATTACACCTTATAACTTTCCATGAAATTTCTTATAACGCTCTATCATCCCTTTTTTTTTTGCAAAATTTCCAGCTATACTGCAGAGTAATTATACTACTCAAGATATTTTCCGTAGCTTACTATTGCTAAATTATAATAAGATATATATTTTCGCTAATGCATGTTTGAATGCTTCAGAATGATTACTATCAAATTTTCGTTAGATTGTAAATTCAAAACAAAAAACGATAGTTATGTTCCATTTGAATTGTAGAAGGAAATATAAAATAAATTCAAAATTGCTTTAAATAATGTTATTAGTAATTTCTATAAATAACTTTTCATGCATCAGAAGAACATATTTCTAATTAAAGTAAATAATATTACGAAAAATAAAATGACAATGAAATTGAAATTTCAAGTTTCTTAGACATTTTATTCTTAGAAAGAGTTATATAACTAGACAGCATCAGAATTTGTATCAGCAGTGCTTCTACCTTTTGATCTTAAAAGAAATTCAAATTCAAAATGAGTTTGATTACTTAGATGATACTGACTGTAAGGTCTTAAGAAGCAAAAACTATTTCTGTTCAAATATTGCAGAGCTTTTATAATTTAAATGTATCCTCAATAAATAATTCAGAGTTAGAAGGGTGTTTCATTTAATTAATACATATAATCTTCATAAATTTGATTTAAGAATATACTAACAGTTGTCACAGGAATTTACTCTAAGTATTTTACAACATAAGCTTTTTAATTAGAGTAAAAATAGTCTGATAATAACATTTCCTTTTTAACATTTCATTTTTGTTCTTTGACATCACACTTTTTGTTATTAGAAATTCACTTAACCACCTAAGTTGATATTTACACCTATGAAAATAAATTCTAACTACGTATTTTGTAGATAACGAATTAGTCAACTAATATAAGTTAAACAATTTTAGAGCAATATACAATGTGTAAAAAATTATTTTTTCAGACATATATATATATATTATATATATATATATATATATATATATATATACATACATATTATGTATGTATATATATACATATTATGTATGTATATAAAAACCAAATTTTTCAATTAGATTAAATAAGTATATTTAAATATAGAAATCATTCTTCTCTGCATTTTACTTAAATAATTAATTTACTGGTATATTTAGATAAAAGAAAAGTAAGATACTGAATTTCAATTTATTTGATTTCTCTAAAAATGCCATATTTAATATTAATAAACAATATAACCTGTCACATATTTTTTGTATTTGTCAAAATAGTTTCTATCTTTTTAAGCTCACAGAAACTTACGATATACATATTTTGGTAAAAGTAATAAACGTGCTAAAATTAATCATAAAAAATTTTAAATATAAATCATCTTTCCCGATATAAACTAACCATAAAGTGAATGTTTTGTCTTCTCTTTTTCATTTTGCTTTTTATTCTGTTCTATTTTCAATGTGTATTTCGGAATATATATCGCTTAAAATTTGAAAATTCAAATATTAAATAATTATAAAAACAGTTAATTTTTATTATTTTGAAAATTTTTACAAATGAAAATATTATAATTAATACATACTTCTTTATTACTGGTAAACAACATAAATGCATTTTTTTCTCATGGACGACGTCGCTCCGACATTCGATAAGTGAAATTCTCTTTCTTTTTGAAGTCAGGCGGAGAATTCGTCGACGCAGTCTCAACACGATTTCATGAAGATGAAACGTTATCTGAAGTCATGGTTTTTTAAAACCAATTAAACATATTTTTAAATATATTCAAATTATAAGCATTTATTCTCTTCAAAAAAAAAAAAAAACTAGTCAAATTAACCAATATATTTTTAAGTGCAAATTGATGTTTTTATTAAGTATATAACTTTAAATAAATTTGTAAAGTTTTTAAGAATTCTAATAAATAATAGCGTAGTCATCATCTCAACAAAAACAAAGAAAACAATCCCTTTATGGTTAATAATTTGTGAAGTAACAGATACAATTGTATAAATTTTTGAAGTAACAGCATTTATATATTAATTTTAAATCATTAGGATATTTTTCATTTAATATCATGCGCAGATTGAAAGGAAATTTATTAGCTTTTATTCCCAAAAGTTATGGGTATTATTCAAATTATTTTAGTGGGATGTGTTAAAAGTTTCTCAATATTTGACATTGTGTAATTTATGCTAAGCAAATATTTGGTATCTTATAGTCAATAATTTATAATATACAATGATAAAATGTTATTAACGTTTGCAAAAAATACATCTTATTTAAAACAACATTATTATTATTTGAAAATTTTATTTTTCCGTAATCATTTATTCTTTTTTATGTCAATTCAGTAAACGTAAAAATTTTAAGTTTGGAATGTAAAAAAAATTCAACAATATTGTTGATTATCTAAGTTTTAATTTATTTGTAAATATAAAGTTTTAATTTTTCAATGAATATATCGGGGCAAGGTATTTTTAACCGGTTTTTTTAATTTTAATCAAAATTTCAATTGCTATTATTAAAATTATGCTAATTATATTTTAAATATACATAAAATATCATGAATTAATTTGTTTTCTATACAATATTATATAAAACATAAAACTATATAAGAAATTAATTATTTATATATATATATATATATATATATATATATATATATATATATACAGAGAGAGTAGAAGAAGTAAAGTTCTTTATACTAACCAAAATAGGCCAAAAAATATTTCATTTAAATGTAAGAAAAGCACAAGAAACGAATTTTTCGACTATAGTATTTGCATTGACGTGAAAATGGGAAAAAATTTAGTTAGTCTGAAATGAAAAGCCTGGGTTCTTTAAAAAAATGTGGTCTACATAAAAAGCAAAGAAATGGTAGAAAGCAAAAAGGGACTTTATTTTGCTTCTTATTTTATTAACTTCACTTCACTTCAAAGAACACTCATAGATAAAATCTAGTTTTTATTCTTATAGTAGAGCTCAATTCTTTTATCGTTTTTGCAATCACAGAAATGAAATTAATGACGTTGTACTGATCAGTTTTATTGATGTTCCGTTAAATATGTCAATTATATCAAAAATTAATAAAATTTTCTTAAACATAATCACTGAAGGTTATAAGACAATCGAGTTTTGTTTTTTATATTATCATATCGTTTTGCGTTAGGAACTATATATGTTACATTTGATCGTATAAGTTATATTTTACTTGTATAAAGAAACCTTTGCTTGTATTTACATCAGTTTGAAAATGTAAACAACAATTTTGTTAATGTATTCAAAAATGGAATTTCAGTGTTAACTGTCTTATTCTTTTAAATAAAATTAACATACACAATTGAAACATTTTAAATTATTTTAAAACATAATTTTTATTAAACTTTCTAAGCGATCTTAAAATTTATTAAATTATAACTCTTATTTTAAATTAAAGAACATTTTGAAGTATAAAATAGGAATCATGCCAAACATGTTTTCCTTTGTTTTTATCATTCAACATTGTTCAATCACATCAATGCTAACCAACAAAAATTCATTCAATGATAAAAAGCAACATAATTATAATACAAACAAGTAATTATAATACAAACTATTATATTCTTACATAATTACTATTAAAGTTAATAGAAAAATGTATGAAAAAGTAACAGATTGTCTTCGTTGTCACTAGTTTTCATTTTCTTGCATATTTATCATCATACTGAAAAACAATGAAATTAGTTTCTAGTCTTTGTATGCTGCATACATTTCAATTCAATTCATTACAAGTTTATACAGATTCAAACAATAATGTTCACAGCTTTTGTATTTCCTAAAATTAATTTCAATATTTCCTTTATAAATCTGCCAAAAACATATTCCATCTATTTGTAAATATAAGTCTACATAGAGTGTCTGTAATGCTAAACTTGAATCGATATAGTTTATTTGCAATACAATTTAAAATAACTGATTAATAAATTATCATTTTAATTGTTTTTCTATTTACTTTTCTTAAGAAATGTAATTAAAATAAAATAATAAATAATATCATTTAAATATTTAAAAATTAATACATGTGTAATAAAATCTATATCACAGAAAATGAATTAATTATATTTTAATAAAATGACATTTCACTAGTTAATTTATTTTAAATTTGTAATCATTACTTTAATTTAAAAAAGTAAGAACATGTTTCTTTAGTAAGTAATCAAACGTAAATTTGAAAATAAATGACAAGTAAGGATTATTAAAATCTGTAATATTTTTTATATAGGTATAAAGGAAAATTTCGCTATCAAAATTTTAAACACTTAAGGCAGAATTTGCATTTTATCATGATGTAATAGTAATAACACAGTTTTTTATTTAGAGGGCCATAGTTTTGATTTCAGCCATTGTTAAACAATGGTAGTGTTGAGCATTTTCTGGTTTTCTGTAATGTAAATCTTGAAATAAAGTTTCCCTGACATCATTGTGCAAAATTTTTTCAAATCGTTCCTATTGTAGCTTTCACATATCCTATACAATATATGTTATTTTTATTATATTTTTAATGTTTTCCTATTTAAACTTCTCAGTTTAATATTGTTATTTTATATTTTTAGACAAAATAAACAAAAGTGGAGATGACTATTTGATGTACAGCATACTTTCTTTATTTAGTATTTACATTTGCTAAGTTTAAATTCACAAAAATTTAAGGCATAGTTAAATTTTAACTGAATTTGTTACAATATTAAATACAGTAATTCGGAAATTTGCTTAGAAATTACAATTGTATAACTTGTGATTTTATGCACTAAATACTAATACAAACTGACACATTTAAATTTCTTTATACAATGCTTTTATATGAAATTTTACGATGATTCTGTAATATATTAGATAATTTATGAAAATAATAAATAGTTGTATAACTTTTTTCGTCATTTAAGAAGTTATTTTCAAAATTAAATTATTATTCCTTTATAAAATATATCTTATACAAAGAGCTTTTAAAATAAATAATAATTTATATATTTCATGGAATTTAATATGTATTTATAAAAATTAAAGTTAAAATGAATTCACAAGAAAATTTTACTGTAAAAACACATAAATTATAAATTGAAATAAAAGAATATAAAATACAATTTTTAATAAAATCAAAATATCTTAGTCTTATGGAAATATCTTAAACATTATTTATAATAGTCTTGATTTCATAGACTCTTAAAAAATAATTATTTAGAATTATTAATATTAGTAATATTAAAGTAAAACGCACTTTTCACTAAGCGACTTTGAAGAAAGCTGATAGTTTAAATTTTCTCGTGTTTACAAAATATATATATTTCAGAGAAAAAATTTATCCAAATGTTCTTTGAACTCTTGAATGTTTATGGAATCATCTTGGAATGAAAAAGGTACTTTACTTTCATATGAAAAATTTTGAAGAAAATAATAAATTATTTAAATTTAATGAACTCAAAAAAGAAATTAGCTGAGAATATCTAATATGGAGAAAATCCTTAATGTAAATTGAAAATTAAAACTTTATTTTATGAAATTGCAATCTACTTGGACAAAAGAAATTTAAAATTACTTTAATAAATAATCAATCTATAATAAATAATTAAATACTTACAATCTCTAGCAGGTTTTGAAAACTCTTTAACCTAAAATAAAGATGGAAATGTATATTTCATAAACACATTTTGTTACGATAACATATTATTGTAAAATATTTAGAAAACAAAACTTTATATTCAAAAGATATAATAGCCATTGACCAAAGTTTATAACCATTATTTGTGAGTGTCTTACTTAAACCTTTTATTCTTTGAGAGAAATTATAGAAACTTACTTCTGCTTTTTTGTGCGACCTTTCTGGTTTTTGAAGTTTTTCTTGAAGACGATTTCCAAGGTTTTTTACTTCTGGTATGCGATCCAAATTGAAACTTGTCAAAATGAGAGTAAAGGCTTCCAATGTTTTTTGCTTGAATCTTTCAATAAGTTCGATCGGAAGATCTCCAGGATCCACTTCAAGTTTCTTAAATTGATCTTTTAGGTCAACAAGCTATAATTAGATACATTTACTGTACGTTTATAGCATCCACTATAACATTTTATTAATCAAATTATTTTATAGACATATTCACTACTCGTATTAGTGTTTTTCCATCTCATAAATATAAATTCATATTAAAGCATTAATTATTTTTAAATATTGATTTTGATCTTTTCATTTAATTTCATTTGTTACATGGCTGTACTACAAACTATATCTACAAAAAACACCTTTCTTTGCAACAGTTGGTGACTTTCTATTAATTTTGTACTTGTAAAATCCTCTCTCTCTCTCTCTCTCTCTCTCTCTATATATATATATATATATATATATATATATATATAATAAAACGTTATGATTTTTAAAGTATAAAAATAATAGAAAGTCAAAAAGTAAAATTTAAAGCACAGAAAACATACTCATTTTTTATTGCAAAAAACTTGGTTACTTTATCTAATATAACAAACATATATATTAATTTAAATAATTAAAGTAAAATTTTATAAACTGCATTGATTTTCATAAAAACATATATTTTGAAAATTAAATTAAGAATATAATTTGTTATCTGTATTATTAAAAGGGAATTTATGTATATATATATATATATATATATATATATATATATATATATATATATATATATATATATATATATATATATATATATATATATATATATATATATATGTATATATATATATATATATATATATATATATATATATATATATATATATATATATATATATATATATATATATATATATATATATATATATATATATATATATATATATATATATATATATATATATATATATATATATATATATATATATATATATATATATATATATATATATATATATATATATATATATATATATATATATATATATATATATATATATATATATATATATATATATATATATATATATATATATATATATATATATATATATATATATATATATATATAAAATGGCAACTTTAATTTATTCTCACTTTTTACTCGGGGGCTTCTTTATGCTGAGGATAAGTTCTCTGCTCTATTTAGTACAACATTACTCAAAGTAATTGGCGAAATACTTGTCTTTTTTATATATTGTTTGTTTTTCCAGTTTCTTCATACATTTTTATTCGAACAATTATTATTCGTTTAAAATAAATTCATACGGACAATTTATTCCTTAATTGATATCTAAAATTAGTAATTCGAATTACATTTACTTTTAGAAAGTTGAAATAATAATTTTAATTTGAATAAACTATATAAAATAATTTCATTTTTAATCTGATAATTTACCAAAAATATTTGATGTTACGAATTTACAATCCGTGTAACGCTTGATGCTTTGGAGATGTTTTACGCCAAGGAGTGGTTAATACGATGACCGCTGCACCGAAGATATAAAAAGATAAAGTTACCAGGATTATCAAAAAATTTAAATTTATCACTAGATGTATCGCCAAATAATTCTCTAAACCAATGGTTACGCGATTCTACACCGAACCAATTTGATTTGTAAAAGGAAAAAAAAAACTAAATTCCTTGATTTCATAACATTTAAGCAATAATAGGTATGATAAATATGAAATAGACTGATTTTACGAAATTACTACGTTTACTTTTGAAATTAATTCTGTAGAAATTCAGTAATCTGTTATGAAATAAAAATAAAATATATATTTTTAAGAACTTTTAATTTTTTAGTAGCTGTGCAAAGAAATTTTTATTTCATTAGATCCCAGAAACTTTTAAAATTTAAAACGTTGTATATTTTATTAAATAGCTGAACGGAATGAATATCGAAAAATCTAAATCATCCTTCCTTATTTAAACTAAAGAGTGGATATTTTGCTTTTCCTTCTGTTTTATTGTCAGCGTATAAAAGTTTTGAAAAATTAACGCTAAAAAATTTAAAATTAATTATTTAGAATAACTGGCATTTTTCATGATTTTAAGACCCTAACATGAGGTAAAAATCATAATTAAAAATACTTCTTTTTTTCTATATTAAAAGTTATGAATCGACTTTTTTTTATCCTTGAGGACATTCAGGCATTCGATAGTGATCTTCGTCCTGTTTGCTGCCGCGGGAAGAATGTTATTTGAAGGTAGGTAGCAAATTCGTCGACAAGTCGGATTTACGACGCTTTCTCAATACGATGTGACATACTTGAAATTTTATATGACGTCATGAATATTTTAAGTTAATGAGAATTGTAATAAAAAGGAGTATATATATATATATATATATATATATATATATATATATATATATATATATATATATATATATATATATATATATATATATATATATATATATATATATATATATATATATATAATCACGATTTTAACAAGACTGAAAATAATAACCACATTATGGTTAGTAAAGCGCTTTTAATGCAAAGAAAATAATAACGAATGGATTTTTTATAGTATTTCTATTTTTTCTTACAACAAAAAGGAATCCCTTCTACTTAAAATGACTCCTTCCTTATTTTCATGTTTTTCTCAAAAATTCAAAGAAACTGGGGTTGTTGCAACGATTAGGCATTCATACGTATATCTACTTCCCCCCTTCCGTTGATATAAGCTCTAACTGAATAATTTAATAATTTCATTTTACTCATTTCGTGCAATTGATCTATTATTTTAAAATTGGATGAGGCACATAAGCTTTATTTTATTATACTTTTATAAAATATTTATATATCCTTTAAAAAATTTAAAAAGGAAATAAATTTAAATTTTATTATTTTTTAAAATGAAAAATGGAATTTAAATAAGCAAGATGTATTAATTATTTTAAAAGTTGTACTAATTTTAAATTAAGATGTATTAATTATTTTAAAAGTTGTACTAATTTTAAATTAAGATGTATTAATATTTTTAATAGGTATTGTGATTTGGAAATATTACTGGAAATGAATTTTTATTTTATTATAGTTGTTTCTATATTTATTATAAATCTTATTACTAAAAAGAAAATTCCTCTTTTGAAAAACATTTAATGACATTATGATAGTTTAGAAATGAATGTCACCAATTCTCACATTTTAAAGATAAGTAGTTCTGTACCTAATCATGAGTTCTGTACCTAATCATCTGAACCCTCATTTTAAGGACATTATTTCTGAATCTAAACAATAAAATTTTTAGATTTAATATTTTGTCTTTAATATTTTAAAATTTATGGAACAGGGTATGTGGCCAGATGCTTACAATGATTTGATCGAATATTACGACTAGTTATTTGACAATGTTTTGATTTTTTATGAAGTTTGATAGCTAAAGAAACTGCCAAAGTAATTGAATGAATAATATACAAATACCGGCTGTAGAATAGTACAGAAAAAACTATTCTAATCATAGAATATTTTTATAAAAGCAGATTTACTAATCTGGTTTTGTCAAGACATTTTATGGGGGCAATACTAAGATTATAGCATTATAGCAATTAAATAAATTTAAAAAATTGAATATAATAATATCATATGAATAAAACCTAATGTCAAGTATATTATAGATTCCATAATTGATACCTTATTTACAACGTCTTTGTCAATATTATTTCCAGATTTCAAATCTTTTTTAACATGTTCTAATAGCTCAGTTAAATCTTCCAATAAATTCCTGCCTTTTCTTATTTTCTCCTTCCTAGAGTAATGAAAGCAATTAAGAAATAAAAATAAGAAAATGAACTGTAATAATTATAAAGATTATTTTTCACATATTGGTTGTGCACTAGATTACAAAATTCAATTTTGATAACCGCCAGCTGAAATTTGAATAATATTCATTAATTCCATGTAAGTAGATAGGCTTTTAAAATAAAACCCAAGTCATGGTTTCGTGAGTAAAACTCGTATGTAGTTTTCAGGAGGAAATTTTGATTAGAAAAAATTACAATATTCATATTTTTTTAAAAAAAACTATTGTACTCAAAACATATTTCTTGGTTTTGCTTAAAGTCCCGTTTCACACCATTATGTGATGTCTACTTAGGTAAAGTAAACCAAATTGTTGTGAAAGAAACTTAAAAACATTTAATTAGTTATTATAATATGAAATATATTGTAGTTAAAACTACTTTTAACCTTCTTAAAATGAATTTTGATCAGTCTTGTGTAAAGAAAACTGTAAACACTGCAGTATCTCAGTTGTACTGGGTACAAACATCAGTTTAAAAAAAAATTAATTATAGTACTGTCGTTTCTTAAAAATTATATTTTGGAAATCCAGAAAGAAGGATTTGAACGTTACAAATTTTTTTCTACTCTTAATGATTGTGTGATTAAAAATAAAATTATATAATATTAAGCAATAGAAAAGAACCATCTGCCTTCTTTCTTGAAATTATTATTTTTCCTAATTAATGTGTCATAAGCAACATTACTGAAAAAAATAGCATGAATTATATTATTTAAATTAATTAAAATTGCTGTGATTTAATTGCAGTATAAGAAAATTAATAGATTATGTATCAATTCAACCAAAGATTAAAATTTCATATCATTTCGTTAAGAGAGAGAGACTTTCTCACATCAACTCTGATAAAAATAATGGAAAAACAAATAATAATAAAGAGTTTTATTCCTAAGAACGAAGGGGCAAAAAAGTATCGTATATTTAATCTCAATTCCTTGAATGTTTTTAGGAGTTTTAGCTTATGTGTATGTCACCTTTAACTCGAATATAGTTTATCAGTACTATAATGCTTTCGAAACAATTCCATTTAAAGACTGCCTTTTTTAACTTTGCTAGAAATTACTGAAACTGAGTTAAATTTCAAATATCGCTTTACATAAAATGTAAGTAAATGTATAGTTGTAGTTTTGAACTCCAGAACATATTAGTTAACTAACATTGTGTATAATCGATATGCACTTTCCGCCGAAAATCTGCGTACAGAGAAAATTTTTTTTCACACCAAAATATCCAATAATTTCATGTGTTAAAAAACCTATAGATCTTCAACTTATCCATTAAACTTATATATTTCAATTAGCAAAACAAATAAGCCAACTTGTACCAAAATTTATAAATACTTGCCGAAAGACATTTAAAAGCCTCGCCAAAATTCAGCTTGCACTTTAAAAAAATAGCCTCTTACGATCATTTGTTGTGCATTTATTTTTTTCCAAAGCATGATTTCGAAGCAAGTTTGAACACTTCTCAAGTCTTATATTTGATTTTTGCTTTAGAACTTTTTCTAGAAAACATGGCAGGTAAAAGAAGAGAGCGATAAGGGTTGATAAAGGAAAAATTATAGTAAAACTTTCAAAATCTGGGAAATCACTTAGAGGAATCACTGAGATAGTTAATAGATTACATTCCTCTATCCATAAAATTATTAACAACTTAAAATCAACAGGTATTTTTAACATCAAAACCGAGAAAAGACTGACCAACTGCACTGACGCTTCGAGAGACCTGCTTTGAAATTCTGTCTGTAAAAAAGTTCCTCGACTGACAACATCAAAAATAGAGAAAAATGTTGCTTAGGAATTCCAGAAAAATATTAGTTTAATTGCAATTTGAAGAGTATTGAAGAAGTACGATTTTCATGCTAGAGTTGAAAGGGAAAAAATCATACATTTCCACAGTGAACAGAGCAAAAACATTTCGATGCGACTCAGAATTTCTGAAACAAAGTAGTTTTTCAAGATGAAAGTAAATTTTGCCTTTTTTGGAATAAATGGAAGGAAATATATCTAGAGGAAACCTGGTATAGAACTCAGGAAAGAAAAACCTTTTTCCGACTGTCAAATATGGAGGGGAAGGCATTATGGTTTGGGGTTTCTGCGAGCAGTGGGGAATGTAAACTGGAGTTTAATGAATTGATAATGAATAAAATTAATTACTTGAACTTATTGTAAAGATACTTGAAACAAATTGCCCGCAAAATTACATTGAATGAAGATTAATTCATCCATCAGGACAATGACCCTTCTCAGTCCAGATTGCATACAACTTCGCAGTCCCCAGACCTGAACCCCATTGAACCCCCATTGTAGGATTTGCTTGAACGAAGAATCAGAAAACATCACGTAACATCCAAAGAAATACTAAAATATTTTATGAAAGAAGAATGGGAAAAAATAACTTCAAAAGAGACATCAAAACTTATTCAATCTATGCCAAATATATTGAAAAACGTTTTAAAAAGAAAAGGCTATTCAACCAAGTATTAAATTTCTGAAAACTAGGATTAATTTCATTATTTCTATAAGTGTATGTACGCTGGCTTTTGGTGTATTTGATTTCTCTTATTTAATTTATGTACACTTTTTATTTTATATTGTTGCTTTCAAATGATTTTCACTGACTACTATAAAAATGTGTTTTATTTGAACTATCTAAAAAAAAATGTCTGTGTATATATATATATATAACAAGGAAAACTTAATCCGCTTATGAATCATTATATTATCAGTAAGCATTGATTGCTTATACGCAGTCTTTTGGCAGTAAATGCACATCGATCAATATGCATGTGGCTGCAATCCTAAAAAATCTGAATCAATCACTTACATTCTTAATAAGCTTTAGAAACTTAATCTGGACTAAAATGTACAGTTGAAATAAAAACCTAAAACGAGCAAAAAAGAAAAAAATATATTTTTACTATATTGCAAAATGTATGCGATTTTCAATACTTTGCTCTAATGATTGAAAAATTTCTAGAGTATAATGCATTTTTTATATTTTTCAAGAAATTAGAATCTAATTGATATTATTTGATATTAGAATTAAAATTTTCTCCGAAGCATAAGAAATATTTTCAGGTAAAGAAAATAATCTGGCCTAGTAATGCACAGCTGAAGTGAAGCAAATTTCATACTTTGAAAGATAAAATTAATAACAATGAGCCTTGTAGGTGATAAAAAATTGTAGATACATCAACTTATAGTTTTCTGTTACAAATTAATATTATTTCATTAGCATTATTATTTTTTGGGGTTAAAACTATTGAGAATATAATATTCTTTTCTGAAAAATGATTGAATTGCAAGTATCAGAAATTTTAATATTGATAAATTAAAAAGAATGCATAAATGTCTATTTAAATATTGTTAAAATGGGTGTTGTATTAAAATTCTGGAATCACTCAGAATAATTCTCCATACAAACTAAATTTAAAGAAACTCTTCAAAAAAAAATTTTTAATATCTGTGAACATCCGGTGACTTCCTAACAGAAAGTAAGCAGAAAGAGATAAAATGGTAAATAATTGTGCTTAATTGTTTCGATTAGCACTAAAGATGACAGGAAAATAATGAATATGTTAATTTATGCGATATTTTACGTTGACGAAAATAAAAATGGAAATGATATTCATAGACTTAAAGATGAAGTTATGTTAAAATAAATTACAAAATGAAGAGTAAATGTAAGTAAAAAAACGTTCCTAAACATGTACTGTACCAACAGATTTCATGATTGTAGCTCGATGAAAAATATTCACATATAGCACCTCTTAAGGTTATTTGGAGGACTACATAGGACTCCTCTTCCACATATATTTAAAAAAGCGTTTATCAAGGTCCAGGGCTTCAAACCCAATATTCCCGTGATCCAAAATTCATTTTAATTGTTGCCAGTGCTAAGCGAATCTTCTGGCTTTGGTAGATGGGTTGATATTTCATTCAAAATCGGCACCAAATTTCAGTAAAAATGGAAGAAGGCAGATTTTAGAAAATAATTGGGATATACTGTAACTCCTATCTCTTATTGAATAGTGCTCTTGTAGTTTAAATGGTTTCTAATAACTCTTGCAAACTTGAGGCAAAACCATGCGGTCAATTTGCGAGAACTCCAGTATGAACAGTTCGTTTTTCAACTACCCTAGTCTTCCATTTTTTCATGATATATTCAACATTTGTGTCTTTAACTATTATAACATACTTTCGAGAAACTTTGCAACTACTGGGATGGTGAAATATAGCACTTTTTCTGAAATCACCAAATACCTTTTGCTTAGATATAATCTCACAGTTTCATACGAACATATAGAAGCTCCTGTATTACGCTTTGAATCTAATATTTAAAGGCCTCGGGCATTATTGCTTATTAATATATACGAATGCATGAATAAATAGATAATTATACAGGTCGATTTTGACACATAGAAACTTAGTGTGATATTCATTACAAAATATTAAACATCAGGTTTTGTTTTCAAATTTCATGAACTTTTGCTTACTTGTATTGCATGATATGTTGAAGTACTGGACATTTAAGAGTGCATTACTTACAATTTTTTTGCTATTTCAATCGGTGGACTGGCATCTACCAATAGTCCTGAAGAGCTCAGCAGAGTTATCACCATGGTTGCACCAGTCTGCGAAACTCTGTCACCTGTCATACCTGGAGGTTTAAAAATTTAATTTAAAGGCATTTCAGTTTATGAAAAAAATATAGTCAGCAAGAATGTTAATATAGGTAACACACACACATTGAGAAGTGAGTATTTTACAAAATTTTCATGAATATGTGAGTTGTATTCTAAATCATGCATACGTAAAATTTAAATATGAAAATAAGCAAATTAATTTACTTTTAAATTTTTTATATGATAAGAAATGTATATAAGCAATTTTTTTAGCTTGAGATTCAGAATTCAATTAAAATAAATAATTCGCTTTTTACTGAGACAACATCCAAGCGATAAATGCTATGGCCGTAGACTCACTAGTCCACAAGTCTCACCTGGAGCATATTTGCTTAGAATCTACTTTAATTTATTAACTTTTATGTGCAAGAAATGACGGTTGGGTCACAGAAAAAATTATCAAAACATTGGCTATTGCTTACCATTAATTATGATTAGTTTTTCTTCAAATACAAAAAACACACAAACAACAATAGGAATTGTCTAAAATTCTAATTCAAATATTTAACAAAACTTCATTTTATTATTACTAAGTCACCACCATTAGATTTGAAGTAATTTTGGGCAAAAGGATTTTTCAGAATAGAGTAATTTAAATAATATCAGTTTTAATTATATCAGTACAAAGGATTTATTAATAGTACTCTTAGAGAGAGGCTATCATTTAATAATACTCTTAGAGAGACTATCATTTAAATTTTGAATGAAATGAATGTGAATAGAAATGGTGAATATTAAAAAATACGTATTTTATTTAAATGCTTTAAAAGATAATTGAACATTCTTTTACAGTACCAAATAAAAATGGAATACGCAGATAAATGTGCCCTGTTAAGAACAAGAATGTTTTTTCGTGTTCTGAATAGAGCAAGAATTAGGAGGTGAAAAAACTTTTTTCAAAGTAGAATGACGGAGTAATGCAATTACTTTAATGAAGAGTTTTTAGTTTTATTAGAAATGCAAAAATCTGACCGTATTTACAACTTGCCATCTAATGGTATTGATTTATTATTTCTAAAAAACGTTTTCTGTTGTTGTTATTTATGACGCTTGGAGAAGCCAAGGACTATACGAAATTAAGTCAGAAGGGTACGTTTTCGCTTAACCAGAGCACCACGAAAGTGAAAGTACGTCTTTTCTCTAAGACTGCTCCGACTGATGGCGCCACCAAAGGATCCACTTCCTTAATGTTGACATTGATCTGGAGGGAGGGAATTTTCCCCAGACCATTACACCGATAGTAACTGCTCAACAACCGAACACAAGACTTCGATTCCACAGATTTAACAAGCATATATATCGCAAGTACTCGATGGGTCTTTAACGAAATTTGGAATCAAACCCAGTCTTTCCGGATGGAAGCCGATGCTCTAACCTATTTATATTCTAGCTCCACCAGGCTACATCGCACCAAAAACATCTTCTGAGCATGCGAAGAAAAAACAGCACTTAATGACAAAAGAAGACTTATGCTCTGCATTAAAGGCAATATTATTGTATACGGATTGATAAATGAAGCAGTCACTTGTGTTCCGCGAGATATTTCAATTTTAGACTTGTAAATGTTGTAACTATATTTACTTAATAAATAAGTATGATTGAGAAACATGATCTACTATGATGAATGCAGGTTAATTTTTGGTGAATATATAACTAAATGACAACTCGTCCCAAAATGATCATGAGTTCTTCAAAATTAGAAAAAATCATTGCATTCTGAACAGAAAATCTAATGTAAAAATATTTAGTTTTTGTTTTAAAATTTATTATACTTTAGTTATTTTATGGTTCAAAGGAATTATTGTGATTTAATTGTTATCTATTATTAAAGAGTTTTATAAGAAATATTGATATTCTAGTTCTTCTAATTTTGAAAATCAATATAATGAGTCATTAACCACACTCTGCGTTTAATTAAAATATTATTATTTTGTTCTATCTTCCAGTATTGCTCTTCGAATTAGTAAGAGAAAGAAATATTAAAATACACGTATTACAGTTATTATTAAACAACTTCAGTAAAGCGACAAATATTTGTAGAATAAATAACTTTTACATACTTTTTAATCAGAAAATAAAAAATTACTTTATAATCATCAAAATGCTAATTTAATTTTCTTAAAATTGATAACTTATTTCGCAAGTAGTATTTTTAATTTTGAGGTATGTATTTAAATCCATTTCTCGTATGCCCATTCCTATGTCTTTTCTAATTTGTATTTTAGTTAAATTCATCAGTGATAGAAAAAATCCAGTTGTTATTTAAAAACACAAACTTCGGAAATTTCTTTGAAATTAAAACACCCCACATTAAGTTTATTTGCATTTACAACTTTTAGTTAAACTTTTAAATTCGCAACACAAATGAGTAGATTAACATGTGATCTACGTTTATGTACCACTGTGTGAAAAAAAATGATTGACTTTATCGATTCATGTAGTATTCTTACATTCAATATGCTGACATTTAATTTTCTTGATTTTTCTTTAAGGCATTAAAATTTCTTTTAATGGTAGAAAGAAACCTCGCGATGGAAGGAAGCAGAATGGCGCTTGATGAGAGATTCAGCCACGATGATCAGTGCATTTAGGAATATTGAGCTGCTTGAATTGATTTACATAGTTGATTAATTGTTGTATAAATAATCGAAATTATCTACAAATATGTTGTGTCTAAATATATTGATTTTTTAAAAAGGAATTGCTAATTTATATATAATAAATCATTATTTATTTAGTGACAAATATGCGTATAAATATAATTATTAAAGTGAAATAATAATATTAATAAATAACAAGAATTTTCTTGCTTGTAAAAAACTGAAATAAACTAAATAAAAAAATCTCATATCATTTTTTTAATTGGTTACATTAATTTTAAAGCAATTATATATATACATATATATATATATATATATATATATATATATATATATATATATATATATATATATATATATATATATATATATATATATATAAACTTAATATATAAACATGTCTCAAGTGAAGGATAGAACATAAAATCCATATTATGTTTTAGTATAAACAGTAAAATTTTTTTACTAATTTAAACTTTGTTGCATAAATTACTACAGAAAATGAATCTAATTTCCAATTACTTATTTAAAAGGAAAACTACATGTTTATGTTTTCCTTCAGTACATTAATTAATTTCTTTCTAAGAAAATGAACAGATAAATTGCATTTAATTGTAGCATAATAAAGTAAACTTCTCCATTTTATTATGATATTTACCAATTAGAACTCTCTTTTTTTGTACTGATATATGACACGAAATATTTGTTCGCTTATAATATCCTCACAATAAATTGCTTTTAAATTGTTTTCAGATTTATTGAATAAAAATGAAATAAATTTAAATGCTTGTAAAAATTAAAATTAAAATAGTACCATTTTTAAACCATTAAGCAGTCGATATGTCTTTATACTTAATAAAATATAAAAATGGATTTCTAAATAGAATAGTAATTGATGCAAAATATATTAATTGGAATATTTATTATATAATTTATTTACGAAAAAGATCTATGGTACGCAATAAAACATTGCTGCAAGAGTTGAAACATTATAAAGATGTTAATTTTAAATTACTTAGTTGTTTTTAAAGAAATTTGTTTAACTTCAATTTAATGTAATGAAAGAAATTTCAAAAAAACTCAAAAATATTTTAGTATACTTCATCTGAAAAATCTTGTTCATCAAAATTGCTGTCCCTTACCAAATACTAGAATTTAATTATCTTTAATTCTAATTATAAGAGTTCTAAAAATGTATTTCTCACAATAACTTATGTATGAAAGTGATGATTTATTAAAATCTTCTGTTCAAAATATTTCTGAACAAATTAACAGAAAGATTCTAAGCTAGTTTATTTAATTAAATGATTGTAATACGTAAAAGCGATGAAAACTTTATGCAAAAGCAGCTAATTCAAACTAAATAGGGAACAAAATGTATAAATGTAGTTTCTTACCATTCTCTATTAATCTTGATGGATGATGAAGCAGAAGTAAACTCAAAAGAATTGTGATTCCAAACATCTGTTAAAAATAAGGCTTTAACAAAACTACATAAATAATTATATATATATATATATATATATATATATATATATATATATATATATATATATATATATATATATATATATATATATATATATATATATATATATATATATATATATATATATATGTATATATATATATATATATATATATATATATATATATATATATATATATATATATATAATTATATACCACTTCGACAGGTAAAGATCACATTACATGTTACATTTATAAAAGAATAATTTACTCTAAATGAGACCGTTCACTATAGGAATTACTTGGTGGGTTTCTAGACTTGTAGGTTCTGAAAAGTATTTACTTTAATAGTTAATGAATTTAAAGTGACTTCAACGGAAATTATGTGTGAAAAATTTATCAGCCTTTACTTTTAACCAAAAATTGTATATAAATATGAAGGATGGAATTTTAGTTAAATGCTTAAAATATTTATTAGAATAATGGGTGCTTTTTCTTACCATTCACTTGTAAACAAATGTTTACAATATAACAACAAGCAAAATAAATTAAAACTATTAATAAAATGTATAGAAATAATCTCATCGTTATATTTTGAAACTGTTATTAGAGCAGTTTTATAAATAAAACTGCATAAGAAATAACATTGATCTTTTGTAATTCTTCGCTATAGGGAAATCAAATCTATAAGACATGTTTAAAAGAATAATATATATTATAATTATTTAAGTAACTCTCAAAAACTTACAAAATGTATGTATTTTCAAAAGTTCTACATTTAACACTCATTCAAATAATTCTGAAATCTGTATTAAGTAAAGACAGCCCTCCTAAGCCCTTCACATGTAAGTCCTTAGAATATATTTAAATCAATCATTTTAATAATTTCTATTATTACATATTATTAATTTTAAGTCATGCCAATTTCCTGATTTCTTTTTATGAAGTTTATCATTCTTTTAACTTAAATTCTTATTATTCGGTTACGAGTGACGTAACTATCCGATGCAGTCTATGAAATCCACCATCACGCATCGATCAAGATCCTTTCTTACGCAAGCAGAGAAAAAACTGTAGCGAGCTATTATTTAATATAAATTAAAAGTTAACAAAGAATATTATAATAAAAAAAACATGATGATTTATAACTAACATATCATTATAAATTCATTTAGTTCGATGAATAAAAGCTAGCTTGGATAATTTCTCAAAAGTGACGTGATTAAAAGTATATTGAACTCGAATGGATGCAAAAAAATATTCAATCATACCGCTAAATGAAATTTTAAATGAAACGGCTCTCTGTGCGATGAGGAGTGTGTTGCAGGATGGTCCTTAAGGTGAGGAAATCCGAGCGTCGTCTGAATCTTTTGATGCAACGAAAAGGTAAACGAGGTATTGATTACACAGGTGCTATGCATGCTAATGCTTCGTGTACATATTTGAATGAGGTGGTTTTTTTACGTCCACGTCTAACACACATTGTTTGTATATCATTTCTATTACAAATGCACTACTTTTTCTTACCTACTCAAAGAGAGACATTTTACAATTAGAGTCAGAAAAATGTGTTCACTCACCAAAAGAGCAGATTATGTATAATTTACATTGTATTATAACTAACTCTAATATTTTTATGAAAACAATATTTGATATCATTTTGACATTTTTAGCAATTCATTTCAAATATCATTCATTTACAGTTATTTTTAAAATTATTAACTTTAATACTTACAATTAAGAATAATTAATAATGAAAATAATTCTTAAAATAAATCCAGGACATCATTTTTGCACTAGATTTCTTTTCTTATATTTCGTTATAACAATTTTACTTTACGTAAAATTTATGTTAAATTAAAATTATGGCATTCCACCTTAAATTAAAAAAGTTCATGGTAATTTTCAGGGTAACTGATTTCAGAAAGTTCAATTTTTGATGCACTTTAATTTTTAAAAAACGTTAAACTTTATGAACTACAAAAATTAATCCAGGTTTTCTCGACATAAGCATATTGACTAGTTTTAATGTTTGAAATTATGAATTGACAATTATTATCAAAATAATTTTCTATTTCTTATTTAAAAGTAAATTTCATTGAAATGTAGAAACATATATATATTAGGGTGAGTATAAAACTGAATTAAGATTCTTAGTATTCTTTTATAAGAGAGAATACTAAGAACATTATAAGTCATATCGATAAACACATTACGTAACAGTAACTCTTGTTGAAATTCTAATATCAGTGTTCATTCAGATTAATATTACAATCAGGCAATACCGTATGGGCAGCGCTGAATGCTTATAGATATTAAATCTCAACTATCTGCGTGGACAATTATCGGGTAGGATGTTCGCGGATTTTCAAGATCTACACCTATGCAATACACCAATATGGCACTTTACCATTGCAAACTTCGCCAGAAAAAAGCAATAAATATGCAGCTTTTTATCACATATCCTTACAATATCTTTCACTCCCATTTGACTCTTGACTTTGCACTTTCAAACAATATATCTTTTCAACTAATTAAAAATTATAATGTAGGGAAGTATAGGTTTTTCCAGCCTCTTAATTAACTTCAAGTTAAAAAATTACTACAATACTGTTCATTAAGCTTCAATGGTGAACTCTTAGTCACCAAACCAAAATATTTGTAAAACTAAAATACCTATACAGGTTAATATTTTTCTCAATTATGTATTATAAATTTTGAATTAATCTTATTAATTTTAGTGAAATACTGGATTACAATTATCTATTAATTTGAAGTTTTAATTCAAGAGTTTTCAAATCTAAGTTATAAATGTCAACAAATTCAATTTAAATTTTAATAAAGTTTAAATATATCAAAAGAAAGTTTGGGTTATATTCATGAAAATATTAAACATTTACATTTATTTCATCGGAATTCTCGCCTGATACATTTAAAAGGCTTCGTAGACAGGAACACTAATTGACGTGATTTAAGAAATTTTTGAGATAGTTTAAGCACTTAATGCAAAATATTTTAAACAACAAAATAACAGATGCAATGGTTGACGTGTTCGGTATTCATTTAACAATATATACATACATATATATATATATATATATATATATATATATATATATATATATATATATATATATATATATATATATATATATATATATAATGTCGGGAAATTGTTATTGCAACAACAAATAAAATATTTTGTGATGACAAGTAGCATCCAAATCACTTGCTATATTGCTGTGCAGTCCATTCATTTAATTCTGTAACTAAAACGAAAGTGTGAAAATCTTTAACTCATCAGATAATTTATCTTTTGTTTAAATCAATTTTTAAGTCTGCATAAGATATAAGAAGTTTAATTGTTGTTATAATCTGCAGTATTCATCATAATGGAAATATTGTGTTTATGGGAGATGATATGATGATAATATTTTCACACGAAGTTTAAGATTTGCAAATTTATATCTTAAATAGGAAATGATAAAGTTATTAAACTGTTTTCTGCCTTTATTATAATAATTTAATGAATTTTGATTTGTGCTTGGAATAAAAATTTTATGTGTAATTCCTAAAAAACTCCATTATTATTTTTAAATTAACTATATATATATAAAGTAATCAAATTGAATTTCAATCATTCAAATTTTTTCAAATTTGAATTTTTAAAAAAAAATCATTGTTTCTAGAAGGTTTGTAAAAAATATCTTAAAAAATTAACCCCAATATTTATTTAAAAAAAGAAAAAACTTTCATAAAATTTTATTTAAATATAAAAACAAAAGATAATAAACATATATATAGTCGAAGAAATAATTATATTATTAAAAATTTACTAACTTAATTATAAATATTTTTTAGTTTGATATAAACCACACACAACTAATTCACATAATTAAATTTTTTTCTATTAAAAATATTTTTTTATAAAATGAAAAATTCTGTCTTTTTATTTTATCGGTAACAGTTGTGATGATAACCAGTTAAATCAGCGTTTTAAAAATAACTGTATACATACTGTACACCTTCTTCGACATAATTACATTTGTTTCAAGAAAGTATTTTCAATTTCACTTTTTTTTCAAGATTCTATCTCAATTATATTCATGTCTTTTATCATTTTTAGCTTAAGATATAAGTTCATTCAACACATTACATTTTTTTATTTAACTATCATTCTTTTTCAGTTTTACGCAGTTGCACATGTTTATTTTAAAAATATTAAATGAAATAATAGAAGTAATTGGCGAAAAAAGGTTATTCAACAAAATATAGTCAATTCTTTCGTTTACTAAGCACAAAATTTAAAGTTAAACTGAGTTTAAAAAGTTATAATGATATAAAAAGCTAAAAGCTATATAGCTATAGAAAAGGCTATAATTTGAATCCTTAACATGGTAGAGAATTTATCAGGTGAATTTTTAGAGCTATTAATTATTCCTTTCCCCTTATATAATAATTTTACAAGCAATTGCAAATAGTGTGTATCCTACATTAGTAAAATTTAATATCTAGGTAAACAAATTCCACATTTTGATTGTTCGTTGATTTTTTTCAAAGAGAAGAATTAAAAAGGACTTCTTTGAAGGAAATAAAACTTACGGAGTGATAATAAAAACGCTATCCCGATATATGGATCCCTAACTAAGATGCCATTCGCAAAAACAGAATGAAATTTTGTTATAAGGTGTTTTGAGGTATGTGCTCAAGGATGATATTGAAAATAACAGTGTCACCCTAACGGTTGCAGAGAGAAAATGTTGGATATATAGAATAACAACACCAAGCTTTTGGTATTGAAATGTGATCTCAATTGTGAAAAGCCCTAAATAGAGTTTGAGCAGCAATTGCAGCATGAAAATCACCTACGGTAGATAGGGTAAACCTGATGACAACCAAAAAATACGGAGAAGTACCATAAAAGAAAGCATTTTATTGTGTTTCACAAATTCTCCACATGACCACCTTTACAAACGATGATACTTTACATGATGTAGATGGAGAATGCCACTTCATGCCACCCCACCTACCGTTCCATGACGGTAGGTATCTCTTGAATCGCAGTTCCGATGGCAGCTTTCAAATCAGATGCAGTTTGCCGACGAAACTGATGCACTTTGGATTTTAGATATCCCCACAGCCCGAAATCCATTGGTGTCAGATCAGGAGATTTCGGTGCCATGGAAATGGGAAATAAAGGAGATGCCTCTATCATTAAAGTGTTGACTGAGGACACGTTTAAAAGAAGACACTACATTCGGAGGAGCACCATCTTGCATCCACACAACTTCAGATCAAAAATTTTGACGTTACAATAAGGAAATCGCTTAACGAGTTAACATTGCCAGAAAGCGAGCACTTATTGCTGTACATTTTGCAGATCAATGGCAGTAACCTATTCAAAAATATAAGGGCTGAGAATGAACGTACTCGTTATGTTACACCATACAGTAACTTTTTCCTCGTGTAATGAATGTGCAAACACATCCTGTGGATTATTCTCTGCCTAGCGGACACTATTTTCCGAATTCACGTTACCAGTTAAAATTTCATGAAGGCCAGCTGCTGCATTCATCGCACCGGATAAGGAACTGATTCGCAAAATCCTTTAGTAATTGATAGTCTTCCATTTCCAGCATCCAGACACGGTGGAATCGACACGAAAACATATTTAGAACAGAGCACAGAAAGAATCTTGCCGGCAGTTGAATTTAACAGATTAAGAATACGTGATACACTGCGTTCACTTGGGGGACGAGCTGTACTTATTGCCTGATAAACTTCTTCAACAGCTTCTCCTGGAGCGCAATGTTTTTAACACCGAAGTCGGTCGCATGTACAACCAGTTTCTTCAAATTTATGAATCGAATCTCGTAAGGTTTTAACAGAGCACGGGCCTCACCATATTCCATGATTTCTGTGGTAAACAGGCATTTTCCCTGGGAATTTATTCCATTCAGGTAAAAAGCCTCAACGATTTCTCCACTTTATTTCCCTGAAACCTGCATCTTATTTGAAATTGCAGAAATGAACATACGTGGCATGCATTTTGAAGAGCTTTTTTCACCTGACGTAACGACGCCAGTCATGACTACTTAGCATTTTTCTGTATGGAGATTTGAAAATTTGAAATGGCAACACCCAGTTTTTTGCTTTCCAATGAAAAAAACTGGGTGTTGGCATTTCAAATTTTCAAACTTTCTCACAGTAACTGTTTGAATGGCACTGTTGTATTCTATATCATTCTAAAGTGGATACCTTAAAATACTTTGTGTTAAATTTCCCCTCAGTTTCTTTGAAGGAGTAGGGGTCCAAATGTCGGGGTTTTTTTTATGATACGCCTACTTTAAAGAAGGTGTTTTATTTTTTCCAAATCACCACTAACCAAAAATACATTAAGACATGAACAAAAGAAATCACCATATTAATATTTAATAAGCTCATATATAAATGACATTCTTGTAATAAGCAAAAGTTCTCTTCGGAATAATATTTCCCAATTTCTCCGACTCATCCAACAAGCCTTTAATCGATATGTGTGTCCTCAGGCTTCTTTTTTGTAGCAGAAGACTATTGTAAACAATTCTAAGTAAACAATAAATATTATTTTGTGAATGGCACGTTTTGCCCTGTAAGTTAGGTCACTAACTTAATAATTTCAATAGAAAACATGGCCCACTCTTAACATGTCTTACAATAACCACTTCAGTTTAAATTAAAATTAGTATGTAAGAACTGCAGTCAAAATTTCTGTAATAGTGAAATGCAAATAAAATACTATATATATATATATATATATATATATATATATATATATATATATATATATATATATATATATATATATATATATAAAATCCTGACTGACTGATATTTCCAACAATTCGAATTTGAATTGAAACCTTAAAAACAACTGTTTTCAATTTAATGACATGCTATGTTTACTCAGAATTTGTAATTAACACCTAATTTAACAAATTCAGTTATTTTCGGTAGCAAAACAGATTTTTTTTCAAACTTCAATAGAAACGATAAAAGCATTATTATGAATCTACAAATAAAAGTTTTCTTAAAGGAAATAATTAAAATATATAAGAACAAGAACTTCATGAGACAAATCTATATTGCTTTAAATTAAAATCTAAAAATACTCTTTTCCTAGAAAATTTCAAGATTTACAATAATTAGAAATAAATAGGAATAGAAAATCTAAACTTAATCAAAGGAAATATTGAAATTGGCATAAGATTGAAACTTTTCACAAAATACAACAAATAATAATATTTACATAGTAAAGTACTTAAAAACAAAATGAAATTTCTCCAACTAATTCTTCAAAAATATGAATGCTATATAAGTGTTTAAACACAATGGCAAGTAATTAATTTTACAGGCTAAGCACGTTACCAAACACATTTGCGGTGTATTCGTATTCCCAAAATAATGACTGTTAAAAGTCTTGCTGTATTCATATGAATTACGTGGCGCATTTTTATTGAGAATAGAACAAAGGTTCATGGAACTTTATTACGCCCCAAGTTCAACTCTTTCTGAAGACGTCTTTGACATCACTGAATATTCAAAATATATTTTCAATGCGCCAAATCCTGAATGAGACATTAATGATCAAGACTTTAAAACCTTGATGGAGTCGGGACTATTTTTGTCTTTAAGATTTTGTAGATATAGCAATCATAAATGTTCCTGAGTATAAGTATAAAAATGATTAAATTTTAAAATAAATTTTTTGAGAGTTGATTTTAATGAATAGACTAAAAAGAAGAGGAATTCCATCAAGTAAAACCCTCATCCTTCTAAACAAACAGTTAGAATTGTTGCTTATTATATTAATGGACAATATAAATGCATCTACTATACCTTAGAATTTTTTGAGTACATGAACTGAAGAAATATTTAAAAAATTAGTAACAATGCAAACACTGTAAATAGACATGGAAACAAAGCTAATTAAAACGAAGAGGAATTTCATCAAGTAAAACCCTCATCCTTCTAAACAAGCAGTTAGAATAGTCGCTCATTATATTAATGGACGATATAAATGCATCTATTATACCTTTCAATTTTTTGAGTATATGAACTGAAGAAATATTTAAAAAAATATTAACAATGCAAACACTGTAAATAGACATGGAAACAAAGCTAATTAAAACGAAGAGGAAGTTCATCAAGTAAAACCCTCATCCTTCTAAACAAACAGTTAGAATAGTCGCTCATTATATTAATGGACGATATAAATGCATCTATTATACCTTTCAAGTTTTTGAGTATATGAACTGAAGAAATATTTAAAAAAATTATTAACAATGCAAACACTGTAAATAGACATGGAAACAAAGCTAATTAAAACGAAGAGGAATTTCATCACGTAAAACTCTCATCCTTCTAAACAAGCAGTTAGAATAGTCGCTCATTATATTAATGAACGATATAAATGCATCTATTATACTTTTCAATTTTTTGAGCACATGAACTGAAGAAATATTTAAAAAATTTGTAACAATGCAAACACTGTGAATAGACATGGAAACAAAGCTAATTATGACGTATAATATGGTATAAACGTATTTACATAATTGTAAAACGTGTTTACTTTAAATGAATTACTCATTTTTATTATAGTTAAGTACATAATTTGCTACAGATATATACTTATTAATAAATTCCGATAATTTTATAATTTAATGAATTTTTAACTACAATTTTATGTTACATTTTATTGTAAATACTTTCTGTGATCTATATGAATTTGAATTCGGTTTTGCATAAACGAATGAATGCTGACATCTATTTTCATTACACTAATTACATACGTAGACAGCTATAATGTCTCCAGCTAGAAATCGGACAGCAGGTTTCTCATATTGAAATTACATCTGAATATCAAAACTTTTTGTGATAAATTAAAGTGTTACCTCATATGAAAATGAGAAACGCTTATCAGTAAGCTTTGAAAGAAAATGGATTGTAACCTACTGGAATATATGGTTTAATGTAAAAGTGTATTGCCTGCTACATTTGTCAGGATGCATAATAATAAGCCATATATAGTTTAGACAGATTTAAGATGAAAATGCAAAGAGAGCATGGTATTGAATCCTTGTGATTTGCTATCGGTTAGAACCTATGTTGGATGTCTTGAATGTATCATATACCATGTCATGGTGTGTGTCATTTGCAAGATAAAAAGTATCAGCATGAATGTTTCAATGGCTCTTTCGTCAGTGTGTAACTTCGAGGTCAGCCACTATGAGTTTCGCTAGCCTTGGAACTTCGTGACGTGTAAAAAAACCTGAAATGGTGAGTTAAATGTAAACGATGCCACCAAAATGAGTAAGCCCTTGATTTCAGATAAATTCTGACCTCATTCCTGTTTCACCCATATCATTCCCAATAACCACATCTGTCGTTGATAGAATGGATACTGACAGCATGCAATCGATTCTATGAAACTTTTATTTCAGCTAGAGAGATGGTTTCGTGAGCTAATGAATACTCATTTCTTATTCGTATTGATGGCACTTTGAACTGTGGTAGTTATATATCTGTTATTTTATGATCCCTGACTTCTAACATTTACTTAAACTTAGAAAAATTTACGTTTCAATCAAATACAGATGGCAGAATTGTTTAAGTATTTTACTGATTTTATTTGATTCAAAAAATGCTTGTAAGATGATCTGGTTAACACATTCCATAGAAATCTTTCAGCAACAAAAAGTTTCCTTATTGTCACACTCCAGCTAATACAGTTGGTCAACTGCTGTATCTGTTCATGTTATTCAATGTTTGTTTTTCTCAACAACTGAATTAAAAATGTTATTGTATTTCTACATTTAAATGGATATTTTTAATAAAAATAGTTTTAGATATCGTTTACTACTTGGTTTTAGATATTTCTATATGTCAGAGTGGGAACTCATTTTTTTTCATTAACGTCATTGAATCATAAACTCATATTTCCTAAATCATACTAAAGCTTTTAATCTTTTTTTATTGTTATAAATTAATAACGTTAATGTATTATTTCAGAAAGAGTTTTAATCTCAAACCAATAATTTTGCATTGTATTCTAGTTTCCTTACTTTTCAGTCTCATTCAACGTTTTATAATTTTAATTCAAGTTCTGTAATGAAGTTTTTTTGATTACTAAACTCAAATCTCATGAAAAATAATTGAGTTGGTGGATATTTCTTCAATAATTAATGCGCTGAAGTAACAATGCAAACGATAATTTGTTTGATTTTATTTTTTAAATATTTGTCTCCATATTTCTATATTAACATGCTCCATAAATACAATTATATATTATCTGTGTAAAGCTAACAGATTTCAAGCGATTCATTCAATGCATAATAAAATTTCTTTCTGTGAATCTTGAAAGTGATTGAATTAATATTCTGCTTTTATAAAATGTAAAAGATGATAAGGTACTTATAATAAATATTTATTTAATAACATAAAAATTTTTAGTTATGCATTAAACATTTTAGGTTTGATTTTATAAATGTACTTTGGCTTCTGTTTGATAGACAAAGTATTTGTTACATAAAATTAAATATATATTGTATCCCAAACAAAAGTAAAATGCACTTAAAATTTCTTTATAACAAAGGAATTAAAGTGCAAACAGGTAGTGGAAGAAAATTAAGAGATACTTTGTAGTCCTTAGGATGTATTTTCCTATACAATTTTATACAATAATGTTGTAATTTGTTATGATATATATATATATATATATATATATATATACATATATATATATATATATATATATATATATATATATATATATATATATATATATATATATATATATATATATATATATATATATATATATATATATACATATATATATATAATGTTCTTTATCATTCATACACAAAGACGTATGTAAAAAAATATTATATTTTAGCATAATTCAAAAATCAAATTGAAATAATAATGAGCAGTTTATTTTTAAATAACAAAAGTTATTAAAATTTCAGGATTAATCCTTTTTCTTCAAGATGTCCTTTACGGTCTCTTTCACTTGGTCATAAAGATTGCCCAAATCCTCTTTGTAGGGCCTTAAGAATTCCAAAGCCTCAACGGCAACGTCCTTGCTGACTCCTTTAGCGTGGTCTATGAACTGCAAAGAATAAAGGGATTTCGGTGATGTTGCCATTTTGATAAATTAAAAAAATCATAATATTTAATATTGGTTTGCATTAGTATGGAATGGGAAAACAGCATTTTCTAACCAGATAATCCACTGAAAGATGCGTTAAAAGATTTTTGCGTTTGTTAAAAATTGAATATTCCTTCTGTTATATAACATTGCAAAGAGATTGCCAGTTGAAATCTCATCATGCAATGAGCTCAGACTACGAAATGGTTTGTTGTTCTCAATGCTTCTGCTGAATAGAAGTGGCATAAGAATCCCTAAATAAGCTCATTAAAGGACTTTTTTAGGTGATTTGACTCATGAATGAATCATATGAATAATTTATGACTTAGTAAATATGCTTTAAAATTATATTCTTTATATTTCGTTGAAATTGCATTTTGTGAAATTGTTTTGAAACTATACTTGATTTGTTGATGAACAAGAACGCAACTTTCTCAACAGGCTTGTTTCGCTTGATGGATTTCAATGGAAAATTGATGTTTTAAGAGATCAACAAATTGTCTTTCGAATCTTAAATATCTCTTTCCATGTATTTTTCAGGTATTTTAATTTTTAGCTGAAATTTTGTTTTAACATTTGAATAAGTTCACGTTTTTGGGATATGTTCTGTTGAATTCTACAGAAAAGCATTATTCATGTCGTTGCAACAATCTTAAAAAATCAAAAGAATTCATAAAATTTTAAGGATTTCACATTTTGATATTTACAACAATAGCTTTAATTATTGCGCTGTGATTACTATTTAGCGAATCTATAAATTGAACAAACATCCTGTCATAACGAAAACTACAAATTAATTTTCAACACAAAATCCTGTAATATTAAAGCAATTATTTGTATGTTATATAACGTGGTAACAAAAAAAAGCGTAGAATAAGAGCTACAAATATTTATGGTTTTTATGTGGATTAATTATAGCTTGCTCGAGTTAAAGGGTTAATCTTTCAAACAAGTACAATAGCAATCCCTTACATTTGGCTTGAAATTATTACAAGAAATCACGCCAAATACTGTTTTCCGAGTGCCGGATATCATTTCTATTCAATAAGCAATTTGTATTTTAAATTCATTTGTGTTGGGACAATCAAAAATGATTTACAAAAGAGGTCAGAATTACATAAAAATCTTAAGCAAAGTCATGGTTTTTTAGAACGTAACAGTTTTTCAAAGAATAAATGGAAAAAGTTGCTTTTAAACTGCTTAATTTGTATCGGTTTAATATACAAAAATTGATTAATTAATTGTTTAGTTGCTTTATTGTCTTTTCTGACCAAAATATATTAATCGACAGAGACATCTAGTCTAAAGTAAATTCCGAACAGTTAAAAACATCATAAATAAAAGGTGCAAATGGAAGCAATGAATATTTGAATTTAAAAAATAACTAATTATTCACAAACCAGATCAGTTAGAAGAAATCCAAGAGCAAAAATGTAAATAAAGCAATGTTTTACTAGAAAAATGCTTAGACGAAAATGCAGATAGTTTGACTCAAAACCATCAGAAAGAATAATAAATATATCCTTTCTGATTCATTAATTTTTGAAATAAGTTTAAAAAAACATTAATCTCTGAATACATATCATAGTTATCTTCCAATAAAGAAGAAATTCACTTTTTAACACATAAAAAAGGTATTACAATTTTCGGAAAAAATAAGCGATAACTAATAATTAAAATCTTTGGTAAATATTAACATTAAAGTTTAAATTTTAAAACCATGCGGGAGTGTTTTTTTTTTTTTAACTGAATTTTGGCAATTTTTAAAATGCCTTGTAATTTCTTAATTTCAAAGAACTACCAGTGTTTTATGCGTTCTAAATAATAACTCCCTTTAAAAATATTTCTAAAATCTATTTTATCTAACAGTCTGTCATTTTGCATAATATTATGTTTTTAGTATTGCATACCTCTCGAGCAATTTCCTTGATGTTTGCAATTTTGTCCTTGCTCTTGTCGAGGCCTTTGTTGATGACTCTCTTCACCCACTCGCCGAACTTGAAGTATTTTTCCTTCAGGTCAATTTGAAGATCCTTGAAGTAGTCCTTGATCTTCTGCCAGTACTCGGATATGGAGTGCTGCTCGTAGAATTCATTGTCCTCCTTGCCCAAGAACCTGTCAATCAGCTCCAAAACCTTCTGCTTGTAATGTTCGCTTTTGGAATCAATGAGTGCCTTAAGAGCATCGGCCATCTTGGCAAAAAATGGTAAAATTTCACTGATTCTATTGTTTTAGGTTAATAACATTTTAAAATTTATTGTAGATAAGGATTATTTTTTACTTTAAACAATTTGTGAAGGTTAGCATGATATTTAGATTAGTATATTTTGATTTAAATTGACCACTTACTTCACTTCCTTTACCAAAGAGTTCTTCAACTTTAGCCTTCAACTTTTCTTTGTCGATTTTGCCCAATAGCTAGAATTAAAAAAGTAATAATTTGAACCCAATGATTTTTATAGTTCCCAAAATCAAAAAATTGCAAATGAATGTGATGAAAGCATATTTTACTTCTCATTTACTGAAATACGCCTATAATATACTATATTACATTATTTTGTGCAAAATATTATATATATTACATAAATGGATGTGCGTATCTTGTGTTGACATCAAATCTTTGAAACTATTATCATTAATTAGGTGCTGAAAGTATTATATTCTTAGCAATTTATGTATATTTGTTGAGCTAAAATTTTAGTAAATATTAAAATATCATTTCTAAAAACATATTATAATCAATTTAAAAAAGATCAAATAATATAAATCATATGATAATTTTAAATATTCTTATATTTAGTTAAATTATTACAAGAGAAACTATAACATGTAAATATAAAAAAAGTAGTTCCTATAAATAATAAAAAGTTGAATAGTTTTTAATATTACTAAATTTATATATTTTTCTAAAGCCCGTCTGCACTCATGCTATATCAATTCAGATCTATAGGGGGCGAATGTGGTGGCATCTTATATAGTGGGACACCCAACCGGTGTGTCATCTTTGCACCGAAAAAAAAGTTTTAAAGAAATACAGAGAGAAAGAAACATTCATGTATGAGCAAGGATTCGAACCTAAGAACTATTGCCTTCAAGTTCGGGATGCTAACCACTCCGCCATAAGTTGGTTAAGGTTTTATATAGATAAATATATATAAATGTTTCTTCTTGTTGGCTTAAATTTCATAACTAAGCTCTTTAAACTTTCAAGTTAAATGACAATTTAAAACATAAAACCTTTTATGGTCAATTAATTTTATGAAAATTTTAACATTTATTCTATATTATAACACATTTTACGTATTTTCTGACTTCCACAAATTTAATATATTAATAAAATCAGAGCAGTTTGTTTAAGCAGTTTATTTAATTTTCCTGTACATATAATTCTTTTATATATATGGTTAAATTTTTTTCAAGATATTTTTGGACACCAGTTATTTTATACATTTCACCATTAAGAGTATTCTATTGCTAATTCTCTTTTGTCCTGAAGGATGAAACTTGTAAAAAAAAAGGGCAAAATAAAATTTATTAAAAAAAAGGACAAAGTGTTTTGATGGTTTAGAAATAGTAGGAATTAGTTTATTTAATACAGTGTCCGACCATTTTGCCTACTCAATTAAATTATTCAGTTCTTTGGTAAATTCGCCAGTAAATGAGTGTCAATGAATTTGTGGAAGTTTGCGCCTAACATTTTGCCAGAATTAAATAATTTTCTTATTAAAAAGTTGTCCAAATTTTAAATGATGTAACAGTCAATAATTCCTTAGTTTCATAAATAAGCATTGATTAGGATGAGGAAAACCCAATTCTGTTTTCTGAACATTGCACAATCTTCAGTGAACTGTATGGTGAAATATGATACAAGTGGACACATTTCACTATTTTTCTCTAAGTTTTGCATAATTTCGTTAATTCGTTTGCAGTCTATTATTACTCTATTCTGTGTACCACCTCTCAAGAAAACATAATGCATAACACTCGCAATAAACTCCTACAGTTAACTTCAATTTTTATGTCAAAGTTATATGTGCTAAATTTGGAGAACTGATTTGATACTCTCTTCTCTATAGTAACACACTGATTCCTATACAAAGTTTTATGTGATCAGTGATAAGCAATTAAAACAAGACTTCATGGAGATAGAGACATTTTCCAAATCTTCAAACCAAACTAAAATAAAAAGTTTTTTTTTAAAGCAAATTTGTTCTAAAAATAATTTTAACTATTTTTATAAGTTATAATTATTTTTCTTTAAAGTGATGAAATAAGTACTTTTGGTTTAAAGAAGATAAAAAAACTGATAAAATATTAAATCAGAGTCAAAACACAAATGGTTGAAGTTGATGATATTATTAGCAGTGCATTTCATCTTAGAGGAACAAATGCGTATAGTATTATAAAACCAGTAGCGGAAGATTTGATAAATATACAGTATTAATTTGTACAGTTTAATAAATCATTATATAAATAAAATAATTTATAAATTTCTGCTTTAAACAAAGAGTAACTTACATATTTCTTCAACCTCTTGAAAAGATCCTTGAGGTTGAAGTCAAGCATGGCAAGGTCATCATCAGCAGCAGATCGCTTCAAGTCATCCTTGAGTCCAAGTTTGTCCAACAATTCCTTCAAGAATTCTTTGGATTTCTCCTTGATCTTCTCGAGGAGCTCCTTAGCCTTGTTGCCCATGTCTACTTTGAGATCCTTCATTTTCTCTTTCAGTTCCTTCAGCTAGCAATAACATTCTCAATTTAAATCCACCGTTAAGTGAATCACGCAAATAAAACTAATAAATTGTGTTGAAAATTAAGAGTTACTTTAGCTTGAAGATCCTCTTTAACAGTCTTGCCATTGTCGATAGCATCCTTGATTTTCTCTAAGATGTGATCAAGAGCATCTCTTAATTTCTTGCCTAGTTCTGTTTTGATATCGTTTTCAGCCCTGCAGTTTGTAGTATTACATTAGAAATCAGATTAAAACTAAAGAATAACATTAATAAAGAAGCATATTTTTTTAATTATATTTTGGCACTGTGATTGTTAATAAAAATTAAAATACTTACAATTTTTCTACTAAACCAATGTGGGCCAAGACCCACAGTGCCCGTCTCTGATATCCTGATCAAAAGACCCTAGGGTGCTAAGCATAAGTCCCGATTAGGTGGTCAGCTTAATGCGAAACCCCCAGTCTTTAGTTCCTAAGCATGCTTGGTACTCACTATATCGATCCACTGAAGGGATGAAAGACAACTTTCTTACTTCATTATTATAGTGCTATTTGTTATTTTGGAATTAATGATGACTGATGATAAATTCATCATCAAATTGGGCGTGGGGCTAACAACCCCACCCTGTGAAATTTTAATTGTTGCGATGTCTCATGAAGGGACTTTAATACTATTGGAACATCTAATTGGGAAAGTGCTGCTGAGTACAGGCCAAGATTTAATAAGCTCATTGAGAAGGCCAGGACCCACACAAGGTTGTAGTGCCATTGTTGATTGATTGATTGATGACATATTCAGATGAAGCTTATATAGACATATTCAGATAACAGTTACTGAATGCTGGATCTTTGTCAAATGATTAGATTGAACTGGTGGATTTCTCTGCTTATCGCGCTGAAATAGTTGAAAGACACTAGAATCTAATTCAAAATTTAATCTGCAAAGAAATTTCAAGGCACACAATGCTCTTTGACTTAATAGAGTACCAAAGTTCACTCTTTGGAGAAATAAAATGGTTCCTTTTTCCACCACTAAAGCTCAGAAACAGATTGTTTTCTTTTGTTTTTTCATAGCATTGCTACACATTAATTAGTTTAATAAACAATGTATCATTTCCTCACTTGAGTCCTTGTAGAAAATCATCCAGTATAATGACTAAATGAATTAATTTAAAATAAGTAGTTCCATTTTTTTTCCATTATCTGACTTCTTTTCGCTGTACTCGTCATAAACTTTCCTCTCATAGCTTCTCCAACATTATCTTATTGCTCTGATTAGTTACAAATAAGCATTAATTTTTCATAAAATCTAACAGTCAAATTTTATATTTATTCAAGTATTGAAGATTATATGCTCATATTTACTTTTTAATGTTTGTAGCTCTTTTGCATATTTTAAAAATCAAAATGTAAGTTTCAAACCAAATATATTTATGTTATTGTCTAAATCAAATTAAAATTTAAACGTAAGAATTTTAGATTACTGAATTAATTATCCTTTAAAAGCTAACACGTTATCCTTATAGAAAAAAACATTGGGAAATATTTGTAACAAAAAAACTGAATGGCAAACATCAGTTTACCAATCCATAATTTTTGGCGAACTTAGAAATGTTTAATATTTGAAACTAAATTTGACTATCTTAAACAAGAAGATTTGACTATCTTTCCCCTTTTTCAGACAAGAAGTCTCAGTCATTAAAAATTAGAATTTTTTAAAGAATCAACTAACATTCCGAGGAGGATATCATTTTATAAGTAAAAACTTGTGTCGCAGCGGAATGTTTTTATTAACTTATAGTTATTTTGGATTTATTATATAATATTTATGTTGCGGTTTATTTATAACACTATTTTTAATTTAATATTTCCCATTGCTTACATTTAACCACGCTTTAGTTTTATGAATGCAACTTTAAGCAAACTGAGACTCAATTATCTGAGAAAATATCGCCATCTTTAACTTACTGGTCGGCGTAGAAGTGGTCTCCCTCCAGCTCGAGGGCTTCTTTGAGGGAAGGAGCTTCTTCCATGCCCGCCATGAAGTCATGGTAGATCTCTTCGGCCGCGTCTTCAAGGACTGAAAACACACAATACAAAGTTCCTTATGCAAAGAGCATAACATTATTTTGAATATACTCGATAGAATCTAATGAGCAACATTGAATCACTATAAATTGTGCTTTCTGTAAATGATGTACATTCACTGCGTTTTCCAAAAAGTAAATGATCAAAATTTATGCACTGTCATATTTATAGAAAAACGCTATAAAATGATTTCTGCATAGATCAAAATTGTATTTATTCATAAAGATTCTGTTTTCGTAAAGATTTAAACCAAGAAATAAGATTAAATGATTCGGAAAAGTTCTTGGAAATAAAATTATTGTTGGTAAATTAATTTCATACTTAGCAATCACTTATGGGAACTAGGGCTAGTTCAAACAGAACCAATATATGCTTTGAAGTAGTGTAAAACCACACTAAAATTGTGTAATCCGGAAATGGAACTCATACCCACTAACTGGAAATAAAGGCTAGAGTGTTAACCATATATCTGCCTCATTGTGTTGTTTTACGATATTCTTTCAAATATCCGTCTATGTTCTTAATTTATTTACTTAAATTTTTTTTATCTCTTTATTTTTATTCGGATTGCGAATACATCAAGATCATTAAAATTTCCAGCGTGAATTGTAAATACAACTATTCACTTAAAGTATCACTCAGTGATTTCTTCCGCGATTTGTTCACTTGTTTTAATCAGCGACTAGGAAAGTTTGTTGTCCTTTTATTAAACTGTCTAAGAAATCCATTTAAATATTATATTTGTATATAAGTGTATGTATATGTAATGTGTACAAACTCAAAATTATTTTTAAATAACTTATTTGTTGCTAAACAAGACATAGAATTAAATAATAATTATATGCTTTTAAATGAACGCCTAACTATTCTTTATCAATAAACCATTGATATTAAAAGATATAAGATTATTATATTCATGTTGCTATTACATGTTACTAACGAATAAGTTTTCCAAATAAAATTTATTACTTTTTAATTTATTAAAAATTTTAATTTGTTTCTGATTTCATAAAAATTTTTTTAAAATGTAATAAAATGATTCAGTTTTTCAAGTTTGTATGCCAAATACTAATTCTTATATGCATATCTGTTTTCCAATTATTGATAATGAAAAATGCTAATTACCATCGTATAACGATGCTGAAGCACAGCCAATCAGGAAAAGCAGTACGAGCGCTTTCATTTTTGCAGATCTGAAACATTAATTACAATGTTAATGAAATTTAGATTGAATGATAATACTCTTAAAGAGGTTTTCGATAATTATGCAAATGTGCTAAAATTTTGCAAAATATTTGTATTTAAGAAATGATTATAATAAAAATCTTATCTCTTTTGACAAAAATTATAATATGAATAAAAATAAATATAAAAGATCTAAATGGAGAATAAGAAATTTTATTTACATTTACTGAAAACTGTTAATGATAAATATTTAACCATCGAAGAGAGAGAGTTTGTTTTAGAAAGGATTCATATTTAAATGTCTTGATCCAATTTGTCCTGATTTTGGCAATGATTAGTAAGAATTTTAAAACTAAAAAATGTATTTGGAAATTCTAAATTTAAAGATTAAAATGATAAACAAATGTAAATGTTTTTTAATTATGATTAATAAATTTATTACATAGAAATGTATTATGATTTTCGAAATCAAAATCGTAAGAATCTAAAAGTTAAAAGATTAAATTTAAAAAGTGCTTATAAAATGATTAAAACAAAATAAATATACGTAAAAGCAATGAAAACATTTTATACTTTTTTAAATATGTTACATTTGCTTTATTCATTCGTTTAATTAGAAATTTTTATAGTTACTGATAATTACTAATCTAAAAAGTCAATATAAAAAATTTTGATTTTAAAAATAATTCATTTTTTAAATGCTTTCTGATTATTTTAATATGATATCCTCAACGAATAACATGACGTAAAAATTTCATAGTTTTTAAATATATTTTATTAATTTAACTCTCCTTTATTTAACTAAAAGATATTCATTTTCTATCAAAGATAAATGGGAAATTTCTTCCTCTTATTATTATCACTCAATGTCTATTAAACATAATTCTGAATTTTAAAACTATTTATTTTAAACTAATTTATCATCACCCACTTTTAATTGTTTTATAAATTATTGGTGTTAAGTCCTATAAAGGTGAAAATTCCTCGCTTAAAAGGGATGATTTATTACATATTTTCTATAATTACAATTTATTATATTCATTTTTAATGCATTTATTTTTTATATATTGATAATTAGTAATACCAAACCTTTTTCTAAAACTTAAAGATTGCTTATAATATTCTCTGAAATTTTAGAAATTAACCTTTAAAGATGTAATAGATGCGTGCACAGAGCGGTACTCGGAATATTATTCGCTTCACCACAAATCGGAACAATGTACGCGAGTCTCGTTATTTTATAAAATCTGCTTCATTAACAAGTACGCTTAACATTTGATTTCGACATATAATTATAGCATCAAACTAATAATTATATTTTAATATTATTAAAAACTCACAATAATATGCTATATTTAGAGTGCTTTCTTTAAAGTTTTCAGCAATTGCTTACTCAGTATTTAAACTAATACTATATCAGTAGTAGAAAATATAGAAAAAATATAATAAAATCCTTTTAATTTTTAAGTGCATCCAACAAGCAATATATATATGTGTCTCATAAAGTTTAACTCAGGGGAAACTTGTCACTATTCAAGGTATTATAATACATGTTAATATTCAATAGTAATTATTATTTTGGAATAACTTGGAAAAATTTTGTAAATAAAGCAATTTTGCTCTTTTTTTTTCAAATTTAAAAAATTAGAGGAAAAAATTTCCATTCAAGAAGTAGGATTTTTCACATGAAATCGTCGTTGTTATCTCAAAATCTAATCAGTGTCAAAATGTTTTCGTCCACTTACCTGGCAACCGTATTGAACACAGACGCAGGAAGAGAAATTTCCGCAGAATCGTTTTATAAGGATTTTCAGGGTTAAAGTTTACGCAAAAAATTTTTTTATCAATATCCGGATGAAAAAAAGTTAACTTATCTTATAACATGTTTTACTTTTCTGAACAGATGTCATTCTCTCACGGAAATAATGAACTATCTTGCTTAAGACTACTAAATGATACGCGTATTTCATACACTACATTCTTTTAAAAGTTGTTCATTCAAAGAACATTATAAAAAAGTTTTAATATGGCTAGAGATTCAGAATAAGGGCTAATTAGAAGCAGAAAGTCCTGAGAATTTTTTAAATAATTGCTAGTTATGATTTTAATGCAAATAAATTTCATTATTTAATAATTCACACTTTTTGCTATTTATTCATCCAATGAACTTACGGAGATCTTAAAAACAGATTTGAAAAGCATAATTTTGTTTACAACTTTTAACCAGAGTTTTATTGTTTTCAACGATAAACATTCAATACCCTGAATATTTGATTGATAGTAAGAAGCATTTGAAAAATTTGGGGGCTTGAAATGTTTTTATATAATTAATATTGATATATATCAAATTCACTTGAGTTTTTAATTTTTATTCATTGACTTATAGCAGAAACCGTACAAAAATTTAAATCTTCAAATGTATGATATCTTTTACAATTACTTGTTATAATTTGAATACATACTAAATACAATTTCTGGTATTAACTAATCTAATAAACAGAATTATTGCAAAAAGTTTTGAGAAGCATGCCTTAGATAATATGATTTCTTCTATTAACTATTTAAATATTTACATATTGCAGTTCATTACTAAATATCCTCTGTAGTTTCCATCACTTTTTCTTCAAACCGATAGCTTGGAGCAATGCAGTGATTCAGACTTCAAACGTATAATTCTCCCAATAATTACTTATTATTATTTGAATATACCCACAACTCCTGTTTTTTAAGTCATACAAATACATATTTATTCCTCTAGTGTTTCTTGTATAAGAGACTATCAATAAAACTTGTTCACGTTTTTCCACAAATACCAAGTGAAATCGTCACCTATTGAATTAATATTCTCATTTCAAATTCCAACACTATATAGACTATCAAGTGGATTAGTTCTAGTTTTTGAGTATATAGTACGCATTAAAACATGTATTTAATTTTAGTCAGATACTTTTTATATTAATTCTCTGATTAAAATGAAATACGTGAATTTAAATTTTGATTTTTTTAAGTTATATGATTTCTTAAATTTATTTGTAACTTCTAAAATACTGCTAACTTAAACAGATATTCAAAGGTAAAATTACATTCATTGTAGCTTAGTTATAATTGTGTTCTATTAAAGAGTTAATCCTCGTTATTGATTTAAAAATCTGTTAAGAATATTAAAATCTCCTTTCATTTGGAGCATTAATGTTTCTTTTGAAAAATCATGGTTTGGAGAAGCAATAAACGATGAAGCCTGATCAGTATGCTTTTTCTAGCATGCATATTCTAGGAATATAAGGATACGGGTTGAAAATATAAACAAACAGTATTTTTTATTCAAAATCATTAATATAAATATATTTTCTAGTATAATTGTACGAACTAACAATTATTCAGATATAATATTCTTAATACCATTGTCATTGAGGGACATTAATAAAAAATAATTAATTTTGAAAGATAAAGTAAAAATATGCATTTAATGTATATCAAATATAAATTTGATTTCGTTAGCTAATATATGACAGTTAATCCACATTTCCAGTAGGTGTGAGAATTTTTTCAGAAATAAACTAAAACGCTCTTCAACACATATTTTTGTAGATTTCAGTTTGAAATTGATTCTAATTAAATAGAGAAAATTTGAATGCATTCTTAAAAAATGCAATGCAAAATTTTTGTCCTGTTGTCAATATACTTAATTAGAAATAAAAGATTATCTTATTATGAATATCTTTCAAGGATATTTAAAAATATTTTTGTATGGAATCGTGCCGCCTTAATGAAAAATATACTTAAAAATGTTAATTAATATAATATCTGTTCGAAAATATTTCCGATTGCACTTAATTCAAAATTATAGTCTCATATATCAAAAATTATTATCAAATAATGTAACGTGGAAAATGGTTTCTCTTCAAAACGTTAATGATATTATCATGTATATTCCATTAATCAAAATATTCATGTATGCATCAAAAGCATGGAAAAATTTACGCCGACTCACATTGTGTATGCCATATTTCCAGAGAATTTTGTTATTTGCTAGACCTATCATAATTTTTATAGCTAAAGGCAAGTGTTGAAAGTTTTCTTTTAACAGGAAATAAAACGAAATATAAATATAATTTGAAATTTTATGAACAAATATGAGCGGGCAGATTTTTATCAGCCTTCTGTTTATTCTAACATTATCTTATAATAAATACAGTAGTAAATATATTTTTTGTAATGAAATTTTAATAAAAAATAATTTTTGGTACATTGCTTAATAATTCATAAAAAATATTGAAACAATATTAATATTTAATTTATACAATAATTAAATTTTGATTTTTTTAAAAAAATTAATAACTTACGTGATGTTAAATTGATTAATTACTTATTCATTAAACATACGCCATGTAATATCAAAATCATTAAACAATTGTTCTTGGCAATTTTAACCGTTAACCGTTTTTGCATGGTTATAAGTAACTTCTGATGGATTCCAATAATATATTTATTATTGGAATCCATCAAATATTAAATAGGGAAAATAAACTTCATTATTAACCTAGAATTTTTATAATAATTATTATAAAAATTCTAGGTTAATAATAAAGTTTATTTTCCCTATTTTGCCTTTTATGATTTTAAGAGAGTTTAATTCCCCAACTATGGAATTAAACTCTTTACGAAACTATTTCCATGATAAATTTAAATTTTCTTCCCTAACATTACTGTCGAATATAAATTACGTTAAAAAATAGAAACAATTGTTATTTTTCATGTAAAGTACTTGTCTCATCCTGCCTGTAAAAAAGATCTCTTATTTTCTTGCAGGGCTGCTTGAAAAGTAGGAAGTGAGCTTTGTGTTGTTAAGACAACGGCAACCTTAGAAAAAATATTAAATATCAAAATTCAAAAATTTAACTAGAATATCTATATTTTTAGCTATTAATGTGGCAAAAATTTATAGACACTTTGAAAAACTTCTCTGGCATATATTTCGAGACATTTGTAATGTCCTTGATAAAATATAAAAATTATAAATAACCCGTCGGTAATTATTATAATAAGGTAAAATTAGGGACTAATCAAAGCTTGAGTGTTATACAATGCGATGTCATCAGTGTCTTAATCAGCAATTTTTTCACAACATTCATTTTTCTTTTATGACTTATTGAAAAACATTTCTACATCAGTTTTTGAAAATAAATCTGATTTAGGAGCAAATAAAAAATATTTTTATCCATCTTTGCGAGTGTGGCGATCGTTATATAATTGTGGTGCAAGCGATGTCACTGCTTACATGTTCTGGTATAGAAAAATGTATAAGAGAACTGTTGCGAGGAAGATTGAATAAAGTAATAATGAACATTAAAATATTTTTAGATTTTTTCTCAATGTATTGTAATATATTTGGAGAAAGTTTTGTTGAATCAGATACATATCAATTATTTTTTAACACTTGATATGAATTGTCTTGCTCAAGTTATGCAAACAGCAATTTAATCTTTTAAATTTTTTTTATCCATTTGCATTTTTCGAATGCATATTCAAAATACATGTCTACTTGACATTTAAAGTTTTCTGTTTGATAAGTGAATTCACCGAATCAGGATAAAATGACAGTTTTTATGTTATATGTATAAAAACTTTCATGAAATAAAGTGAGCTTTAAATTTGAAAATCTTGATGAGAAATACCTGAATGAATCAGATACAATCTTAGTTAAAACCTTTCCCTTTCTTATCGTTTGTTACATAAGTTCTCTAACTGATCAATGAAATTATGCAAACACCACAGTCGACTACTACCTATAATGCACTTATTCTTTCCTTTGGTAAGTTAAAATGTAAATGATTCGAAATTTCATTCAACGGTTTGTATGTTTGATATTAACTGAAAATTTAATGATTGCTTTGTTGTCTATTTTGAGTTCATTATTAATTTTTTCTCTAATTTATCAACTCCAGCTTCTTTTGAATTTCTAATTACTTACATTTTCTCAGATTTAAATGAAATTAATTCTTTAAGTAACAGAGAAAACATTATAAAGAAATTTGCATAACTTTCATATATTTTTTTAAAATTTGGGTTTTCTACTTATATAATTAACAAATTGAGCTTTCAAAATAGCTTCATCTTCCTATGTTTTATTCTTAAAAATTCCATGATGATAGGGAATTTTACTTTCATTTAAGCACCAAATGGTTTTAAAAATTGATGCAAAATTTAAATATTAATTCCAGTGGGATATTTTGCTCTATTAGTACTTCTGTATAAGATCGACGCTGTATTGAGTGAGCTAAATTTTTTACAATATATGGTAAAATTCAATAAACTTATATCAGTAATTACTATTTTACTTTTTTGCGTTTATGCTTTCTAGTCTGAAATTTCCAAGAAATCAATAGGTATTACAAAATTTCTTGCGATGTTTTATTAAAGTTCTTTTGGGATGCGAAAAAACGGAATGTATCGCGTAATATTAAAACATATACTAATGTCTAATTTATTGGATTTTGAAATGAAAAAAATGGTTCCACTGTGGTATTTAAACCTAATTGTATCTGTTTAAATTTAACATTAAAAAATTTTTTAATACTTTGTATTGTATTTATAATCTATTCTAGCTAAAAAAGAGTACTTCATAACTTTACTCAAAAAATTACCATAAAATTTTGTGAACAGTAATCATTACATTCCATTATACCAATATTTCGGAAATTATAATTTTTTTAATTTCAAAATTTTAACATTATTGCAATGGTAAGTTTGTCTCTATGAAAAACTTTCTTTACACATGAGGAATAATTTACAAAGACCTACTACTTAAAGTGGGAACTAAAATTCTACTAACATTTACATCCAACTGCTAATGCAAAGCCGGTAGGTGAATGGCTATTCCTCTGGCCATCATTTCAACAGTTCCCACCTCGGAATACGATGTTTGAAGTGCTTCGAAAACATTTTTAAGCTGTAGGTTCCTCTCTAATGAACACTCATATGCAAAGAATAATTTTTGACTGACGACAAACAAAGAAATGAAGTCATGAATTACTAAATCGGAAAGCACACCTCCACTTGTTAAATTGTAAAAAATGCGGTATATTTTTTGTTAAATATTTTAATTTATGTTTGTCATTCAATCAGTGAATCAATCAACAATGGCACTACAACCCTGTGTGGGTCCTGACCTTCTCAATGAGCTTATTCTATCTTGGCCTGTACTCAGCAGCACTTTTCCAATTAGATGTTCTAATAGTATTAAAGTCCCTATCAAGACAATCAGTCCATCTGATTTTGGGCCTACCTCTGGAAAGCTTTCCCATTGGCCTTGCAAGAAAGATTTTTTTAGGGGTGCGTTCAGTTGGCATACGAATAATCTCATCCTTTGTATTTTAATGTATTTGACAACATCAATGTCCTTAAAACTTTTGTATAATTCATGGTTATACCTTCTACGCCATACCCCATCTGTCTCCATTCTACCATAGATGCTTCTCAAAATTTCCTTTCAAAAATAGCCAAACGGCATTCATGTTTCTGTGTCATGTCCCAAGTTTCTGAAGCATAAGTTAAAATGGGCCTAATAATACTTTTATATAGTAAATTTTTTGTCCTGTGTTTGATATATTTGGGGGTAAGATATTTTTTAAACCATAAAATGCATGATTTGCTGCAATTTAAATATTCAAAAATGATTCATTGTTTCACTTTTTAAGGATTCTGTTATTAACTGATTCATTTAGAAAATGTTATTGTTGTCCATCCTTAAAAGATATGATAAATGTCAAATTAGCACTAGAAAGATTTTAACAACTAAAAATTCTATAAATATTAAAATGCATAAAAAAAATGTAAAATTAATAACATAAAAATAAAAAAATACATAAAAATTTAATAATTGCCTGAAAGAAGTCTTAGAATATAAAAAGAATAGGAAATTTAGAACAATAAAATCCATTTTATTATATTTTATTGTTCTAAATAATTTCACTATATCATTACACTTTCCTAATTATTTCTAAGTTATATTAATACTCAATTTACGTAATCTTCCTTTAATTTATCGTTCATGATACTTAAAATAAACTAAAACTGTATTTCTGTGAATCAAAAAGTTTTTACGATCAAAAGAAAAATTTTATTCAACCTTCATCAAGTACATTCTAAGCACAGTATAATATTTAATTTAAGCATAGCATTGAAAATTTAGAAATTTAGTTGGAGTTTTTGCACTAGACGATGTTATTCAATGTTGAACTTTTAGTCAGTGTAATCCATAATCCTTTCCATTAACTTATTATAAACTTTTTCGTACAATTCGCCGAGTTCTTCTTTATATTCTTTCAGGTATTCAAGTCCCTGAGCTGCTACTTCTTTGCTTATAGTTTTCCCCTTCTCTAGAAGCTAAAAAAATACAATACATGCTTCATTAAACTCCTTATGAATTTACAAACAAATTAATGGCTATAAAAATAATGATTTCAAAGAATTCACTCAAATTTAATGAAATCCAATGTAATTAACTAAAGTATTTTAGAGAGCAAAATATCGGTAAAGAATAAGATTTTTTCAGCCTTTATAAGTGTGTAGTTTTTTATAATGTAAAACTCTAACTAAAGTCGTCTTTCATTTTTAAATTATACCTCAGAATGAATTTATATAATAAAAAGTGCGTGTGTGTGTGACAAAATAATTTCATAAAAAATATAAAGAGTAATATTGAGAGTTTTCATTTAATTTTTTTTGTATATATATATATATATATATATATAGATAGATAGATAGATAGATAGATAGATAGATAGATAGATAGATAGATAGATAGATAGATAGATAGATAGATAGATTTCTGAATTCAAGTTAAAAAAATTTTTTATCAAATTTTTTAACTGATGTTTATTTTATTATGGTATTTAATAAAGCATTATTATATTATTTAATGAGGCAATATTATTTAAGATAATATTTTAAGTCAAGAGGATAAGCGAAAACTTGTTATTGTATATTTTTAAATTGTTTTCCAGTAATATGTATAAATTCATTTCATATACGGCTTGTTTTCGTGGTAAAAATTATTAAAGCTTAATGTTAAAATCTATAACCATTTTATTATTCAATAAAAGAAGAATTAGTAAATGTTCGACTGCTCGCGCTTGCCTAATAATATTTAAGACTCATTTTCTGAGCGTGTGATCATCCTATTCTAATACGCTCGTTCAAATTTATCAAATTGATTATTGAAGAAGAAAATAATTGCAATGTTTTCGTTACGCGAAGATACAAATATAAAATTCAGCTGTATATACATATAAATCTTGAATTCAAATGAATATGATAAGCGAATTTATATGACTGTTAAACTTTAATTTCTTGTTACATTTTTATACATAAATTAGATGATAATATTATGATCACTAAACAGAAGTACAATTAAATATGTGTTATAAAATTGAGAAAACTTTCACAAGTTTAAGCTAACGAATACGATTTTTAAATTTGTACCATTAAATAAATTTGTTTTAAATTTAAGTATTAAAACTATTTACATATGCTCTGATATAATTGTCATGTGCAAGTAACAAACATTTTAGGTTTTTTACTTATTATATGTAATAACATTGTACATTGATTTGGCAAGAATTTTATAAGATTTATTTAACTATATATTTTTATGCATTAAATTTACTTAAAATAAAATATATCTTTCCTCAAATTAGAGTCACTTAAAGGAAACATTTTTAAACACATAAAACCGAACCACACGAATTTATTTTAGTTCATTTTAAACTGAAAAAAGTGTAGTTCCTTAAAGACTTTTATTCAAAAAACAATTATCCATTTAATAGAAATGATGAAATATCTCAAGAAAAATGTTGATATTTAAATAGAAATATTCATAAAAAGAAAATTCTTTTTATATACATGTAAAAAATTATCATAATTGATTTTAATTATCAAAATCAATTCTTTGGTCTTTGTTGAAAGAGAATATTAGAATAGGATATTTTTTAATTTTTTAACAAAGTTAAAATATTATATAATAATTATTCAGAATGAAATTCATAATTTAATAATTGTAAATATTTACAGAACTATAATAGTTATTTAAAAGAATATATTAAATATATCATCTTTTAAATAATTATTTTAATTATTAATGTATTTTAAAATGAAATAAAATTAATTTTTGAATAATAAATATTTTTATTTTAATTTCTATAATAATTTATAAAAATTATAATGAAATAATATGAATAATAATTATTGTTTAAGGTAAATAAAAACACTTTGAAGGAAAATTATAAATATTAATATTTAAATTAGTGTCAAGAATAAAAATGTGTTACTCTCAAACGAATAAATAAGATAGGTTTCTATTACTGTAGATTTGATTATTTTTTAATTTGGTGAGCATCATTTTATGATAGAGGTGAAATAACAGTTAAATTTTATGAACCTTTTTGGCGATGATTTTCACATTTTCTATCTTGTTCCTTGATTTGTCGAGGCCCTTTTCGATGACGTTCTTAACCCACTCACCAAATCTTGAAAACTTTTCCTTGATATCTAGGTCCAGGTTCTCAAAGTAATCCTTGATCTGTTGATAGATGTCGGAAACAGACCTCTCGGACCTCCGCTTCCTGTCGTCCTCGTCCTCCTCTAAGAGGCGATCGAAGAAATTAAGGACTTTCTCCTTTCCCTTTTCAGTCAGCCATGAACACAGCCTCTGAAGGGAAAACGTGATCACTAACTTACAATATTTGAAAATATTAAAGCTTATCCAAGAAAGTTATGAGAAATTTACAAATCAAAACGAATCAAAACTAAGTAACTTATTCTAATATTACATTGAAAAATATATGATAGGTATTTTTAAATTAGTCCTACAAAAAGAATTAACTTTATCACTCGTATCCAATATATATGTATTTGCTCCTTGCAGTTGAAGATTCAAGTTATTTAATTTCTCGAATATATCGACCATGTAGCTCAATTTCATCACAAATAAACTATCACGAAAATTCTCAATTTCCGGTCTGTTTTCCTCTTCTAGGAAAACGGCGATTTCTTCTCTTAATTCATAAACACTTTGTAAACATTTCTCTCATGATAACCATCTTCCTTCGCAATAAAATAGTAACGCTAAATGTACTGCATCCATGTTTTTACAAAGTGCGGAAAAGATTTTTGATTTCAGTGTTCTCATTTTTATATAATTTACTACAGGTTACAACTGTAGTTAACAGAATATTCAAACCAGGACTTATTTCTTTGGAAACCAAAGCTTCTCTGTAGATCATGCAATGTGTCCAGATGCAATGTGGTGATTTTTGTTTCACATGTGCTTGAATACTTTGCGATCTTCCGGACATAGAACGAGCACCATCGGTGCATATTCCAATGCAATTTTTCCATTCAATGTTTGCCCCTTTCATAAAATCATGTAAGATGGCAAATAATGCGAGTGCTGTTGCTTTGAGTTTTATTGGTTTGCAGAAAAGTAATTCTTCTACTACTGACAAATCATCACAAAATCTAACATAGGCAATGAAATGAGCATCTTTATTACTATCTGTTGCCTCATAGAGTTGTATTGAAAACAATTTGTCACGCAACTTCGACAAAAGCTGACACTCTACATCTTCAGCTATATTAGCAATTTGACGGGAAACAATATCATTTGAAAGAAGTATAAACTGCAATTGTTTTGCAAAATTGTCTCCAAACATAATTTCTACAATCTCAAATGCGGCAGGCAAAATAAGCTCTTCACCAATGGTGTGTGAGGCGTTTTACATCTGGCTATTTTATATGAAACATTAAGAGGAAATTAAAGCTTTTTCATTCCCAAACAAAGTTTTTTTAAACAATGATTTTTGCTTTTCATATGATTTTAATTTTAATTCGAAGAATTCTCTGGGTTTGCTTACGTACTCACTATGAAGCGTTTCCAAATGTCGTTTTAATTCATTATGTTTCATGCTGTCTGCCACCAACATTGTTGAGCAAATGATACACAAGGTCCTTTCTTCTTCATTTACTTTAGTACTAGTGAACCTAAAAGTTAAGTATTCTTGAGAATATTTTCTTGATTTTATTTTCGGAACCACGCTTATGTGTATACTTATTGATGCTTATCTATTGTCTAATGCTCGCTTACTTCCGCTTAAAAATCTATCTATGATCCTGCATAAGTCTGTTGCCGTGAATATTTAATACGGTGAATTGCGATTACACGAAATTATATATAACATACGCATTCAGAATAGATTCAATAGTGATAGAAGGATCGACTCGAATGAGATAGTCTGGAATGGAAATTGGCGTCATGGAACTTTCTCCATCTCCTTATGAGAAAACATTTGTTCTCATCAGCGCACGCTTCTAATTTAATTTTTAAGCTGACCAGACAAATTCTAGACAAAATGAAACTTCTCGCAAAATCGTGAGAATGCCCAATATGGCGGGACGCAAGAGCAATAAAAAGGCATAGGATTCTTGATTTTTTAATGCTGAGAATCGGTGTTACAAAATGTCAATAAATTTCCGTATTCTAGCCAATTTGTAAAGTTTAAAATTAAGATTGTAGTGTAGGTTTAGTGCCAAAATATTCAAACTACGTTATTGTTGTATACATTTTATTGTATATGCTGGGGAGGGGGCGTGATAAAAATTATCATTGAAAATTGGGCCGTGAATACTAAAAGGTGGAGAAACACTGGGTTACCATTAATAATCATCAATATAATCTTCGAAGTTACCTTCAACGCATTACTTGCAAATTATTTTGTCGATATCCAATCGTTATATTGCAGCCAAAATGATTTCAATTCGATTGTTTACTTTCGGTGTCTCCAGAGAACTATATACATTTTTTTCATCATATCTTGTGATCAAAAACTCTTATGAATTTTTTCCGTATGGTTTAAAAATTTCAAATCTTATTGAGAATTAAATCTGGGTGTGTTTTGTCATATGTTAATATCATTTACCAAATATATTGCTATGAGCCAAACATTATGATGCAACATTATCCTCTAAGAGAAAAGTACCAAAACGTCTAAGCATCTAATTCCTTCAAAACTCAAACCATGTACACAATTAAATTATTTTCAATAGCAATTTATATTTAAAAATATTTGAAATTTTATTCTATAGTCATCACACTTTCTTCAGTCATTGTTTTTTTTTTGTTTGTTTTAATTCACTTTAATTTTTTACTTTATTTAATATAAATGAATATCTAACACTAGTCACACATCGAAGCAGGTTGGAATCTAGATAAGTCATATTCCTTGTTATTAACTTCATAGCTGCTGGAGGTTGCTTCGAATTTTATGTTTTAAATGCTTCGATGCTAATTTTAAATTAGTGCTTGAAATATAGGTTGCTGTAAATGAAAGTTTCATTATCATATAAAAGTCTTAACAGATTTATAAACTGCAATCTTTTTAAAACACACACACACAATTGTACATTTTTCCTACCTCAGTTCCTTGACCCACTAATTTTGCTATAGAGTTTTTCAATGTTCCTACATCCATCTTTTCTAATATCTGCAATAATAAAAAATTAGAACAATATTATAACATAGTTTTCAATATTTATATGAAAATCTAATTCAAAATAGACTTTTATCGCTAGTTATTAAAGCTATTTAACTAAATACGGAAATGACGAAAAGGATAGAGATTTAAAGTATATATCTATCTTTCAAATGATCTGTTACTAAAACATCCTGATTCTTCACTTTTAACTGAGAGAACTCTAAAACTTAAATATTTATATAAAAATCTGTCTAATATAAAATCTGTTACTAGCATAATATCGATTAAAATTAGATCACTAATTTGTAATCATTTTCAGCTCTATATAAACATCTATAAATCTTATAATTGGCTAATAGGGGTTAAAGAGGTTATTTGGATAAGTATTAACTCTGAATGATATAGAAGTTTGTACAGATTCAATATACGAACTAATCAAATTCGTATGGCACTCTTGGAACCAAAATTCCTGCCATTTAAAAAACAACTAGGGCCTTATTCAGATTGTGTCGATGTTTTACGATCGAGCGAGTTCGGACATTCAAATCTTTGCTAATTGCACTAGAACTTATGGGGATTAAAAGCAACTCTAAATAACTATATATATATATATATATATATATATATATATATATATATATATATATATATATATATATATATATATATATATATATATATATATATATATATATATATATATATATATATATATATATATATATATATATATATATATATATATATATATTCTTAAACTGAGAATCAACTCCCAAATAAAAATTTGAGATTTAAAGGTCACTGTTTTCAGGTCAGCAACGAAAACCTTGAAAAGAGTTGATTGTAAGCATGAAATAACTTTCTGCCAAATGGGATATAAGGCTTTTCTACAGTAAAAAAATCGATATTGTTTAAATAGTACAATAGAATTCAAAAGTAATAATGCAATCTTTATATTTTTTAGCATGACCAAGAAACTAAAGTTTATAATTACAAGTAATTCAATTGTGTGCCAGAAAACTGAACGACGATGTCCTTTCAGTAGGTTGATAAAACTGTTTACTAAGCATGCTTGGGAGCTTAACAATAGAGATTTTGCATTAAGCTGACCAATTAACAAGGACGTTGTAAGCTTCTCACCCCAGTGCAATGTCGATCGGAAAGATTTTATTTTGCCTTCTTTATTAATTTATGGTTCTGGAAAGTCTTAAATTACACAATACTTTTCATTTCATTTTTCAATAAATATGAATTATTGATAATTATAAATAAAGAGTTAACATTTTTATTCCCTAAATAAAAGGAAACTATGTATAGAATATTTATTTAAAATTTATTATATTGAATTACTTCCCCTATTTATCTTCTTCTTAGCAACTGATCTTAGAAGCTACCGATTACTTATCTACTTAATGATGGTTCTCCATTGATAATAACAGTTGAAACGGGTTACATTGAATAATATACCCGGCTACCATTACGGCTAAAACCTTAGTATTTTCTTAGGCCTTTCTTCCCTTTCATCTTAAATGAGGATATGCGAATCAATTTTTCTTATTTGAAATTTGTGCATGCAAGCATATCAATGTTAAAATAAATCGAACAGATCTCCAGATAAATTGAACAGTTCATTTTTAATGGTGAGAATAAAATATTAACTGCTGAAATGAAACAAATGCCTTCGTTACCATTTCCTTCAACCGGATGATAAAGTTTCGAATATTCAAGTCTCCTATTATTGACTCGTCTTCGTTAGCCATTGCAATGCTACGCTTTTCTTCAATGATTCCCAGTTTTTCCAAAATCTGTTTCAGATGTCCTGTCACTTTGGCTTTCAGCTCTTCGAGGAGTTTTCCGGCAACTTCATCGTCTTCAATGTTGAGCTCCTTCATTTTGTCTCTCAATTCCTTAAGCTAGAATGGAAAAAGTGTGTGATCGCGCTGAGATACATCAGTTAAAGATTAGCATCCAAAGTTTGTACATGAATTCTTAAATCTCAAAGCCATAAGAATAAAAAGCTTTTCTCCTATACAATTTAAAACAAAATTTTATCTCTGTGCATGGAGATTAACTATCATTGATTTTCAAATATTTATCTATTATTTAAATACATTTAATTAACATAAATAATTATTTTAATCAAAACCTTAATGAATTGTACTAAAATTCAGTTTTCAATTTTTTCATCTATTTAAACACCTGTTTTAAGAAATTATGATGTATGATAAAAATTCAAATGATATAAAATAGCACCAACTCTTAGAAAATAAATTCAGTAATTGCGTTGTTGTGTCGCCAATAGTTTGGTAAATCTTTTTCTCAAAAAGTTAATTTTATTCATTTTATCGACAAAGCCATTTAAGTATTAAATTTATTCTAACATTCTAAAACATATGAAATTATTTAATCAATACTATGCTTTTATTGGTGTATTTTAATTTTAAAATTATAAAAATAAAATTAATACCAAACCACTGTAAATAATTTTTATTTTACATTATGCAAAATATTTGTTCTTTTATTTTAAAAAAGAAAGTTTATTTATAAACATATACATTTTAGTTTTTATGTATTCAAATTTTTCATAAATTATAAAATTTAATAAGATTGATTTACATCGAAAATGTATTTTGATACAGTTTAAGATAGTGAGGTGCATTGAAATACAATTTATTTAAAAACCTTTTCCAAGGCTTCTTTGTGGACTTCTTTTCCTTTGTCGATGGCGTTTTTGATTTTTTCCAGAGCTTTATCGAATGCTTCTCTTAAAAACTTCGCTAATTCCTCTTTTATATTTCTTTCAAATCTGTTAAGTAAAACGTTATTGTGAACTTTTAAGGTTCTCACTAAATTATTAGCATCACTAATATGAAAAATTGAATATATGTATATATATATATATATTAGATAGATATAGATATAGATACTTGTAACCACTTTATTTGACATTTTTGATACTGATAAAATTGCTGATTGTAAATGTATGTAGTTTTCTGAAATGATAAGAAAACATTATAATAACCTCCTCAAATCTTCGCTTTCCTGCAGTCCCAAGGCCTCGTGAAGGGCCGGTGCCTCTGACATCCCATGAATAAACGATTGGACAACATCGCTGGATGCTCTATTGAAAACTAGAATAAATGTAAATGTCAATGTATACATAAATTTGTAAAAATAACTTGAATATAAAGTAAAATGTTAATTAGAAAATGCATGCCTAATATAAAGTGAATTGTGGAATGTATTCATATAAATATTCATTTAAAATTTTTTTTAAACTTATTTGAAACTATTTATTTAAACATAAATCTATTTTTAACAATGACTCAAGAGAAATAAAGAAGAAAATTAATAAGAAAAATGAAAATTCCCGATGAGAACGCATAATGAATATAAATCAATTATGCAAACAAATTTCTAAGTATTTCCTTGCAGGAACTCTAAATATTTCCTGCAAGATTATTTTGAACTATTTTAAAACTAAAATGTACAGATATCATTAAATTAAACTAAATTTAATGAAAGAACTTAATTAAGGCACAGAGTGTATAAGCTCAGAAATTAATTCAATAAATAATAGAAATTTAACAATGCAAAACAAGTCTTCATCAATTACATTTGTGAATAATTATTAGTTAATGACTAATTACAAAGCATTTATTCAGAAAACTTTAAGCCCTCTTTCTATTTAGGACTCAAATGTGATGGATTAATTAGAAAAACCCAATTAGAGAAATTTTATAAAAAAACTAAAAACATAAGTAAAAAAGCTTAAATTCGTTAAATTACACAAAATTATCAATTCTTGCAAAACTACTCGTACTACATAAAAATATTTTGAAAATCATTTCCGAAAACGTTACATATTTAGAAATAAATTTAAAAAATATTCTGCAAAAAGTCAAAAATTAACATTAGTTGAGTAATCAATAATATCATTATGTATAAGGTAGAGTATAAATTTATTAAGTATTTCCAAACTAATTTAGATATGAATCATATCAAATATTTTTATTCAGCAGGTTAACCGCATAAAGGAAACATTATATTTATTTTTAATCAAAAATTAAATATTTAAAATTTATTTAAATATAAAGCTCTAAATTTAACCAAAATTATGCCAATATTTAAGAAAGTTAAGGTATCATATTAAATTTAAAAAATATCAAATAGAACTGAGACACATATTTTTTGTATTGGTTGAAGGTAATTTCTGAATCATGCGTAAATTCTACAAAAGACGAAAATTGGACATACCATCTGCAGTTTCGGCTGACGCCAAACCAACAAATAGGAACAACACCAATAGCTTCATGATGCTAAATAAAATAAGCCATTAGATTAATAAAAACCAAAACGTAACAATTACTTTAGATTACTGCTTTCACAGATTAATTAAAATTTGCAGCTCTTCTGTCACAGCTATAATTTTTCTGGCCGTACTTACTATCTTATCTATATCATATAATATTGATTTTATTCATATATCTATTATAGGATTCCAAAAACACTTTTAAAAAATAAATTCAAGTTTTAATGATAATTTGAACTATTTTCGAACGAAATCCATCACAATGAAAGCATGGGAAACCATAATTGTATGGTTAATATCTTTATTTTATTATAAATGAAATATTTATAGCAAAGTGGCTTATTTAATTTCACGTTTCAATGGCATGAAAATGTTCTTCCTTTATCTAATTATTCATTTTTTTAATAAATGAGAATTTTCTTGGTAAAAATTCTTTTTGTCTTCTAAAAATTTTTTACGCTAGTGCAAAATGTGAGAGCACACTGTTTTAATCATTTTTGTATTTTATAACTTTAGCTTAGGGGTATTAAAACAGTACAGCATAACCTCTGCAAAATAATGAGTTAAAGTGTCCATAGTTTTTCTTTTGAATTCTTTATACATTTGATGCAGTAAACTTAGAAACGAAAATCTTAATATTAGCTCTTTATTCAAAAATTATTTTAGCTTCAGTATATTGAAATCAAATACGATACAAAAAATAAGTACAAGAATCCCTCTAATGAAAAACAGTGGGAAAATGTCAAGCACGTTTCCTATATATTGCATTACTAGTGTAGAATCTTGAATTTCAACAATAGATATTATTCACATTTCAATTGATAGTTTCTTGCATTTCATCGATTGTAAGTTTAAATTTGAAAATGATTTCTTATAATGAGAAGTAAGTAAAAGGTATTTGATATATAGATCCTTTATTGATTATAGACCTTTTTCTACAGTTCATTTGTTACTTATGGCTTGTTGTTGTTTGTTCAACGAAGCGATTCCCGAGCATTCAGGAAAGGTTTCCAAGAAATTCCTTTGGATTAATTATTTGTGGAATATTACTTGGAAATCTTCTTTTCAACATAAGATTTATTCATCGGGATGTTCAAACTATTTGGATATCTTTATTTATAAAGGAGCGGAAACTTTTTTTTTACTTAGATGAGGAGAAAACTAATTAGAATGCAAAAAACATGATTATATTACTGCTACATTGGAAAAGGCAAAACATATATGCCCAGAAGTACATTGTCATACTATGAAATTTAATAATATTAAATTCAATTTGGTAAAAAAATTAATCAGAATATTTGGAGATCTAATAGTATAAAGTACCTCACACTGAGTAATTTATTTTCAGTTAAAAAAGGGAGAAAAACAAGCAATAATTGTCATGTTTCGGAAATTTATGGATAACTCGGAATCCAGTCATATTATATGAAAATATTCTTATTTATATCTGAAATATATTCCATACACATACATAATTGTCACAATTATTCTCAAAAGTTCCTATGTGTTCATCACAAAAATTCTTCACAGTCTTCAAAACTGAGGGTACGAACTTATGTTCTCACACATGATAGTAAGATTGCGATGATTTCTGTCTCCTAAGATAAAGAAACCCCGTAATATCTGAATCACATAAATTTCTAAAGTTATGTTTATATAAAAGTCATCGACATTTGCACGAGGCAAATTACTTTAAGTCATTTCATATGTTTCATATTTATGTACTTTATATATCCTTGATTGATCTTTGATAAAGTATTTCTTCAGGAAAACAAAAAAGTTATCTTAATGTCTCTAATGATTCAAATTTTTAAACTGGAACTTTGTTTTGTTTTTTCAATAAAATGAATATTTTTAAATCACATGATGTAAATAAAAAGGGACAAATTTTTAACATTTCCTAAATTATAAAAGAAACAATTAAGATATCCCGATCAAGCGCCATGTTGATAACTGAAACATGAGTAATCAGACTTTTAATTCAAAGTTTGTACACTTGATCCTCACCTCTGCATGCATATTGTAAACTAATTGTAACCATAGGTTTAGATATGATTAGTTTTGATGCATTAAAATAACTATACAATGGAAACAGAAAATCAAATCCTTGCGACTCTTCTCTGTGGGGATTTTTGACGAGAGCCATATTTGTTTAAAACAACGTTTAGAATTTATCTGATTTTAATAATAGTTTATTATATCATTTATTTTAAATGAAAAATATTTGTTTTTTAACACATTTTTGGAAACAAAATTTTTGAATACACTCTATTGCAAAACCATTTTCTCTCCTTGCTGTGAAGATTATGCAGCCATTTCTTCCAATAAATCAATACTGTATTAAAAACTTTTTTTATTGACAATATGTTTCATTTAATGTTCACTGCTATTCAGATTTTACGTAAATCTAAACATCACTTGTTTAACGCAAAAATATCAAATCATCCCTTAGTTATTTCTGTCACCTTATAATACATAGATCAACCTAAAGAAGAAGAAAATCAAAAGCACATTTTTAATGTTGGCTTAAGCAAGGCATTAATCTTGAGAGTTAAAAGAGATTGCTTAAAGATATTGCAACTTGTAGTTTGGAATTCTATTAATTAAGGATTTTAAAATTTAAAACGTCCTTGTCAATTTAAACAAACTATAAAGCGAATGTTTTGTCTTGTGTTTTTCATTTTGCTTTTTCTTCTGTTTTATTGTCAACGTATTGATGACTTGAATCAATTGGAAACGGCTTCCCAATTCGATGTTTTGATCTTAACACAAAAAATCGTTTTTTAACAAAATGTACTTCGACAATATTCTTAAGTATTTGATGGTGAACTTTGCCTAGTTTGCTGCCTCTCGAAGAATGAGATTTAAATGCGGACAGAAAATTCGTCGACAAGTCGGATTTACGACGCTGTCTCAGTATGATGTAACGTATAACAAACATTATCTGACATCATAGATATTTTAAACCACTGAGAATTATGACATGGCGATGTAGCTATGATCTTAACTGGAACGAAAGAAGCGACCAATTTAAGGTTAAAAATGCAAAATTGATGAATAATTTATTTATTATATTTACCTTATGAGAAGAATAAATTTAATAGAGACTGAAACCATTAAAAAATTAAAGTTTCTAATTATCATTTAGAATTTTTCACATTATAAGAATAATTCAACTCAATCAAATAACTTGCTTCTTTATATACTTGCATCAATTTAAAATGATTTTCATAATGCTTACACAGAACTCAGCAAAAAGAATGTTCTACAAAAATATTTAAAATTTTGACTTTATTTTTAATAATAATACTTAGTAAAATATATTTTGAATACCAAAACGAATAAATACTAATATCAGTACTAATGTATGAATATCAATTGGATTCGTCATCTCGATTTTAAAAATTTTATTCCAGAACATGAATTTGATTCCCCGAAAAAAGTGGTAACTTCACTAAATTTCAGTTTTTTATTCCCGAAGAAAACATAAGTTATTTTCTTGCACTAATTATTTCCTTTTATAGCGTGAAGAAATTTACGCTTAGATAGATAAGATTAAAGATATCATTTTATTTATAATAAAACATTTTTTATTTTTTTATTGTGATCTGAAGGAAATCTTTCTTTTAACTTCGTGTTTACACAAGATTTGTAATTCTAAGCAAATATTTATCTCACTACATCTTTATCTCATCTTCTTTATCCTATTAGATGCAAATTTTCAATGTAATATGTATACACATGATAAAGTAAAAAATATCAAAAATCTTAAAAAAGATTTATAAATTCCTTATTTGATAATCTACTTTGCTATTTTTCACTTTTTATGAAATTTGTTGTGACGGTAAAGCATACTTTTATTTTTATTTAAATATTTGCGAAAAGTTAATAATTTTTGTACTTGTGTCATTGTATTTATAAAATATGATTCGTAAATGTATTTAAATTTTTATGAATGTATGTGTAAAATAAATTATCAATTACTAAAAGAGGCTTGTTCAAAAATTTATTGCTACGTTACCTACCTAATACTAGGTTACCTATTTAAGAACTCTGTTATTTAAAACCAAATTTGATTTTAGGAAATTTCAAACAAATAAAGGGAAGAAAATTCTGTTCTTTTTTCTTATAACTAATGCAGAAAAGGAATAATTAATTTTTGCTATTTTTATGTAAAATAATGGAAAAAGAATGACTTTAAAATACTATATATTATTTGATTTAACATAAGATTATTTTTTAAACTTTGTTATAATGCGAAATTTTTATTACATCTTAAAATATTCGGATAAAATATTCCATTTTAGAGAAGAAATCAAGATGACAAACAAATTACAGTTTAAGATCTATCTTGGTTCTCGTCTACGAATATTTTATTTGAAAAGTATATTACGTATTATGTACTTACGAATACCCCTTATGTTCATACGTTTGGCTACAATGCTTAAAAAGTAACTAAGCGTAAAACATAGAACCTATGAAGAAAATTTTCGATTCGTGTCTTACAGTATAATTAAATATCTCAGATTTGAGTTTTAAGTCCTTTAAAAAGAATTGGTCAAAATTAATATGTTATTAAAGTTAATTTTCTTCGATGATTTATTTGTGTTAAAAAACAGCCACTCACCTATTGCATTGATATCAAATTGTAATTTTCATAATTTTAATGGATTGTGAATTGATTGATATTTCGTATAAGAAAGATAACAGCTGCATGAAATTGCAGTAAAAAAACTAGAGCAAAAAGTATCTCCTACAGTGTATTAAAATCAAGTGACAAACAAAAATAGTATATATTTCAGGAATTTCAAAAGTATACTTTAGTAAAAATTTTATTTAAAATGTGTTAATGATATACCAAAATTAAGTTTCTAAATCAAAAACATGCTTGAAAGTAATTTAAAAATTAACTAATCTATAATTCTGTAACAATAATATTAAGATAAAATATATCGTGTAAAATTTATTGAAAACGAAATTTATACTTATGAAATGTAAATAGATAAAGTGTACTTGGAAAATGCTTAAAGTGTGTACTTACAATATAAGGAACACCAATTATTGTAATTGACTGCAAAAAACTTAACTTCTTTGCAGGTGTCTTGATAAGGTATCTTAAAATCTACGTGGGAATTTAAGCAGCTGTGATTTACGTACATCTTTCATTACTAAGATATACAATAATAAGAATTATCTGAGCGTTTGTTATATTTTATATTATTACGTACTTTTTAAGTAATAAAAACTGAAAAGTATGTTACGTATTATGTAATTAAGAATACTTTACGTTCTTGTTGGGAAACAATAGGTTTGAAATAGGGACTCAGCTTAAAACATAGAAAAGCTTTGAAAAAGTTAATATTACAAAATTTTAATGCTATGCCAAAAATACTTTTTGCAATATTTAAATAAATATAAGTCATAACATATGATATTAAGATGAAATTCATAAATATTGTTACATGAATTATAAATTATAACACGATATGTCTTTTAAATATATTAATAATATATTCATGAAAATCATTTGTGAACAATTTTAACGATATCATAATAAAACATTTAATTCAGAATACAGAAAAATAACGTGTGTGTGTGGCAATGTCAATTTTAGACATTGACACACACATTTATTTTTTAATGTTGTGTTCGTGTTCAATTTTAGATGTCACAAGTAATAATGAACTATTTTTGTAGTAATCTTAAAATATTTCGAAATACTTTTTCAACAAGTATTTAGGTTTTTTTTTGTGAATGTACGATGAGAAGAAACAACACAATAGTATGAATATGGCACAATTTAAGTTTATTTGCGAAATATTTATCAAATAAATATTTCTCATTTTACTAGCTATTTAAAGTAATTTGAAATAAACATTTTGATTTTAATTGAAAATATCTCAAGATATTATGTAAACGTGGTTTCATTTTTCTGCTCCACTGTCATGACAAAAGGGCTTAAAATGCACCTTCAAGAGGTGAAGGACCTAGAGGCCCCAAAGGTTGAAGTCTAACTTTACCTCATGCATTGCTGTTAGCTGAGCATAATGGAGTGGCCTTCATACCTTGAGTGACCCTACCAAGAGAATACTCTCCCCAAGTATTTTTTCCATTCCTTCCAGGAACACTCCCTCACCACAATAGGGTATCAATGTAGGACTTAGGAGTTTTTCTCCATTGTTTTAAGGTGTTTGCGTTCATGAACATATTTGATGTTACTGTCAAGCAGGAGGGATAAGCCACAGCACAACATTTTTATGCATGTTTAAATTTAGTTAATGGTAACTATATTACACTGCGATCAAATGGTGGTGAGTAAAACTTCAAATGGTATTATTCTATTAAAAAATATTTGTATTTTCTTAAATATATTTATTTAACTCATTTTGGAACTTAGAAATTATGCGAATTTTCTTGAATTCTAATTTTTACTGACAAATAGTTTTTCATTACAATTTTTATTCTATATTTTAATATTTCTTCAAAATTATATATCATTAAATAATTTCATAATTTAGTTTCTGCATATAAGATTAAATATTTTTATTCCAAGCGGTATTTTAATTTTTTAAGCAATAAAATTGATACAATGCAGTGTGTGTGAAAAAGTATTTCGATTACAATTTTAGTTATCATTAATATAATACTTACATTTTTATTCAGTGGGACTAAAGATGTACAACATGAATTCTAAAAAATTTTATGTGAGGACTCATATTATAATATTTATAGATTATTACTAGATGTTATCATTTCAATAAACAACATTTAATTTATTCTGTTGTTTGTGAATATATAATCACTGTATCTCTTAATAATTTCATAATGGGAAGCAATAATAATAAAAATAATTTTTATGTAATTTTTCCATTAATTTATTCTTTAGATTTCCCTTTTTAAAATCTGTTATATTTTAACTTGAAATTTGGTTGAGGTTTCATTGACGACGTAATGAAAATAAACCTCAACGTTATTACATAGAAGCAGTTCATTATTATTCTACACTATGCTCATTTAAATTTTATGTAAGAAAAAAAGGAATACTTCCTAAATATCTTCGCAAAATATCCAATTTATCTCATACGTTATCGACTGCAATTTTTTATAAATGCTTTCCTTATTTTCATTTGGGCAATTTTTTTTTAAGTGACAGTGTTAGCGTGCTTATTTACCGGTTCTTTTTCATGATTGGAAAGCAGAATGTTCAAATTTCTTCCCATTTGCATATCTAGCGTGTTCGTTAATGCAGACTGAGATACATAAAATATGTCGTGAGTGCAATGTCCTCCTTGTGATATAACAATTCAGGAGATAACACGCCAAATCTTGGGATCTTCTGATTAGTTCGTGTTTCTAAATTATGGAATTCACACTCATTTGCGACCCCACAGAGAGCCCCATTTGACAAAATTTAATCCTTCCCAACCTTACAATGCTAAAAAAATCGAAAAAGGGTCCTTGAAACCGTAATATAATAATAATATACTTTGATGAATGTTTAAAATACCTCAGTAAAATATCTTCAAAAATTATTTCAGTTGGTATATTCATTTCGCAACATTAAACCTTCATTGAAACTGTGTAAGTAGTGAATATAATAAATTAAGATTGCTGATTAAAAATCAGCAACTAGGGGAATTCTTAACTACAAAATGCTAGCACCAAGTAATGATCCATATTGTTAATCTGAAATGAAATCTCACAAAGAAACAGAAAACTGTTATCTAAAAAGCACAAAAACATTTTTCACCCCCACTTACAAACTAATTCTAAATTAATTCTATGGTTAATTTTCTCCAGTTTTGTTTTAATATAAATTTGGTAGTTGTAAATTTTTGGCCCAACTAATTTTAACAGAAGCTTCCATTTTTTTTTTTTTATTGAATGCGTACATACAATTCTTTATTCTATAAATTTCTAACATGTCAAATAAGTTTTGATAATTTTATTTTGTTCTGTGTAATATTGCTCAATTTTATACTTTTACCTAATCTGAAATATTTTTTCTAAATTTTTAGTACCATATCAAGTATGAATGTCGCTATTCAGGCAATTGAATTAAATCATTTTTTAGAAATAGTTTTAAAATTTATACATATATACATATACAAATAGATAGATAATTTGTACTTATTAATTTAAGAATATTTCTGAGCAAATTAATTATTTTCATGGAATAAATAATTTGCTGTCATAATAATAATCACATATAGTTGATCATTGTCACTCAATGCTTACATTATAAATTCATATTTTAAAGCTATTTAAATTCATTCATTACAAAACTTATGATCAGTGTAATATTTGTGTTAATTTAAAATAAATCAGTTTACAAAGAATGTTCTCATTAAAAAGGCATCATCAAAATCATTAAATACTTTCAAAAATAAACACATAATTTGATTTTTAAAATGATGTGAAATATGATACAATAAAATGAATGAGATTCTTTTTAAGAAAACATATACAAATATCATCATGAAAAGACTATTAAAAAATGGCTCGCAGTTTCTTACCTCATGTAAATAAACTGCAGCTCAATTCTGCATATTAAACAAATGGAAGATTTTCATTGTGCTTCTTTATTTAAGAAAATTATTTTTAATCTGTATTCATAAGAATGTTAAATAAACTATTTTTAAATATATATATTCTATACTTTAAAGTACTTTTCAGTATAAGAAATATAATTTTTATGGAAAATTAACGGATGCAAATTGATGATGTGTGTATGTGATTAAAAATTAAAAAATAATAAGGAAACACTCAGTAATGTTTCCAAATTTAAAATATTTAGATAATATTTATAACAATTTGTTAAATTATAAAAGTTTATTTAATTCTACAGATTAAAAATATTCAATCAAAATATTAAAAGATTGATAAAATATAAGCACTTAATAAGTACTTATATTTTATCAATCTTTAGTTAGGATCAATATGTTGCTTATTTTATATTTTGGGGTATAATTTATTGAACTGAAGCATTGAAGATGTAACTCAACTGATTCCCATTATTAAATACTTTTCGGAAAATTTTACAAATTCTTTAAATGAGTTCTTAATTTAAAGCAATTTTAATCTAAAACTAATTTGTCAGTTAAATTAAAAAAATATGATCTCCAGAAACAAGTTAATTATTGATTTTTTGTAATACTATGAATAATTTTATATTTACACACTTATAAATCAATAGAATTGTTTTAATTATCATTTAATATAAAAATACACATTAAACAATACAATTATTTGTTTCAGTTTAAGCGTTTTGTGATTGAATTCCTTGATAAGGAATATAGTCTTAGCTTTAATATTATAGGATAAGGAATATTTAAAATCCATTTTTCAAAATATTCTTGCTTTCATAAGGTACTCATACTAACTCTACGAATTAAAATAAATTCGTGGTGTTTTGAAGTAATATAATGATAGATGGGTTTTTGATCATATTTTGAATTTAAGAAGTAAAATATTTTGATTTTAACATGTGATGAATTTTAAATCTTTTCAAAATATTTCCCTCGAGCAGATTCGAACAAATTTGCGTTCAAATGTTTCTTAATATAAGTCTTCCAAATAGAATATGATTAAATAATAATTCATTTTTCAGAAAATAGTAATTATTTACTTATTATTTTTCGTAAACTATGGACATATCAAAATAATAATTTCGGTCTAAAACATCTTTAGAATATTTTTATTTATAATGTATTTAAAAAGAATAAGAATTCAAAAGAAATTAAAGTAACAAGTAACAAGTAACTTAATCTGGTAAATCTGCTTAAATATATGGAATAAAAAATAGATTCAATGGGAAATATTCATTTTACAAATTTGAAATTCAAAATAAGTACTTAATTAACTAATTTTAAGGACGTTTAAAGATTAATTGATTTCAAGAGCATATTTATTGATAAACGAATATTTTTATTTATATAGTATAAGAATTAAGAATATAAAAAAGTCATCGCCAATAATGATATCTTCCCTGATTAAAAAAATATACAAGAACTTTACTCTAGTTCAGTTTTATTAATTTTAATTATGTATTAGTAAATATTTAAAACTGCGTTTTTGGACTCAAAAAAGTTCCCATCTAATCAAGTTAATTCTTAGGTCACCTCTAGAATTTTATTTTCAGACAAAATTCTTTCATAAAAAATATTTATAGTTAATTATGTAAGTATAAATCTTGAAATAACAACGCATTAAATTTAATGTAATTAAAATATAACTTAAGCAAAAGACGGAAATTTTAACAAACAAAATATGTTATATGAATTATTAACAAAGCAAGAAGAAAATTAAACATTACTTAATCTCGTATTTTTGTTTTAAAATTTTTCAAAAATATTTAAATATTTTTTAAATTTGCTATAATTTTGGAAAATATGAAATGCACGTAATAGGAAAATTGGATGATATTTGTGCTTTTAAATTTGAATTCAAATAAACATGAAAGTTTTATTTAATCCTTATACCACTTTCTTAAATGAAAATTATAAATTTGAAATCAGATATTTTACATTATTAAATTTTAAGGTAATTTAAAATTTAAAAAATATTCGTTTTAAAAAGTTCAAAGTATGCAAATAAATTGCATTTTTTTAAAAATATTCATAAACGTTTAATATACCTCTCTCTCCCTCTCTCTCTCTCTCTCTATATATATATATATATATATATGTATATATATATGCTATATTTTTCTAACATTATATAATTTATGACCATAAAACATTTGTAAGTACTTTTCATTGTATTACAATAAAATAAAGTAATAATTACTATAAGCGTTTCCGATTAGCAGATTAAAAGTGCAATAAATTATAACTTACTATAGTAATGATGAAAGACTGACCATAGAATGATGATTTTATTAGACATCTGTTCCATATCTTCTTTCACATTTGATTCTTCTTATTTATATCTGTCAGACTTATTGATTTTTGAATGAAATGAAGAATTTCTTTTTTTTTTCCTTGTACTAAATCTTTTCTTGGAAATATGACATCTTGATATCCGGCGACAATTGAGACGTGAGGATTTCGATTTGAAGATCACGTATGCCTTTGTTGAAGATAATCACAGTTCTTTCAAATCATCCATTGAAAGAGATACCGTTCTCAGAAACCATGTTTTAAAATTAGAACCTTTTGTGGCTGACAACATTCTTACATTCTTTTAAATAAGCTAACCCCTTATGAGAGTTAGCTGTAATCAATCTAAGAATTCTATTTTTATAACACTCCCAAAAGCTGATAGCATACTGTCTACTTTTATAACATTTCTAAAAGTAGATAGTATGCTATGAGATAGAAATTTATAGAAAATAACCGTTTTTCAAGAAGAGAGCTAGGTAGTTAAGAAAGAATATCGAAATTGGATAAGACAAATCAAACATAGTAATTTCTAAATATGATAATTTCTATCAATAATATTTAAATTAATTAAAATATTTTTATAAATTTTTCCTCTAAATAGTGTTGTTTCTCGTGGCAATGTGAGAATTTTAAATATAAGAATTTAAAACTTCGTATAATATTAAAAAGTTGCTTTCTTACGAAACTTAACCCTGCCCATAATAAAGTCAGATATCTGTTTACGCTTTAAACATAAACTCAAAAGGTAAATATAAACACCTTAAATTATAAAAATGTAATTTGTATCCAAATATACTTTATTTAAAATCAGTGAATATGGATAAATTTCAGTACTTTTTTTACGAAATTTAAGTCATTTATAATATAATTATATAATTAGTTAAAAAAAATAGATTTTTATTGTGTTCATATATAATTCCTGAAATAGCAAATTTGATATTTTTTAACAGTTGTTCCTAAATAATTCTTGATTATTATTTAGTTCAACTGCTTTATCTCCAAATACAACATTTATAGAAAGAAATAGCAAAATTCTGAGAGCAATATAAATTTAGTGAAAAATTCATTTTTCTATCAATTTTTAAATCCACCAGAGATTTTAAAAATCTTTTTTTTACAACGAGTATACCACGGATACTTAATCACAAAATTCATACATAGTCATATATAACGTTTATTTGTTAATATAAAAATTAGGCCAAATATTTAATTTTTAATTTTTTTAAATATTCTCTAGGTATTTTAAGAATTTACAAAAACTTGAATATAAAATAACTCTCAAGTTCATTATAATTCTTATTAATTTCCATTTCTTAAATATCACATTTGTTTCCTCTTTCTTTTCAGGTAAATTATAATATACAATGTTATATTTCCTGACTAAAATAAAAAAAAAATTTAAATATCAGTTCACACACAAAACCTTAATATTTAAAGTAAACCTTAATATTAAAAGTGAAATATACCTAAACAAACACGCATATACGTAAACACAAACATACGTGTATATATATAAACATATATACTATTTACACAAATAATCATTTTAGGCGATTTCCCTTTCCTCTCTGTTCCCCTCAGGAAAAGAAGCTATATTAAATTCTTTCTTTTATCAGTACTTTCTTTCTTCTCAATTCTCTCTTTTAATTTCAATTTTATATTTACATCATTATTACTTAAATTATATTTGCTCTGCTCTCTTAATACTTCATCGTATTCTTTTTAGAAAAATACATTTGAATTTCTGAAGAATATTTTGTGTCGTGTAAAATTCAAGTTATTTAATTTTTTCAATTATTATTATAAAACTTCTTTAAAAATTTTTAAACTTTTATCTTGTTTAATTTTTTACTCTATTTATATTTTTTATTTGTTTGTATTATACAATTACACACACACAATTATAAATATATATATATATATATATATATATATATATATATATATATATATATATATATATATATATATATATATATATATATATATATATATATATATATTATCATATTTATAATATATATACATTATAAAGACAGTAAATGGGATAGTATAAGTACATAAATGATGCAGTTATTTATAAGCTTTTACATTGTCTAAACATTAATACGAAAATTAATTTGATTTAATTATTACAATATTTAGAATTTAATTTCTTTATTTAATTTTTTGTACGTTCTTCAGCATTACGGAAAATAAAACATACCTAGTTTCAAAATACACTAAATGAAACTTTCGTTTTGCTTAATAAAGAATGCTTATCTGAACTGTTTTAATGCATAAAAATTGATAATACAGTTAAGAAAGCTAATGTTTTAATACAAAACATTGATACTCAGTAAAATTTGCTTTCTTAACTCTAGTTGTAGGAATATCATATGTTTTGAAACATATTTTTGATTCCTTTTTCTGTAGAAAAATCTATGGATCTCGTATTACTTAACATCTCTAGTTCATTTCCCTTTTGGTTTGCTTAAACTGATTTTGCAATAAATGTATTTATTAGCATATAAAGGTTATTTAATATGAATATACAAATATATGCTAGCAAATATAACCTTAAATATTTATCTTTCAGCATTTCAATATTTTAAAAACCGAAAATAAATGTTGATGCCACTGTTCTACATTATAATATTTAAAAATTAAAATACCTAATTTCTTACATATAAAACTCAAATTTTTAAATTAAATGTCAGAAATATTTTTTTCAATTCAGACTTTTTCTTCACTATTGAATGCAAATGATATTTTCTACTTGGACATAGATTCGCGACACATTTTGGAATAACCATTAAGCCATCATATTATTGAGTTTCAATAAACTGTATACCTATTTATATTCTTATATCACTTGTTCAGTTATGGTAACAAAATGAAGAATAAATGGAACAAAGTGTTTTCCTATGTAAAGTGTAGAATTCTAACTATAACTTTACTGAATAAACATCTGACATAATGAAAACAAGAATATTTAAGAACGTTAAAAGATTAAGATAACATAATTAAATATCATAATTTCAGAAACTCATTTGATTTAGAAATAAGCTTTAAGCAATAGTTGTTTACGGATATATGCCAAGCTAACAAGTAATATCCGCATAAAACGTGAAAGAATAAATTTACCAAATAATGTAATTCAAAAACTTCAGTTTCAAAGAAAAGAGATTTTAAATCGTATCTCGTGTCTTTACATTTAATAACTTGCTAGAACTTTCCAATTTGTCACGATTTCAATAAAATATGCTTTTGTTAAAAAATGTATCAAAAATATTTGAAATATTTTAACAATATTGTTCTTTTAGGAAGTTATTAAATTCAGAACTCGTGTTTATTCGGAATTGTTTTGAAAGTACAAACGTAAACTATTTTTATATAAATACAATAATCTTCTATTGGAGAATTTATTTAATAAATAAAGACAATTTTAATTTTTTAATAACAATGAAATAGATTAAGAGTACTAACTAATAATCAAGACCTCTGCCCTCATATTCCAAAAGAATAATCTCGTTCTAGTTGGTAAACTCTTTTTTTTCCATACATTAAAATTGTTAGCTAGAAATATTATCAAGAAATATTTAATGGAAGAATACTCAAAGTTACAGAAAAATTCTTAATAAATTTTAAAAACCCATCAATATGGAAAATGTTTTAAATTATAAAGCCCTACTATAAGATTAATGAAATGTATAATCAAAAAGACATAAGTTTCTAAAATATATACAAAGCAGGACTTAAATTAATAAATTACTAACTAAGAATTATTTTTATGCTTTTGATGTATGTATATAAAAATTAAATAAAACATTAAGATACGTAATTGGGGGTGAAATTACAGAATTCTAACTAATTAAAAATAAATTCATATTGTAAAGCAACTTGGAACACAGTTGTAAAATAAAATTATAAAAAATTAGTGGAACGAAGTTTCTAATTCTGATATCAAACCATTTTAAAAGGTAAACCATATTTCTGTATTCTGTATTTCCATATTTCTGTTAACCTATCAACATGATAATTAAAATTTTAATAATATAAATCCTAACTTTTGTAAAAAATCTGAAAAATTAAAAACATTTTACTATTTTAAAATAATATTAAAAATTATCAAGATGTAATTTATAAAATATTTTTTAAATTTAAATATAACATTCTGTAATGAAATTGTATTTTTAACTATTAAACTTTATAAATTAATTTTTTTAACATTTTAGGTAAAATATAAAACTATGAAATTATATATAAATTTTCTATATACGACGCAAATTCCTACTGCGAGGTATTTATTTCCTTTTCTCTGCTGAGAAAATCTATTGAAAATTTATTGTACTTGATAATAAATATTTTAAATATAAATATATGATTTTCTCTGAATTTTTTAAGAATATGTACATTCTTGTTTTATCATATTTTAATTGCATACTCAGATAATTTCTAAATATGCATATGTATTTCCAAAATCTATTATTTTATAATTTTAATTGATAGAAAAAAATATTAAGTATATGATGTGTTTTTTTCTTTCTTCCAAAAAAAAAAAGACGAATTTTCCTTTTTGTCAAAAAAAATTTATCATTCATTTCTTTAACACAAAAAACAAACTCCCAATTTTGATAAAACTGTAGCTATTAAAATTTTAATATTTTATCATTTAGTAATTTTGCGCTTGTTTAGTATTTATCTATCAAAATATTCACCATAAAAATTAATCATTTTAGAAATTTAAATAAAAGTGTATTAGTAAAGGTTTTATAACGCTTTGAAAGCTGTTTTCTTATAATTTTATAACTGATTATGTATTCTGATCATGCTTTCGCGCTTATACTTTAAAGCTACCTTTTTCAAATTGTAACAAAAACTGTTAAGTGTTGAGCTAAAATTATCTACCTTTAAGTCTAACACAGAGATTGGTTTTTAAATATTTTTTTCTTGTTTCACGATAAAGCCAGAAGACCTTATTAAGAAAATCTAGGTAGAAAATTTTCAAGAGAATATTGCTTCCAATGCGGTTTTTGTTTTCGGTGAGTAATAATAGATTAGCGGTTTCTTTGACTGCTTCTAAAAAACTTAAAACCTTGAATGGAGGAATAAAATAGTTACAGTTTGAAATATCTAAAACTTAGGCCATTAATACTATAAAATAGAGATATCTTTATTTAGAAGCATCTTAGTATCAGTTATACATTTTATTATGTATTACTGATTTGATATAAATGTTTGCTTTACAGAGCTCAATACAACCAACAAAAATTGAATGTGAAATGGTTATAATATCTGATTTTTTTTAAATACGATATTGTTTTACAGCATTTGTGTGGACAATTTTATAGTCTGCTTAAGGAATTTGAAATAAGTAATGCATACTTAATGAGCTATAATGAATGTAAATAAATAATGTGTGGCGAATAATGTATATGTGCTTCGTACTTTAACGAAGTAATAATTTTATTTTTAATAGATTCAGTGACAGTTGTTAGCTTAAAACTATTACAGAGCATTTATACTTAAGGGGAGAAACTCATAAACTGGGAGCAAATTTACACCAGAGTTAAGAAATACCACAACTCTCACAGACACCATCTTGATGAGGAAGAATCTTAAATCTTATAGCAAATTTCTCCCATTATTCAATACCAGAAGAGATCGAATAGGGATTTCTCATTCTAAATTATGATCCTAGCATTCGGAGAATATACTCATGAATCATGTGTGACATGATAATTTAAAATTATACTCTTTTAATTTCAATAGCAAAATGTTAAGATAGTATCATGGATATTTTTTATATATAAATTGTTCATTACAATATAAATGTAAAAGCTATATATTATAGGCCTAGAATAGGGCTTAAAATTAACTCTTGATCACAAAAAAGCAGATATACGTAGATATTAATACCTAAGCTAGTGTTTTACGCATATGGAAAAACCCAACAAACATTCTGAAGAGATAAAGATTCTGGAAAGATGGTTCAGCAGCGGATTTAGATATATTAGCATGATCTTTAGATTTATAACATTGACATTAACTTGTGTAATGTTGTAAATAAAGGATTAAATATTTTGAAAGAAATTAATACTTTCAAACAATCAAACTATTTTAAAACTGAAATATATTTAAGAAGACACACTGACACAAATTCTAGCAAAACACTGATAGATAAAAACGCGAATTTCTCTTTAAAATGTTTAAAATCTCCCTGTTCAACTATAAATCGAACGCAAACATTTATTGTCTCAAAAAGCTAGTATTACTTACTAGTTTTTTGAGGTAAACGTAGCAATATAATTCCATAGATTTTCAAGTAAACTTTCATATACTTATTTGAGTAACACGTAAGAAAATCCGATAAACAAGTAACAGCTTTATTATTTTATAGAAGGAGAAATATGGTCAATCTATAATAAATTTTCATTGAAATTTTCCTAATCAGAAACTGTACTTTATTAATCACTATTGTTTGTTTTATAGTAAGAAACAAAAGTTTTTAATTGTAGAAAGAAAATTACAATTACCACAAATTTATAGTATTTCTTTCTTCAAATGAATTTGTTTCTCTTTGTATACTTTATTACTGATATAATACTTTGTTTTTTGATAATATAGTTTTGTACAAAATTATTTCAAATAATTACATCAACTTCAATTGCGATGAGTTATCTATTTTCTTTTGAATTTATACCAAGAAAATTTGAGTTTCAATTTTTCAGTCTGTATATTTGTTAGTTATGCAATGCTCTTGTAAATTAATTAACCTAATTAAGTATCGATCAGTTTAGAATTGAATACGTTTTATGAAATTATGTTGAAAATTTATCTATGAAAACATTTTAATTTTCAAAGACTTTTCAAATCATACTTTGTTTTTCTCAAGATTTAGCATAAAATAGACAGTATTTCTTGTTAAATATGTTTCAATTTCTTACGTGATTTTTTCAAATTTCTAAATATTCGTTTAACATTATAATTTGTTATGAGACTGAATATTGGGATCGATTTTTCAATGCTTTTTAACAACATTTTACAATAAGTTAACACCAATTTGAAATATGAACTATAGAATAATTTTATGCTAATAGTTAAGCATAAAAAAGATGGTATCCATAATTTGGAAAATTCGTAAAATTTAGAATTTCTTAGGGTGATTTAATTGATGAATATTATTCTAAACTTTTATTCTAAATTTAAAAGTTGTATTTCATTCATGTATAAAGAAACAGATAGTAAGAATTTCTAATTCAACATTTTTTATAAATTAATATTTTTATAATAATAATAAGCACAAAATTGGTTGAATAAATAAAAAAAAATATTTTGCATGCAATTTGTTTTTTCTTTTTCATAGCAATATCTACAAAATTGTTCAATATTTCGAATATTAAATTATTCCTTAACAATATATTTTCACTGACTTTCAAGCCAAGCCACTCTTAACCATGAGATATTATTGGAGCCCTTTAGCAGGATGAATCGTGGGCTGTGCTCCCACCCTGACTCTTGGTCTCGAGAAAAACGTATTTTTCCCTGGGTCTCACAAATGAATCATTTGAATTATTTAAGACTAAAAAAATACAGTTTCCTTATTTATAGACTGTAAATTCCTTGACTCTGGAAAGTTATTTTAGAAAAGAATTTAATATCAGAATTTTAAAAAAATCAATTATAAATGTATCTGTTGAGAAGAAATCAGATTTAATAAAATAGAGACTTCTACGAGTTAAAATAAAATATTTTATGCCATGTGCTTGAAGTTTACATATCAGTCTGACACCTGAAAATTTAACGCTGCGGTTCTAATGAATGGGTTTGATTCTATATGGCTTGTGCTGCATAAAAAACAGTACTTATCGTTTGAATTTTACCCGCGTGTATCCAAAATGATCGTATGACCAGGAATAAACCAAAAGACAAATATCTTAATCTAAAAAATTCTAGAATATATATAGCTATTTGATTAATAGCGAATTTCAAAAAATAAATCGAAAGATCAACTACATAAATTATATAAAAATTGATAGAAAAGAAAATAATTTAGCCTAACGTAAAATTTTCACAGAATGTAAGAAAGCTCTGAGCGAACTTAATTTTCAAAGTTTTTGTTTCAATAATTTTAAGGTTTTTTAATATTTCAGGTTAGCATTTTCTTACTCACATTGATATTTTTTTTTACATTTGTTGATAAGCAAAACCTTAAGTTTGTTAAATATAAAAACACTTTTAATAGGTAATTATAAGTTTATTGATATGAAACAACTGAGCAAAACTACATGTGTTTGAATAAAATAATTTTCATTCAATGTTTCACGGTTTCACGAAGTTTGTAGGCAACTTTCTCGAATAAATCTCCCAAATCTTTCTTGTTTTCCCGGAAGAAGTCCAGGGCATCTGCAGCAATGTTTTTGCTCATGACGCTGTAATTTTCAAGAAACTAAATTTAAAAAAAAAAGATTTGAGAACTGTTTCATTTTGTTTTAATATTTATTGAGAGATTTTGTTAGATATATTTGGTCTAAGAATTTAATTAAGCGTTTGTTTTTCACTTTACGTTTGATCGCAAAAATGTTTCGTTTTGAATTTTTTTGCTAGCAAGAATTACTTTACGTTATTAAGAGGTTAGATACATACGTTTATTATATTATTCACATTTTAATGTTTACTTTTTCCCTCACCAATATTTTCTAAAGGCTATATTTCCATAATATATGTTATTACTTTTCAAATTTAAAAATTTCTTTCCAGATTCATTATATTATTCATTTACGTATATTATTTCGTGACATTATTTTCTTTTTTAGACATTTAATAAAGCTAACTTAATCATCCGATATTAGAGCATCGGGACCGAAATTACGCTGTGATTGTAAAGCAATAATCTGGCTTGTATTGTTAACAATTTAATATTTCTATTGCTGAATATGCATATTTACTCGAACATTTATATGGAATGCTTACTTTATTGTAAAAATGTCTCATTACTTTAACTTTACTAAAAAGACAGTAATATTTACAAATATAAGCTACAGTAACATAACTATTAGTTGAAGATAAATATGCAAAAAGTCGTTATACATAATTTATAATTAGTTTTACATCTGTATGAATTTATGTCAAAGATAAAATTAGTTTTATGTATAAAATGTAATAAAATTCATATTTAAGTCCATATAGAGAAATTGTGTTATATAATAAAATGTTTTCAATTAACTTTACTTCAATATGAGACAGCATGCAATGAAAAATACAATGAAAGAAACGATGACTGAAATTTACTTCAATTCTATAACATTGACCTAAATTTTCATCATTATTTTTTTCATAAAAGCTATTTTATAAACAATAAATAACTAAAAACCTTTTATAAACATTTTTTAATTTTTTATTTATTTATTTTTCTTTTGCTTCTAAAAAAATTAAAAATGTTTTAATGTTTTGAATGTCCAAATTATAATTTAGTCATCTTCACAAGGAATTATTTTTTAAATAATTTTGTTTCTTCAGGGACATTTCTGATCATAGCAAAAAAAAACTTCCATTAAGCTTTTCATTACCTCTTTAGCTATTCTTTTGATGTTCTCAGCCTTTGTCTTCCCTTTTACCAGCGCCTTTCCGTACCTCTTCACCCACTCTCCAAAATTGATGAATTTTTCTTTTAACTCTATGTTCAGGTCCTTGAAGTAATCTCTGACCTTCTAGTAAATGTCCGAGATCAACCTCTTCAGCTGGTTTTCTCCGAAGATCCTTGTAATTCATTCCGAGATTTCTTCTTTTGAATTTTCATCTCTCAATAATTTGGATAAGTGCTCATAAAACTTAGAAATATAAATTGGTAATGTGAAATAACAATGAATACATTTTTGTTCCTCGAAATAAATAGTATTGTATTAATAACTGATTAATTTAAAGATATTAAATTAATACCAATTAAAATTTTCCCTTACTACTCTTCCTTCCCCGAAAGCTTTTCTTATGAATTCCTGAGCTTTTCCGTGTCGAAAAGATCACGAATCTATTAATAGTCACAAAATGTATTTAAATATTAGCATTAGTGATTATCCATTTGAAAACATAATAATAATCCTAAACTAACTACTGTATCTTTGTTTATTGAGAAGAGAGTTTAAAAATTAAAAAGAATTATTTTTTATAATAGTTTTTCTCTTTTTTTAATGCAAGTTCATTACAATAAAATAACTTAAAACAATTGGTTTATAATATTAAGATAAAAATGAATAACTTATTTATATTTTAAAGTGTCATTATAACTTTTAAGAAACATTTATTTTTTTATCTAGAAAATAGAGGGTGGTCTATAATACCAATGAATATCGTTGTACCAATAAATATCATTGAGATCTATTGAATTGTCACGTTAAACACTTCTGGTTTCAAATGTGTCTTTTTATTCAGAAGGAGAGACATTTTATCTTGATTCAAAATGAACGAAATATTTTATGTGCAAAGGAGATTTAATCAGCTGAATAGTTGGATATATCTTTGTAAAATAAACAAACAAAGAAATGTTTTCTGTTTCTATAAATATAAATAGTAATTTAAATTTATAAAAACACATTGAGAATATTTCAATAAATTTTTAAGAATTGTATACCTCAGTACCAAAAAATTAATCACATGTTTTCATATATATAGAGAGTTTATTCTAGCATATACTAGAATGGTATTTTTAATCCTTTATTTTATATTGGCTTAGAATATTTTCAGAACTTCTCAAAGTGTTTTCCACCGTTGCCAATGCTTTCTGAAACCATTTGTGGATTTATGGAAGTCGGCAATGGGATCTCCTTCAGTGAGGATCCCATCAAATTTTCTATCAGCTTTCTTTCGATTCTGAGGAACAAAAATAATTGCGCTAATATTTGATTGTGGCTCTTTCCTACGCCAAAAAATGGTGCATTTTTGCTCAATGAAAAAGCAATGGGTACCCAAGTCAGGAATGTGATCTACTTCAACAGCTACATGCAGGCAACTGATATTATAATTTAATTTAGGTTTTTTCACCGAGCTTCTGGTCTCATAAGCCAACGTTGCCAATTACAAAACATGATTCCATTTTCCGAAAAGTTATAGAATAAGCCTTGCATATAGATATATTTACTCTTGTCGATTGTCACCCACATCAATCTCCTCGAATGCTTTGTAACTGTTTCAAATGAAGAATATTGTCTAATCTGTTACATTGTTTTTCTACATGTCACGATTCAGCAAAAATTTAGTATTTCCTTTCGAATATTTATAGGATAAAATCTTATATTAATATAATAACATTTTTAAGTGATTAACTCATCATCCTTTACTGTAGATACAATTGCAAAATTTATTTTTTACTTCAGAAATTTAATTAAAAATTTAATTTTTCAAGTATGTCCTAATGTATATATAAGTTAAGAAATTTAATTAATATAAAATATATTTAACACAATCTTATTTTCATAATCTTAAGCTTATTCTTCTATATCTTATTTTTATTATCTTTGAAATTACTTTGCTAACGTTTTAATATAAAATGAAAGAAGTAGGTTAAGAAATTTATGACATATAAAATATATTTAACGGAATATAAGAATTAAAAAAATAATTATATATATTTTCTGATGTTAAAAATGAAAAATGTAATCTAAATTAGATTTATGAAATTTCGAACCATTATAAGAATTATAGCTTTAATAATATAAATCTTTTAAAGTTAAATTATCATCAGATAAATTTTAAACACTTATTTCTATAATGATTTAATATAATAATAAACTCATAATAATGAATTATTTTTAAGAATTTTATATAAAATATATGAAAGCACCTAATAAAGAAGCAAAAATATTTTAAGCAATTAAGTTTAGTTAAATTAAATCATTTTTTAAATTCTTTTTTATTCCTAAATATCTGAATTTTGCTTAAAGTTTAAAATTCTTTCACCTTATCTAAAACATCCTTAAGACCTTTCCCTTTTCAAACAATTCTTTACTCACTTAACAAAGTCTTCAAATTTTTCTCTCACTCTTCCAACATTGAATGCATGGCTGGAAGTGTATAAATGCACACATTTCAAATTAACATAAACATGAAAAATTTACAAATAGTTTACTTACACAGAATAAAATATGTAAAAATTAAATTATCTCTTAATAATTATAGGAAATTAATGGTTTTACGCATTTTCTGATATGAAACAAATTAATAACTCTTAAATGTTTGCAGAAGGAATAATATATTAATAACATTTCATGCTAAGAAAAAATATACTGACATTCAAATATTTAAATGAAAGTAAAAAATTATTAGATTTCTAATTTACTGTTAAAAATTTTTTTCAAAGAATGTGAAAAAAATGAGAGTATGCATTATGATATTTTTATATTATTATTATTTACATTATCTTTTACATGAATCATTTTATTAAGTTTCAGTATTAAAATTTGTAATTTCATAAGATTATAAATAATACGATCATATATTCCTGAAGAAAAACTAAATATATTTAAATCTTCATTTATTAATTATATCAGATAATAAAATATTTTAAATTATTAGATTAACAGACAATTTTACTAATGAGATAATGTTATTTAAAAGGATTATTTAGTGTGTAATATATTTAATTTTTTTAATTCTAACATCCCCTTCTTATATATCACATTAAATTTATTAGAAACTATATAATTTCGCTCAAGTAAATAATATTGTACCAAGCTTCGGGGTTCGTGTGGATTGAGAGTTGAATAAAGCAACCACTCAATGAACACAAGACTTTTATTCGTAAAAATTCCACTAGAAATACCAGCTGTATCAATCACTATTATACAGCTACAATTCGTCAGATACGATAAGTAACAGCTTCCGATCACAGGTCTCAAATACCTCAGGCAGAGAACAGCTTCTCTAAACTAATCGTCTTCACAAAACTGACTGTCTTTGCAAAAACTTCAAACTAACTATGTAGGGCTGCGGTATTTATACCTGACTTGGCGGGGAATTCTACTAATTTCACCAAGGTTCTAGAAGTTTCTAGGCTATCTCGCTAAATATTGGTCCTAGAGCTTAGGTGATGGATGTTTACAAAAGTATTTATTTCTCGCCAAGTCACCAAAAATCTCGCCATGTTGCCAAGTTTTCTCGCCAAAACATCGCCAAAAATCTGAATCATTAGAAAACCCGCTTTTAACATATAATACGTCTAAATACCGCAATTTTTGCCCAAAACGTGAGTATTTCCGATCTGTCTGAGATATTTTAAGACATATAGAATAATTATTTATAAATTTGTAACATTGCTGCCCTCTCAAGGACTGCACGTCCCTGGCAGTACAATCCCCTGATAGGAGGCCAAATTTAAAATAAAAGAATTTACATTTAAAGAGGATACAGAACACATTACATACACAAACAATTAAAAATACAAATACAAA